>CM028382.1:30019420-30065569 GCA_013146195.2 Codonopsis lanceolata | reverse complement strand
GTCAACGCCTCCCCGTCTATATCCTTCGCTACTAACCTTGCTTTATTTCTTGTAACATTTCCATCTTCATCCAAATTGTTTCGAACACCCATTTAGTTCCAATGACTTGTTGATCTGTGGTCTAGGCACAAGTTCCCAAACTTTACATCTTTCAAACCGATTCGCCTCTTTTTCTTGCATGGCCCCAATCAATCGAGGGTCTTCCAAGCTTCATCAATCTTTTGGGTTCAATGGAAGAGACAAAGGCATGAGAATCAAGAGTTTCATTTTTGGAGCTACTTCGGTTCTTAGGCCAGCAAAAGGGTCTCCAATGATATTTGAAACTAGATGATGTCTAGCTTCCCTAATTTCTTTAGGAAGATCTGCAAGAGGCTCAATTTGTAAAGGTAGAGATGGGTGAATGTCGGGCTGATCAATGGCTTCGTATCGAGTGTGTCACCGACCGATCTATTGTAACAGATTAGGATTGTCACCGGAAGGGTGTCGGCCTCGTTTAGGCTCATTCCTGGCGTTTAGAGTTTCGCTGAGGAGTTGAAGATGGAGGATTATTTTGAATTGAGCCTGCATCGTTTCCTCGCCTCAAATATTTCAAAATTGTTAGTAACATCGTGAGTCTTACAAGACTCAAATAAACTTGATTCATCAAAATTAACATGCATAGATTCAACAATTACTTGAGTTTTTCTATTATAAACTCTATAAGCTTTACTAAGCTTGGCATAACCAACAAAAAATACCTTCATCTTTTTCATCAAATTTACCTCAGTAATCTCCACCATTGTAGTGAATGAAGAATTTGCACCCAAAGATTTTAAAGAAAGCAATGTTAGGTGTTCTGCCTCTCCATATTTCATAGAGAGTCTTACCATGAATCTTATTTATGAGAGATCTATTTTGAGTAAAACATGTTGTGTTGACAACTTCTGCCCAAAAATATTTTGGTAATTTTGCTTCAGCCTAACATTGTTTTACCCGCTTCAATCGTAGTCATGTTCTTTCCTTTCACTATACCATTTTGCCGAGGTGTTCTAACGCTTGTTGAAAAGTTATGATCAATTCCATGATCATCACGATGTGTCCATCCCAAGATTTTTGAATTCATCATTGTCGATCTAACACTTATAATCTCACATTCCTTTTGAGTTTGAAGATTTCGAGGGAAGTGAGAATGCTATAAGTTTCATCCTTGGATTGCATCATTTCAACCCATGTGTATCTGAGTAGTCATCCACAACAACTAAAGTGTACCTGTTTCCTCCTAGACTTGCAGTTGTTACAGGGCCAAATAAATCCATGTGTAGAAGCTCAAGAGTTCTTTTGGTAGAAAGACATGGTTTTGGTTTGAAGGAGGTTTTTGTTATTTTTCCCAAAATACAAGCATCACATTTTTTGTCGAGAAAAATTTATGGATGGCGAACCTTTTACCAAATCTCCTTTGAAAGTTTTGAAAGATACTTAAAGTTCAAGTGTGAAAGTCTTTGTGCCAAAGCCATGAATTTTTGGAAATATTATTTGCTACTAAACAAATTTGAGTATTGTTATCTAAAGAAAGTAAATCTATATAAAAACATTTTTTTTCTAGAACCAAGTGAGCAAAATTTCATTGTGATGCTATTTTTGATAAAACAATGTGTGGAGGAGAAAGAGCAAATTTCATACCTCATACTTAGAAGATTGTGTTTCAGAACTTGTACCAAAGAGACATTTTCAATTATTATAGATCCTCTGATAATGGATCCATAGCCAATAGTTTTTCCTTTTGAGTTGTCTCCAAAAATTACATAAGGTCCTTTTGCTGCAATAATGTTAGTAAGGAGTTCAGCTGATCCAGTCATATGTCTGGAGCATCCGCTATCTAATATCCATATGTCAGTTGAATGATCATCACCATTAAGCATACCTGAAATATGAATATTTAAATCATGGTACCCTTTATACTTTGGGTCCAAAGGGTTAGTTTTCTTAGGTATCCAAACTTGCCCGAAATTAGGCTTTTTTAATTACGTCAAGAGGTTTAAATCTATATAAGCATTCATGTGTCCGATGACCAAAAGTAGAGCAAATATTACACTTGTGATAACCAGGTTTATTAGTCATTTGAGGTGAATTCTTTGATTCCTTATGATTCAGCTTAGAGGTCTTAGCGAACAAAATTTATTGGCTTGAACTTGTCGCTTGCCTTTCTTTCCGAATCCTCCTCTTTTGTCGCCTAGTCGACATTTGTCGTACCGACCGACATTTGTCGCTTATTGAGTTAGTCCGTCGGATTTTGAGGCTTGTGACTAGAAGACCGACAACTATCATTTATTCATCCTATCCTTTTGTTAATGTACCTCTTATGTTGGATTCATATTTCGATAAGTGAATGGCACAAAGATTATAGACTAATCCTTTGTCCTTTTCGAATCTTAGGTTCACCTTTGACCTGCCCGATCTCACGCCTTCATCATCCTTTGAGTATCCAAGACCATGTTGGTCTTCATGATCTTTTTGTTGACTGATGATGGTTTCTACAGCAACTTTTGACTTTGAGTAAGTGTCAACAACATTGGTCAGTCGAAGATTTCTTTCCACAAGGTCGCAATTTGGGCATCCGAGATTTTTGCTTGAATCTCATATTTTCATTGAGACTTTTAGTTGCAGAATTCTTTTGCTGAACTTTGTAAAGCTCATTGATTTTTGAAGCTCACAATTTTCTTCTAAATTCTTTTAAAATCACCATATAAAGAAACATGGATTCTTTTAAGTGTTTCAAATTTGGAATACATTTCTTGCATTTGTTCCAAAGAAATCATCAACACTTGAGTCAGCAATCTCTCCTCCTCGCCTTTTGAATCATGACTTACTTTAGCAGTCCTTGGAGAAGTTGACTTGACTTTCTTTTCTGGTCGACTTATGATTCCTTGTCCATAAAATCCATTTCCTATTTTCTTAACCACAACCGATCGAGGTTTGATGACCTTGGTCATTTGGGGTTTGTAATAGGTGAGCTTGACAGCTCATTTTCAGGCATCTTTGAATATTTTGGACTTGGAAACTCATTTTCTGAATCATATATTGCCGATTCTACAACAAGACAAAGATTTGCTTCTTGCTCAAAATCAAGCAGATTCATCTTCATAATCTGTTTCAATCCAAGTTGCAAGATTTTGATCTTCAAAGAACTAAACTCTTTGTTTTTCAAAATTTCGGAGCTCTTTTGTAATACTCATTTTTTGTAAAAGGACAATTTGAAGCAAAGTGACCAAAGCTTTCTACAGCTTGAAACACAATGCAATTTTTCTTTCAACCTTGTCTTCATTTGTTTTGAAGTAAGGCTTTTGAAAATTTGAAGTAGGTTTTTGGAAGCTTGAGGAAGATTTTTGAGGATTTGATGAAGACTTTTGAAAGTTTGTCAAGGTTTTGAAAATTCCTTTTAAAAGATTTAAACTTTCTAAATTGTCTAGCAAAAGCAAAGAATTCATCTTCATCAAAATCATCATCCGATGATGTAGAAGTTTTTGAATTTCTTCTTCACTTGAAGAGATATGCTTTTGAAATTTTTCTCAATTTCTTGAGTTTTAAGAACTTCTTTTTCATAAATTTTTAAACTTGCAACAAGACTACGTATATGAGTTTTGTTCAAGTCTCTAGCTTCCTTGATGGCAGTGACTTTAACATGCCATCTACTTCCCAAACTACTAAGAAAACGCATATTTAAATCTTTCATGCTATATATACTTTACCAAGAGAAGAACATCTATTACTTACCTCGAGAAATCATCGTAGGCATTCTTTAAAGATTCTTTTGGGTCCTTCTTGAATGCATCAAATTCTTGTATGCAATCATACAGTTTGTTGTCCTTGGTATTTTGGTCTCCTTCTACATACTCTACAAGAGCATCCCAAATTTCCTTGGCTACGCAATCATATATATCGCTTGTAGTTTTCATCAGTACAAGACTTGATAGATATGTACGCCTGCATCCAAATCCATCAAGTTAATTTTGTCTTCCTCACCCATTCGATTGAGGTTTGAGGACATATTCTTCTTCTATAGGAGCAAGAGGGTTTACAAAGATCATCATCTCGCAGAAGATTTACCAACTTTAGTATTGATTTTCATAGGTTGCATAGGACCACCTCTTACACATTCCATCAATCGCTTATCTATATTGTTCATATATCTTGTAATTCTTTTCCTTCCAAATATCAAAGTGATCTTCATCAAAAATGGGTACTTGAGTCACATTGTTTGATTGAAAAGCTTTTAGAGTTGCCATGATCGAGCTTTCAAGCTGTAAGACTTGGAAAACAGTTTTTCAAAAAAAAGCAAAGCTCTGATACCAATTGTAAGTCCAGTGGCAACAGTTAAGGCTAGAGGGGGGGTGAATAGCCTTTAAAAACTTTGAAGATTGATTTGTGAAGCTTAAAAGATTCGGCAAATGAAAACTTGATCTTGTCGCCAACCGACAAGAATTGGTCACCGGTCGACACTTTGAAAATCTTTAAGTCGAAGAAAGTTGGTCACCGGTCGACACAATGGTTTTCAAAAGAAATCTATTTTAATGTTTAATCACCGATATAGAGAAGAAATTGAATACAAACTAATCGAACAATTAAGTAAGCAATTGTTGTAAAGATCGATCGACACTTAATTAGTTGAAAAACTTCTTAAGTGATGAGTCGGCTTTGCAATAATATAAGAGACAATGACAAATCGCTTGAAGTGGTTCACGATAAACCGCTACGCCCACTACCAATTTGGTCGACTTGGATTTTTGAAGTGCACTAATTTTATTAAAAATCTATTTGATCTCTAATGGATCAGTGTACAACAAAAGACCGGTGTTTGGGGAGAATGATTGAGAAACAATCAAACTCGTGAGACAAACTGACTGATATCTAAATATTTTGAAATGAAGCTCTCAGTGTTTGCCTAAACAATAACTAGAGGGAAATATTCAATGAGAAATATCTAGCTAAAGTTTTCTTATGAGGACAACGTCAGAGAGATTGAGAGTATATGGATTCTTGACTTGTGTAAAAATTGTTGTCTTCACACATGCTTCCAGTGGGTATTTATAGATAGAGTTCAAAAGCAACCCGTTAGGAACACATTTGAATTTGAAAATGTGTTATGGCAGAGGCAAGATCTCAAAGGATCTTGTGTGAGATTATTTAGCAGGATATCTACCAAAAACACAAAATAGGAAAGTGTCAGTACAGGTGTATGATCTAACAAATAAAGAAAGATAAACTGACACTAGACAATTTTAAAGGTCAGCTAGAATAAGTGGCTGACAAAAATATTTTTCGGCTGACCACAGATATCTTAAACTTCTTGGCTGACAATCAAGTAGAATGATTTTAAGAAAATCTAATTATGCAAGATTCAACAGAAACAAAATATTCCTAAAGATTTTTGGTTTCATTTTTGGAAACAAAATATTCCTAAAGATTTGTGGTTTCTTGGACCTAAATTATAGGAGTTGTTTTTGGTAATAAAATCTTGGTCAAATCTTTTCAATTAAAACCGTGCCTTAATCCTAGTCTAACCATGATTGTTGACCACTTTCATATTTGGTAACAAAATCCCATTAGTTTGGTAAGTTGTTGATTTTTTCCTTAAGTTCTAATCATTTTCCTTGTAGTAGACCTTTTTTGGGTGTGTGAGGCGAGCAACTATATATTCGGGAGCAAGGATTCGTGGTTCTTGTAGAGCTCCAGGAAGAGAATAAAAACCATACAAGCTGTGAGTAGATTCGAAAGCGCCTGCCTTTTCCGCAAATTAGCCAACATGAATGCAATGCAGCTACATTGGCAGTAACATTAGAATTCTGGAACTGTTTTTTGTCTTCCTGTTTTGTTTAAAGGGAGTTCTTTTTTTTCTTCCCAAGTTTTGTTTAACTTGTTTATGTGGGGTTTTTGTTCTCCAAGATTCATTATCTTGTGAGAATAATTTTTGTGTGATTTCACATAGTTTTTTGTAAAAGAATTCATCGTTTTTAGTGAAATCTTTTTGGCCATGAGGCTAGATCTACAAGTTTAAGCTTGTAGATTGTTTAGTAAACTTTTATGATTAATTTCGTGCTTTTATATTAAGTATTCCGCTGTTTTTGTTATTTTTTCTGCCTATTGACTTCCATTGTAGCTTTTTCCATTGGAAACCGCATTAGGCGCTTTGGAGAATCTTCTAGTTACTTGCGTTCTTTCACTTATGATGGCAACACAAAAAGACTTTGTTTCAGTGCATGATCAAATAACCATTAAACTTGTACCATTGACTCCAACACAAGCTTATGAGAATTTTATGATGTTAAGTTCAATAACTAGTGAAGAGAGAACGGCTAGTGAGGAAAAGAATATAGAGAAACCTTTAAAAAAGGAGAGCTTGAGAGAAAATAAAGAGAGTTTGGCTAGAGAGCAAAGTGAGGAGTGTGAGATAGCCAAGAAAAAGGAGAGCTCAAGTGAAAATGATGAGAGTTTGGCTAGAGATAAAAGTGAGCTTTGTGAGATAGCCAAGAAAAATGAGAGCTTATGTGAAAACAAGAGTGAGAGGCCGGTTTTAGAGACTAGTGAAAGATCCGAGATAACAGGTAAAAGGAGAGGAAAAATAGTGTGTGCTCTCAAAAGAAAGAGTGTGAGAAAGAGAAAGAGAAAGTGAGGCGGATTTTGATACTTATCAAGTTAATGTTGTATTGCCAAAATCTATTGTTTCTTTTCAAACTTTCAAGAGGCACCACCAAAAGAAATTGTGAGATTCAATAAGGAATACAAACAAGGTAAGGAGATTATTGTAGAACCTATATTTTCTCAAAGGTATGATCTTAATCTTTCTTGGAAGAATAAGTTGTGTGGTGAATTGTTATATGTTAAGCATCATGACGTTGATAACAAGCTCAATAGAGTTGTTGTTGAGTTTGGACAATTGACTAGGTTAGTGGACACTTGTGTCATGGGTAAAATTGTTAAGCCACCTAAATTATTACATCTTAAGTACCAAGGATTTGATAAGAAATTCCAAATTTTTAAAAGTGCTTCTTGTGATAATTTGATTAGTCTTGTGAATTCCTTATTCATGAGAGGAGTTGTTAGTTCGGTTGACATGCCAATGAAATTCCAATTGCAAAGTTTAGTTAGTCACCATGGTTTAAGTGATTGGATGAAATGTAGTAGAAGCATGGCTAATGAATCAAAATCGACATTGCATATTCCTAACCATGTGTATGTAGGTCCATTCATGGATGTTACTTTGGTTGATAAGTCATTAGGATTGTATTGTTTATTGAAAGTTGAGAGGGAATCTCTTAGTTGTGCATTAAATAGAACTAGAATTCATCTTTTTGCAAGTTCATTACATGATGATGGTATGATTGTGAATCTTAATATAGGACATCTTAAGCCATATCATGAGATAGTAGATGTGTTCCATAACACTTTGATAGGTGTTGAATTGATGAGTTTGCATGGTGTGACTAAATTACCAAATTGTGTGAGTCCTATACGTGAGAACATGCAACACTCTTCTATATTGAGTTATGTTAATGCATGTTTCAAAGAAGATGTTGTTTTCCATGTTATATTATTCTTTCACAAGATTTATGAATTGCATGAGTTACATATGGATTCATGGAAAGAGACAACTCATGTTAAGCATGTTAAACCTTGGAAAGGTGATGAAATTCATATTGTTGATGATTATAAGCATGTTTTAACGAATTAGTTGAATTTTGAGCATAAAGGATGTTTATCCTTGAGATTACACTCTGATTGTAATTTCTTATCGTTGCATGATTCATTATTGATAAATATAGATATGCAAAAGACGAAAGTTTTTAGGTTGATCTTTAAACTTGATGAAATCAATTGTTTGTTTCAAATCGAGGAATTAAGTAAGTTGAGGAGCGAAAGATTTGATTATGGTAGTATCTTGTCTTATATAATCATTTTATTGATTTGCATGATTTATTGTATATGCTTTGGATTGCATAAAGTTGTCATGTTGAGCATGGTTGTGCTAAAAAGGGGATTTACTAGGTTAATGTTTAAACTTGGTGAATTTGGTTCTATAAAGGACTTTCATGAGGGAACATCAAGTTGTGAGAACTTGATGAGTGAGATTATAAACATTGATGGATTTACTTGTCATGACGGATTTGGATACATGAGTTGGTATGCCATATTGCATATTATCTTATTATACTTATTGATATATTTCATTGACATTCTTTATGATTATCTCATTGTGTTTAATGTTGCATATGTGATGTTGTCATTCATGGAAAGTCACCGAATAATGCAAGTGAGATATGTTAGATTGGTATTTGAACCCGGTGATAGGGTTTGGATGTGTTTAATGGTGGGTCACATTCCTACTCCAAGAGATGTTTGTGCTAAATTGTTACATAACCCATTGTGTGCTAACAATGTTGTTCTTGTGGTAGTACATAGTTTTGTTGTGTTTCTTCTACAGGTAAAGGAGGAAATCTTGATGGAGTACCTGTGACGACCCGACCTGGATCTCAATACGAGATCCCAAGGTCGTGCCATCAGGACAAACCAAGAGACAGACAAGCTTGCTAAGCATAATGGTGCGAGTCAAAAGACGAGCCAACAAGCTCAAAAGCAGGAAGGTAAAGCCATAACGGCAATACAGGGAAAATCAAAACCTAAAACTGCGGAAGCAAACTCATAATGGGACCCGAGCTATCAAGCTCTGAATGAAAACAACCAAAGAGATAGTAAATCTCGGCCCAAAATTCAGCGTGGCGCAACATTAGACACGCACAACAAACCATCGGCAACCAAGGCCAGCAGGCAGAATCCCAACGATAAACAACACTCAACGGCTATAACATGCAGGAGGAACAATTCACTATAACCACATAATCAATGCTAAACCACCAACCAAACCTCACGACTAAAACTATCGGAGGTAGGAACAACAATATACCACAACTAGAATAAACGAGCCACACATGCTCGAAACGACAAAGGAAATAAATACTAAGGGTACAAATGCTTCGGCAATACAACCGGCTCCCAAATACACAACCATAATATAACACTACAATCTACCCAAGTAAAGTCTACATAACTTTACATTCGAGCCTCACAATAAATACAACATAATAATTAACTCCAAGCTTTTGACTTGGAAGACCACTGCTAAAAGTCGATATCCGGCATTTATAACGGATCACCGCACACACTAGGGAAAACAATCACACGGAGTGAGTCATAATGACCCAAGAAGTTTCTAAATGCAACATGTGGCATATTATGACATGGCATGGCATAAATGCACAATCATATAAAATCATGGTATCATGCTAGTATACCATCATAAAACATGTACTTAATTTTAAAGCACATAAACTCACATAAATCAAGTAGCATATTATTTTCCATATACATGCTCATAAATAATCATGTGTAACGATAACGTAAATCGAACCGTTACAATCAAATCCGGGTTCAAAACCCAACCAACTTACCATGAGATCAAATCTCAAACCAAGATCGGGCTCAATTCCCAATCGATCATACCAGGGTTCCGTCCCCAATAATCACAACTCATCGATTTCCTTTAATGAGTACTGTTACATTCATCCGATCTCGGGATGAGAAATGAGAGCTCGATGTCTAGCTAGATGGCATAACTCGAGATCACATCCCACTATTGGCCAAATAGTGAGGAGAAAGGGAACCAATGCAACGATTCATAGCGATTGTTTCCAAAGACTATGAATCGTCCCATTGCCGACACAACAACCAAACCCGCCAGCTGGACTTTAAACCAAACCATCAAGTAAATATTTACTTGCATAAACCAATGAGACCAAATTCATAATTATCGGACTCATTAAACCATGTAGGACATAATGCTCTACAACAACCTCATAAACCATGCACATAATTGCATATAACCACGTAGGACATAATGCTCTCAAAACTCATAAACCATGCATATATTTGCATATAAACAAGTAGGCATCTTGCTCCATGAAATTCCATAACTCATGCACATATTTGCATATAATTAAGTAGGACATAATGCTCTACCAAGTATCAAGAACAATGCATATATTTGCATATAACCAATGTGTTTAACTAACTTACAAGTTTAGTTCAAAACTACGTATTGAGGTACTTATTAGTCCTCAAGTCATCAACCCATCAAGTATAGCTTATCGCTTAATAAAATATAATATGTGGTCTTCCCAAATCCTCAACTCAAATCCAACCAAGGACTACCACGCTAGTCTCAAAATATCCACAATTCAAGCCTTATTATTTTCAGTCTCTATTTTAAGTACACCGGACTCAATCATCGTCCTAATCGTCATACATGATCAATAACACCAACCTCATACTCAAAACATCATGACTACTCCGTAGTCACTTCTCACAAGTGCTTTTATAAGCACGCAATCAAAATCCTTAAGAAGAGAATTCTTTCTTAATCTTCTCTTAAATATTCTTGTGACCTTATATGGGTCTCCATTATCCCATGCTCTAACAAGCATGCTTAAAATATATTTCTAGTTCATCTCCATAACATAAGTGTCGCCATAGGACACAACCAAAAACCGGTGTGCACAAACATAACCCAAACAAACCCAAACATTGTAGGGTTTCAACCCAAGGCTCTTTATCATTTTATTGGCCTTATAACGACTCGTTGAGTCTTACTAACACATTTCATTATTTATGTGTTTTACAAATTCACCCCGTAATAATTCCTTAAAGTTTGTAACCAAATCCCAATAGTCATTCGGGCTTAATTCCCAAGACTAAAAATCCACAAAACACATCACAATCACCAACCATTTAAAATTTGGAAGTTATATGCTTCACTTCACTAATCAAAGCGAAATCCAAGCGTCGTAGGATTTCAACTCAAGTTCATTTAGCACTTAATTGAACTTATAATGACTCCGTTGAGTCCAATCTACCCTTTCTAAAATTTTAGGGCATAGAAGCCATGAGTCTCAATATCTTCTATGTTCATAACCATCATCAATAGGCATCTCCCCATGTTCATTAAACTCACATAAACCCCACAAATCACTTAACAATGCAACTTAGAACAAATTGGCCATCTTGTGCATAAATTCATTCAAGTCACCTTACCAATCATAATTTCCAATTCATGATTAAATCATACCACATGGTTTAATATACTCTAATAAGCATATAAAACATAGTAATCAAGCTCACATCAATAATTTTGCAAGCTAAACCAAATTTGGGCAAAACACCCTCCAAGTATCTCTACCAAATCAACCTCAATACTCATAGATAATCAACATAACCAAGTTCAATAGACCATTAAACACTTGAATTTCATATAAATCAAGGTCTCACATAGGTCCAACCAAGCTCTATCATCAATTAGAAACCTAGGGTTCATGGCATCTTCTACAAACCCTAACAATGGCTTCCATTGACCTCACATAGCACAAATGATTGTTTCCCTAGGGTCAATGGAGCCCAAAAGAAGAGAAAGAGAGGTAGAAACTTACCTTGATTGAGCCCCTACAAGTCACAATCCCGAAATTCCAATTGGTGGGTGTTGTTCTCCTTGACCTTCTCTTCAAATCCATGGTGTAGATTGAGAAATGGAGCTCTCAAGCTATGGTATCCATGGATGGACCTTCAAGAACCCTAGAAAACCCTTCTCTAAGCCCCCAAGAGAGTCTCCCACGTTTTTTAGAAGTTGTAGGCAGAAAATGGGAGGTTTAATGAAGTGTTGGTGGTTTATATATGATAGAAGGTAAGTGAGATTAGTTTAGGTGGGTGGGGTTGTTTCTCTCCAATTGGCCACACTAATCCCCATCTAAAACACCAATAGATGGTTAGGACATGTCTTAGGTTAGTTAGGAGGGTTTAGGTTTAGTTTAGAATGGGTTTGGGTGGGTATAAGTTAGACAACATTTCAATTTTCCACAAAAACCCGTAACAGGGCTGCCAGGGACCCTTGCGGTCGCATCATGCAAGTATGATGCGAGCGCATCACACTGTTCACCACCAAAAACCCCTTTGTTGATTCCTTGCTCGGTTTCGGTCGCTCCCGCATGCATCCTCGAGCCTTAAAGCTTCAAAATGGCTCACAATTGAACCCTTAAAGTCCTCAAACATTAAACTAATCCATCCAAGTCTCAAACAAATTTTAAAGTAGGTCTAGACTCCCAATAACAACACCCGAAACAACCCGGGGCAAAACCGGCGCAAGACGTAACAACTTACTATCGAAACGTCGAATGAAACCACAAACCGACGGGTAATAACCCATGATTATAAACACCTATTAGGGCTACAAAATAGGCCTGAATGCCTCCCAGATGATGCTCAATAGATAGGGGAAATAGGCTCGAAAGACGAGGCGCTTCGCCGGCTCAATCTCAAACTACGCGATAAGGAGAATTGCTATTCTCGAGGCGTCAAAACTTCACGAGACTTATGGAATACATCCAATTAGAATTCTAACACATCTAAACATGTTATTTAATCATCATGTAAAGATCTAGGACCCAATCGAGGTCAGAAACACAAAACCCGCATAAACTCTCAATCGCGTCGTATTTCGACTATCGTCGGGTTACGACTTGTGACTTTAGCAAGTCAACAACTAAATGGCATCTCTCAAAAGTATTTTGATCTTAATATGGTCTCTCATACATAGCTAGACTCTCTCACGAGTCAAACGAGCAATCAACCAAGGAAGAAATGCGAGCATTGCACGCAATTCACGCTAACCGGGAATCGGGATCTTACAGTACCAAAGTGTACTGATGGAAAGTCAAGTGAGAAAGGTCTTTGATCCTGGTGATTGGAGATACATGGACCTTCATGGAATGGTTTGCAAACCTAGAGAGTTTGAGCAAATCGACGACAAGAAATCATATGCTAAGCATAAATTTATAGACTATATCTTGGTTGCTAAATCGTGTCTATGTGACGTAGGTCTTGATTTGAGGACAAATCCTTTTCAAGAGAGAGGGAATGATATGATTCTGACCACCAACGAAGAACCAAGATTATCACAAGCAAGGGAGATGCATTGGAAGCATGTAGATCAAGGTTCGAGGGTTCATATGAGCATGGATCGAGGTTCAAGGGTTCTAAAATGCATAGAGTATGATTGGGAGATTCAAGAGTTCTATACAAACTTAATTCGTGGATTTATTGGAGATTCAGGCTATTACAATAGCTACTCTACAAATTCAAACATGCGTTGTGAAGCCTTAGATTTCATGGATGATGACTTGAGGACTCGAGAAATGTTGGTTAATGTCATACAATGACTTTGGAAGCTTTTAACACCTACAAGAAGACTTTAGGGGGCCAAAATGCAACTTTGAAAATTAGGCTTTTACAAAAAACGAGATTTGTATATTTTCCTTATTTTGGAGGATTTATGTTCTTAAATAGATTAGGTAACTTACCTAATTGTTACCTACATAGATTAAGTAAGTTGAGTAGTTTCCTAAGTGGATTTTAGGTAGTTTCCTAAGTTGATTCCACTTAAACTTTTCCTTTTACTTTTAGGTTTAGGATTCACAACCCATATAAATAATGGTTGTGGCTTATTGTTTTGGAGACAACTTTCTGATTATTGATTAATATAGTTTTTGAGTGTTTTTCAAAACCTCCTAGTTCTTCATTGAACTTGTGATTATTTGGTGAGAGGCTAAGTAATCGAAACCCGAACTTATCAATAGGATATTCATCCCTATTGTGGCGTTCTTCATTATACCAAGGTTCGTGTTCGTCTCGTAATTGGATCGCGGAGTACCACGTTCAATAACGGATCGTAGCATTGGGTCAAGGTGTCACAATCCATCAATTCATTGACATTCTTCGCTTGCCGTGCTGCGTGCTCTTTGATTCCTCCATCGCGAGTACGCGTCTAGGAATCATATCAGTTAGTATGGAAATAGGAGAGTATTGAGGCCAATGGCTTCTATACCCTAAATTTTTAAAGATTGATTATGACTCAACGGAGTTAACCATTGGGTTAGTATGACATTAAGAAATGATATGCCTAAGTCCTACGAATTTTGGGGTAGTATTAATGGAGGTTAAGCCTCCAAGCATTTTAAGTGTATGAAGAACACGTGATGATTAGAGACTTGAATTTATCTCTAATGTGATTATGTGCTAGTTGTGAATTAAAAGCATGACTAGATGATTGTAGAGTACATGCCTACTTATTTGAGCATATGAGTATGTATTACGTGTGCTTGAAGTTTGAGTCCAGCTGGAGTCGGTTTGTTGAGTCGTTGGCGGGACGATGTATCGTCTTCACGAATTATGGGATCGGATTCGTGATTTGGATAAATCGTTGTGTCGGGTTGCGCACACCCCTCCATCGATGGCCACGGTGGGGAAGTAGTTGATCTTAGTTGTAATATAGAAACATGACTTTGATAACTATAGAACTCGAGCGGGGAATGTCTTGGGGACGTTGATAGCACGATTTGGGTATCGAGGACACATATGTTTTGCACGTGTTTTTGCAGGAGCGACACAGCGGAAAAAAATGGTAACGGTATCATATCCCTTTTATATGAATTGACTCACGAGTGCTTATATGTGAACAATGTGTTACGTGAATATGATATGATATGAAATGATGGTTGAATGATTTAATGAAATGTTATACTTGTCGATAACATGATATTCCAGATTGTTAAGTATGAATATCTTGACATGATTATTTATGAAATGTTATATTATGTCAATAGCATGAATTAATATTGTTGAGCATGATGTCATGACAGGAAGTTATGTTAGTACCTTACTAAGTCTTTATGACTTACTCCTAGTTGTTTTGATTTTTTTTCTCTAGATCCGAGCCGAGCGAGCGGATCGAAGTGATTATCGCATTGCGTTGGTGAAGCTTTTGACAAGGTTGCTACCTTGTAGTTTTAGTATCTTTCTTTTGGCAAGGACGATGGGAACATAAAGTTATGTAAACTTTATGAGGGGTAGCAAGACTTTATGTGTTTGATAATTGTACTTATGTTAATTAGTACTTAATCTTTTGGGAGCCAACTTGTGTTAGTCATTCCTTATGTAATTATGATGATTATGCTTCAGTTATGTTAACTATGTATTAGTTGGTTTATTTTGTTTGTTATCCGGCATGTTTTTAGCCGTTGAAGCATGTTAGACTAGAGTTGTAGACTTAGTTTAATGTTGGGTTCCAGCTGTAACTTCGCTGATGACTTGGTATATAAATTGTTATATATTGGTATTGCATGACAGGTGGTTTTGTTATACGTGTCTAATGTTGCATCACGTGATTTTAATTTTTGGACCGAGAGATTCATAATCTCTTTGGTTGTGTTAGTTTGAGCTTGTTAGCTTGGGCGCCACCGTTTAATTATATTACGCTTCCGCATGTGTAAAAGTTATTGGCGTATCGCCGTTTTGGCCTTACCCTCTATTTGCTATGTGCTTGTTGTATTGTTATGTGCCTTTTTAGGCGGTACGACCTCGGGGTCTCGTCTTGGGATCCGGGTCGGGTCGCCACAGATGTAGCTGGGGATCCAGGGTTTTCCATTTCCCTTCCACTTGGTTTATGATTAGAGCGGAGTTTTCATAGACTTCCAAGTCTTTGGCTCCTTTTCGGATGGCTTCTTCTAGACCGACAATACAGGCCTCGTATTTAGTAGTGTTGTTTGAGCATTCAAACTCCAACCTTATGGCCAGCGAAGTGTAGGAATCTGTTGGATCAATTAACAAGATTCATATGCCAAAGACTCTTTTGTTGGCGGCTCCGTCAAAGAACATTTGCCATTTGGTGTCATGATCAGCAATTTCTAGGACACCTTTGTCTGGGAAACTGGGCTCAGCTGCATCTTCTGCTTCTAGAGGTAGATCAGCTAAATGGTTCGCAATTACGCTGCCTTTGATAGATTTGGCGTGACATAGGTGATGTCAAACTCGTTGAGGAGGAATTACCATTTGGCTAGTCGGCTAGAAAGTGATGGCTTGCCAAAGATGTACTTTATATGATCCATCATGTAGATGAGCTTGATGGATCGAGCTTGCAGATAAGTTTTGAGCCTTTGTGTTGCCCAGACTAGACCAGTGTAACTTTTCTCCAATACTGAGTAATTAAGCTCGCTTCCTTGCAGCTTCCTACTTATGAAGTAGATGACATTTTCGATGTAGGAATTTTTTTTGTTGGTGGTTTTGAAACTTTAAAACGCGTGGGAATATGCCCGGCCTCAATTGTGGACTCAAAATGTGATCAACAGAATCGCCATCTTTATTTTAAGGAAAACAAAGAAAAACCAAAGATAACCAGATTTGTAAAAGGGTTCAGAGGCTAAGTTACGAGGTGGGAAGTGGTTAGGCATCCAACTCGCCCTTTCGGTCTCAAAATAGTTTTTGGGCTAAATATACTTTTTTATATTTATTTAATAGTTGAAATAAAGTTATATATATATA
The DNA here is from genome assembly GCA_013146195.2 of Codonopsis lanceolata. NCBI lineage: Eukaryota > Viridiplantae > Streptophyta > Magnoliopsida > Asterales > Campanulaceae > Codonopsis > Codonopsis lanceolata. The sequence continues at coordinate 30,049,120 of CM028382.1, read as the reverse complement.
TATATATATATATATATACATTTGCATATATATAAGGAAATTATTACAAACTTACAACAGCCTCCTTCCTGGAGTTACAAATGCATTTAGAAATTTGGTCATAATAATAGCTCTTTTCAGTGCTATTTTCAATTGAATTTCGGGTAGCATAACTGCTTATTTTTCTTACATTTGACTAGTCTAAATAGCAATTTTTATAAATAAAAACTTTAATAAACCTAACTCTTGAAGCATGGGGGTTTTATCCCATACCAACTTCCTTCGGGTAGGTCATACGGTGAGCTCGCTCTGTCCTTCAGGGAGAGGGAGTATTTTTGCTGCTGCTTTGTTGTTACGGGGATTCGGGTAGGGTGACTGCTCCTTTTGGTTGCTTTTTGCCTCGGGATCCAGGCAGCACAATTACCTGCTTTGTTGGTGTTTGTTTGCTTGCTGGCATCGAAAATCGGGCAAAGCAACTGCTTGCTTTTTGCTGCTTTGGCATTTGGATTGAGGCAGGGCATGCGACGACCCGACCCGGATTCCAAGACGAAATCCCAAGGTCGTGCCGCCAGGGAAACAATAACAACAACAAGTAGAAAATAATGGGTAGGGTCATAACGGCGGTACACCGACAACTTAAAACACATGTGGAAGCTAAATAAAATAAAACAGTGGCGCCCGAGCTAACAAGCTCAAACTAAAGACAACCAAAGAGATAATAAATCTCTCGGTCCAAAAATTCGATTTGTGTGCCGCAACATTGGGCACGTAGGACAAACTCCCTGTTATGCAATTCATATTTAGCATAAAATAAACCAAGTCATCGGCGAAGCTACTACGAACCCAACATTAAACTAAGTCTAAGACTCTAGTCTAACAACTCAACGGCTAAAAACATGCCGGAGAACAAACATAATATTTAACTAGCAATATAGCATGCTAAACATAATCACCAATTAACCAAGCGCGACTAAAACAAGTCGGCTACCAACAACATAAGTACTGATAATAATAAGTACTAACAACAAGTAAGCATATGGAAGCATAACTACCAATATACATCAAGCACGACTTCTACTCGTCGGCTACCAAAAGAATAAGCTAACAACATGATTACAACATTTCGATCACATTAAGGTTTGCTACCCAATCATGAAGTTTACATAACTTCATCTTCCCAACGACCTCACCAAAAACAAAATGACATCTAAGTAGCAACCTTTCCAAAAGAATTCTTTGCCAACGTAACCTTCTGGATTTACTTGGATCCGCTCGCACGGCTCGGATCTAGGGAAAAACAACCAACAAATAAAAGTAAGTCACAATGACTTAGTAAGTTACTAACCATAACTTCCTACCATGGCATAATGCTCAATCATAAATTATATCATGCTATCGTCATGAAATAACCGTATATAAAATCATGTTATGGCATCCATGCTCAACATTAAATAAATATGTTATCAATAACGTATAACATCTCATCATAAATCCATGTCAAGGCATTTTTGTCTTAACAATAATAATTTATACCTTTGGCATAAAACAACATTCCATAATATTCATGTGATAGCATATATGCTTAACAACATTAATCAATATGTTATCTATTAAGTATAACATGTAAGAAACCAAAACAAACACCATATCATATCCAATTCACTAAGCACGTTATTCACTTAAGCACTTGTGAAACAATTCATATATAAGGGATATGATACCATTACCCAAATTCCTCCGCGTGTCGCTCCTGCAAAAACACGTGCAAAAACCCTTATGTGCCCTCGATATCCTCTCGTAGATATCGACGTCCCGAGACAGCCTCCGCCGAGTTCCATAGTTATCAAAGTCATGTGTATTACTACAACTAAGATAAACTACTTCCCCACCGTGGCCATCGATGGAGGGGTGTGTGCAACCCGACGGCGATCCATCGCGATCACGAATCCCACAATTCGTGAAGACGATGTATCGCCCCACCAAAGACTCAACAGCACGACGCCACTTTGGACTCAAAACCCAAGCACAAGTAATATATACTCATATGCTCAAAACAAGTAGGTAAACACTCTACCATCAAACTAGTCATGCAATTCATCCACAACTAGCATAAACATCACAACCGAGAATCATATAAGCTCTCATAATCAAGTGTGCTTCACACACTTCAAAACTTCTTGGAGGCTCGACCTCCATGAATTCTACCCAAAATTCCGTAGGACTTAAAATTATAGTTCCTAGGATTCATACTAACCCAAAGGTTAACTCCGTTGAGTTCAATCTAAGTTTTCCGAAAATTCAAGGAATAGAAGCTTAGGCTTCATCATCCCCCTATATTCATAACTATCGCCAAAACCATAAACCCGATGCTCAATAAAATCATATAAACCCAACAAACTAATTAACAATGCAACTTAGAATAAATTAGCCATCTTGTGCATAATTTCATCCAAGTCATCATACCAATCATAACCTTCAAATCATGATTAAAATTTACAACATGGTTTAATATACTCTATTAAGCATATAAAACATATTAATCAAGCTAACATCATTAGATTGCAAGCTAAAACAAAATTAGGGCAAGGCACCCTCCAAGTATCTCAATCAAACCAACATCAATACTCATGGATAATTGACATAATCAAGTTCAATAAACTAGTTAGAACATGAATTTCACATATATCATGGTCTCACATAGGTCAATCAAGTTCTATCATTCAATTTGAAAAACCTAGGGTTCATGCTTCTTCTATAAACCCTAACAATGGCTTCCATTGACCTCAAATAGCACAATTGGTTGTTTCCCTAGGGTCAATGGAGCCTAAAAAGAAGAAGAAGAGAGGTAGAAACTTACCAAAACTCAGCCCTAACAATCTGAAATTTCGTGCCCTAACAATGGTGTCTTCTCCTCAACTCTTTCTTCAATCTTGTAGGTAGAATGGGGAAGAAGAAGACCCTAGCAATGGACACCAAGCTTAAGCCCTTCAATCTCCCTAGAAATCACCTTCTCAAGCTTCCTCTTTGGTTGGGTTGAAGTGCTCGCAGAAGAGCAAAGGGGAAGTCGAATTTCTGTCTTGGCCGAACTAGGAGGAAGAATGCGGCTGAATTTCTTTTATATGGGGGATTAAATCCTCTAATCAAGTCACTAATTAACCCCTAATCTCCTAATAGATGTTTAGGATTAGTATTAGCTTAAGTAGATGGGTTTAGGATAGGTTTAGATTGGGTTTAATGGGTAAAAATTCGGACAGAATACAAAAGGGGGCAAAATCCCGAAAAGGACCTTCGCATGGGGTTATGACCATGCGAGCGCATCACTCAAATTTCCAGCAATCCAAGTTTTCTTGCTCCTCGCCGATCCTCTCCCGCATGCATTCTCGAGTCCTTCCAAGCCAAAAATGGTCTACAAATCAACCTTAATGTCCTCCAATCTATAACCAAAGGAATCAAGTCTCAAACCTCATCAAAACATGGCCAAGAACTCATAATTCTCCCGAACGACAACCGAAAAAGTCAAACGAAAAGGGTTATCGCTAGAATCAAACTAGCAACCAAACCGACGATGCAATAAGCATCTAACCAATAACCAAGGCATGTTAATGATGTTTTGAATGCCTTCTAACATTATCCATGTGATAACAACATAAAACACAAACCCGAGATTCAAAGCATCTCGTGAAAGAAAAATGCATACGTGCATCTCAAACGACGTCAATGATCATGCTATTGACTCTAAACATATACGGGAGCTAAATGAACATATTTATGATGATTATAAGTGTATGAATTCATGCATAACACAAGCAAACAACATTCTAGGGTTTTACATTCTCCCCTACTTTAAGGAATTTAGCCCCTAAATTCTTACCGTAGTCATCAAACAAATGAGGATATTTCTCTCGCATCTCCAACTCGGTCTCCCAAGTTGCTTCCTCGATCTCGTGATTCTTCCAAAGGAACTTTCACCAATGGAATTCTCTTGCTCCTCAAAACTTGCTCTTTCGTGTCAAGTATCTTCACCGGCTGCTCAACATAAGACAAGTCCGGCTGAAAAGTAATCTCCTCATACTCAAGAACATGGGAATCATCCTTAAGATATTTCCGAAGCATAGACACATGAAATACATTATGGATCTCCGACAAAGACGGCGGTAAAGCCACCCTGTATGCCAAACTCCCAACTCGCTCCAGGATCTCAAAAGGTCCAACGAACCTCGGTGATAATTTCCCTTTCTTCCCAAATCTCTTGGTACCCCTTCTAGGCGATACCTTAAGAAACACAAAGTCTCCAACCTGAAACTCCAAATCTCTCCTTCTATTATCCGCATAGCTTTTCTGTCGACTTTGAGCGGTGAGCAATCTATCTCGAATTATCTTCACACTCTCAACTGACTGCTGAACAATCTCTGAACCCCATAATTTTGCTTCTCCAACCTCGTCCCAGCAAATAGGAGATCTACACTTCCTCCCATAAAGAGCCTCATACGGTGCCATCTCGATGCTCGATTGGTAACTATTGTTGTACGCAAACTCCGCCAAAGGAAGATGTGTATCCCAACTCCCTTTAAAATCAATCGTACAAGCCCGTAACATATCCTCAAGTATCTGAATTGTTCTCTCGGACTGTCCGTCTGACTGAGGGTGAAAAGTTGTGCTAAAGTTCAACTTGGTCCCCATAGCTTCTTGCAAAGCCTGCCAAAACCTCGATGTAAACCTCGGATCCCGGTCCGAAACAATACTAACTGGAACCCCGTGCAATCTAACAATCTCCTGCACATACAATGCCGCTAACTGACTCAAAGAATAAGTCATAGCAATCGGAATAAAATGAGCCGACTTCGTGAGCCGATCAACAACAACCCAAACGGCATCAAAACCTCTACGAGTACGTGGAAATCCCGAAACAAAGTCCATCGTAACATGTTCCCATTTCCACTCCGGAATATCCAACGGCTGTAACAACCCCGCAGGTCTTTGGTGTTCCGCCTTCACCTGCTGACAAGTGAGACACCTCGACACATAATCTGCTATTTGTCGCTTCATGCCACTCCACCAAAATTGTTTCTTCAAATCTCTATACATTTTCGTACTCCCCGGATGGATAGTATACTTTGCCTTGTGAGCCTCATCCAATACAAGCCGCTTCACATCTTCAACTGAAGGAACACAAACTCTACCCTTAAATGTCAAAATCCCATCCTGGTTCATCGCGAACTCATTCTCCTTATTCTCACTCAAACCATCAATGATTTTCACCAACTCTGGATCTTTCTTCTGAGTCTCCTTAATTCTCTTCCAATAAAACAGAATAGCCCGCACACTAGCAAATAATACTCCATGATTAACCTCGCTAGGATTCCAATCACGGACATCTTCCAACATTTTCCATTCCCGCATCATCAAACATGACAAGTGCACTTTTCTACTCAAAGCATCTGCAACTACGTTCGCCTTCCCCGGATGATACAATATAGTGCAATCGTGATCCTTCAATTTCTCCATCCATCTCCGCTGTCTCATGTTCAACTCTTTCTGAGAGAAGAGATATTTCAAACTCTTATGATCCGTGAAAATCTCAAACTTCGAACCATACAAATAATGCTTCCACTTGTGCAAAGCAAATATAATCGCCGCGAGCTCAAGATCATGCGTAGGATAATTCATCTCATACGGAGACAACTTCCTTGAAGCATAAGCAATCACTTTCCCATTTTGCATAAGCACACATCCCAATCCTTCTTTCGAAGCATCACTATAAACAACAAAATTATCACCTCCGCTAGGCAATGCTAACACTGGTGCCGTAGTCAACCTTTTCTTCAACTCTTGGAAGCTTTCTTCACATTTATCACTCCATACAAATGCGGTCTTCTTTTGAGTCAAATTTGTCATGGGCGTAGCAATCTTCGAAAATCCCTCAATAAATCTCCGATAATAACCGGCTAGCCCCAAGAAACTCCTAACCTCAGTAACTGTGGTCGGTCTCCTCCAATTCATTACTGCTTCAACTTTGGAAGGATCCACCGCTATCCCGGCACTAGAAACAACGTGCCCCAAGAATGAAACCTCCTCTAGCCAAAAAGCACACTTGCTAAACTTGGCGTAGAGTTGCCTCTCCCGAAGAATAGACAAAACCATCCGCAAATGTTGTGCATGCTCTTCCCGAGACTTAGAATACACAAGGATGTCGTCTATGAAAACCACCACGAAGCAATCAAGAAAATTATGAAATACCCGGTTCATCAAATCCATGAACACCGCCGGCGCATTAGTCAACCCGAATGGCATCACCATAAATTCATAATGCCCATACCTCGTGCGAAAAGCCGTTTTCGGAACATCTTCGGCTCTAACCTTCAACTGATGGTACCCAAATCTCAAGTCAAGTTTGGAATAGACCACCGATCCTTGCAATTGATCAAACAAGTCATCTATATGTGGCAATGGATACTTGTTCTTGATCGTTGCCTTGTTCAACTCTCGATAATCGATGCACAACCTCAAGCTCCCATCTTTCTTCCTCACAAATAATACCGGCGCACCCCAAGGCGATACACTTGGCTTGATAAAGCCAATGTCAAGGAGCTCTTGTAACTGAACTTTCAACTCCTTTAATTCCATAGGTGCCATTCTATACGGCGCCTTCGAAATTGGTGTAGTCCCCGGCAATAACTCAATACAAAATTCAATCTCTCTATCTGGAGGCATCCCAAAATCTTTAGAGAAAACATCTGGGAACTCACACACAACTGGCACATCTTCAAGATTAGAAGAAGAAACCCGCTTGTCCACTACGCAAGCAAGATACCCTGTGCACCCACGCGACAACAGTTTCCTAGCCTTAAGCGCAAATGACGCCAGAAACCACTAGGTGCATTATCTCCCAAAAATACAAAGTTAGGAACGCCAGGCAAAGTAAAAGTAACCCTTTTACTAAGGCAATCCACCAATGCATGATATGTGCTCAACCAATCCATGCCAAGTATAACATCAAAATCACGAAGTGGTAACACCACCAAATCCGCATGCAACACATGTTTATCCACAAGTACATCGCATGCTCTATAAATATCTGAAGCCAACAAACATTCCCCAAGAGGGGTAGATACTTCAAGCACATATGGTAAAGACTGAGGCATAACACATAGCTTGTCAACAAAATGCGATGCAACATAAGAATGCGATGACCCTGGGTCTATAAGTACACGAGCCTCATTACCGAAAATAGAAACGGTACCTCCAATCACTGCTGTAGACTCAGGTACACCTCTCTGATCAAGAGCAAATACGCGACCCTGCACCTTAGCTTTTCCATCGCTGTCTCTCTTTGTCCCAACTGTAGTCTGACTGGAACCTCCTGACTGATTATTCTTCAGTTTAGGACAATCCTTCTTCATATGCCCGGAAACTCCACAGTAGTAACACTCCATTGGTGCTCCATTCTTACTCCAGCACCTATCTTCTGTATGCCCAATCTTGGAACAATAAGAGCAAACCAATGCCACACTACGATCCCTCTGAGTAGATGTAGTACTAGCTCCCTTGCTACTAGACTGACTCTTCGCATGTCCTTCATAATGAGATTTTCCACTTCCTTTCTTGCGATCATTGCCTCCACTAAAATTCCCACGGTTACCTGATCCATGACTCCGCCCAGAAGATTGCTTAGGCTGCTGAGAAGAACCCGAAATAGGCATAGTACGGTGCTCATCAATGTCTCTCTCAATAATGTAGGCTCTATCAACGGCCTTCCTGTACTCCACGAACTGATGAGAAAGAAGCTGTTTCCTGTACTCCGTCCTCAAACCCTTTACAAATTTCTGTGTTCTCCTAGCCTCATCTGGAATCAAATGTGTGCAGTAACGAGCCAACTCAGTGAATCTGGCTGAATACTGTGAAACCGTCATACTCCCCTGCACCAAATCCAGAAATTCTTTCTCTCTTTTCTCTCGAACCACTTCCGGTACATAGGAAGCTCGGAACTCTCGAACGAAATTAGGCCATATCTGTGGGACTCTATGCAGTTCCCAACTCTCCCTCAGTACCTGCCACCAGTGCTCTGCAGCACCCTCAAGCTTGAACACAGCTAATACAACTTTCTGTTCATCATCGCAACCCAATGGTGCAAATATTTTCTCCAAGTGTTCGATCCAAAGCTCGGCTTTTGCAGCGTCCGGCTCTCCATTAAATTGCCTCGGCTTTAACTTCACAAATCTTTCAAGCATAGAATTATCATTATGTCTAGCCTCCTGCCTCGGCCTCTCTACCCGTGTTCAGCCGTGGTTCTGGCCGTGGTCCCCCTTGTTGCTCCACTCTACCAAAACCTCTTTGATTCATCTCGTTCATCAAATCAAGCATGCCACGATACATATTTGCCATCGCCTCATACTGCTCTTCTGGTGTTCGCAGTGGAGGAATATTCTGTTGACGGTTATCGTTAGCATTTCTGCCACCGCCAATACCTCTACCAAAGACCTCTACCTGCCACCTCCGAACTAGCTCCCCGCTCTAGTATCCACCATTAAACCTACAATAACACTCGGCGTTAATAAAATAAATCTATCACACAAACCAACCCCCAAAGCCAAGGAACCTATCCCGGCTGAAAGCTAAATTTATAATCATAGCTCTGATACCAACTGTGACGACCCGACCCGGATCCCAAGACGAAATCCCAAGGTCGTGCCGCCAAGAAAACAAATAACAACAAACAAGTAGCAAATAATGGGTAGGGCCATAACGGCGGTACACCGACAACTTAAAACACATGCGGAAGCTAAATAAAATAAAACAGTGGGGCCCGAGCTAACAAGCTCAAACTAAAAACAACCAAAGAGATAATAAATCTCTCGGTCCAAAAATTCGATTCGCGTGCCGCAACATTGGGCACGTAGGACAAACTCCCTGTTATGCAATTCATATTTAGCATAAAATAAACCAAGTCATCGGCGAAGCTACGGCCGGAACCCAACATTAAACTAAGTCTAAGACTCTAGTCTAACAACTCAACGGCTAAAAACATGCCGGAGAACAAACATAATATTTAACTAGCAATATAGCATGCTAAACATAATCACCAATTAACCAAGCGCGACTAAAACCAGTCGGCTACCAACAACATAAGTACTGATAATAATAAGTACTAACAACAAGTAAGCATATGGAAGCATAACTACCAATATACATCAAGCACGACTTCTACTCGTCGGCTACCAAAAGAATAGGCTAACAACATAATTACAACATTACAATCACATCAAGGTTTGCTACCCAATAATGAAGTTTACATAACTTCATCTTCCCAACGACCTCACCAAAAACAAAATAAATCATCTAAGTAGCAACCTTTCCAAAAGAATTCCTTGCCAACGTAACCTTCTGGATTTACTTGGATCCGCTCGCACGACTCGGATCTAGGGAAAAACAACCAACAAATAAAAGTAAGTCACAATGACTTAGTAAGTTACTAACCATAACTTCCTACCATGGCATAATGCTCAATCATAAATTATATCATGCTATCGTCATGAAATAACCTTATATAAAATCATGTTATGGCATTCATGCTCAACATTAAATAAACGTGTTATCATTACAGTATAACATCTCATCATAAACCCATGTCAAGGTATTTTAGTCTTAACAATAATAATTTATACCTTTGGCATAAAACAACAGTCCCATAATATTCATGTGATAGCATACATGCTTAACAACATTAATCAATATGTTATCTATTAAGTATAACATGTAAGAATCCAAAACAAACACCATATCATATCCAATTCACTAAGCACGTTATTCATTTAAGCACTTGTGAAACAATTCATATATAAGGGATATGATACCATTACCCAAATTCCTCCGCGCGTGTCGCTCCTGCAAAAACACGTGCAAAAACCCTTATGTGCCCTCGATATCCCTCTCGTAGATATCGACGTCCCCGAGACAGTCTCCGCTCGAGTTCCATAGTTATCAAAGTCATGTGTATTACTACAACTAAGATAAACTACTTCCCCACCGTGGCCATCGATGGAGGGGTGTGTGCAAACCCGGCACGGCGATCCATCGCGATCACGAATCCCACAATTCGTGAAGACGATGTATCGTCCTACCAAAGACTCAACAGACCGACGCCAGCTGGACTCAAAACCCAAGCACAAGTAATATATACTCATATGCTCAAAACAAGTAGGTAAACACTCTACCATCAAACTAGTCATGCAATTCATTCACAACTAGCATAAACATCACAACCGAGAATCATATAAGCTCTCATAATCAAGTGTGCTTCACACACTTCAAAACTTCTTGGAGGCTCGACCTCCATGAATTCTACCCAAAATTCCGTAGGACTTAAGATTATAGTTCCTAGGATTCATACTAACCCAAAGGTTAACTCCGTTGAGTTCAATCTAAGTTTTCCGAAAAATTCAAGGAATAGAAGCTTAGGCTTCATCATCCCCCTATATTCATAACTATCGCCAAAACCATAAACCCGATGCTCAATAAAATCATATAAACCCAACAAACTAATTAACGATGCAATTTAGAATAAACTAGCCATTTTGTGCATAATTTCATCCAAGCCATCATACCAATCACAACCTTCAAATCATGATTAAAATTTACAACATGGTTTAATATACTCTATTAAGCATATAAAACATATTAATCAAGCTCACTTCAATAGATTGCAAGCTAAAACAAAATTAGGGCAAGGCACCCTCCAAGTATCTCAATCAAACCAACATCAATACTCATGGATAATTGACATAATCAAGTTCAATAAACTAGTTAGAACATGAATTTCACATAATCATGGTCTCACATAGGTCAATCAAGTTCTATCATGAATTTGAAATCCTAGGGTTCATGCATCTTCTATAAACCCTAACAATGGCTTCCATTGACCTCAAATAGCACAATTGGTTGTTTCCCTAGGGTCAATGGAGCCTAAAAAGAAGAAGAAGAGAGGTAGAAACTTACAAGAACTCAGTCCTAACAAGCTGAAATTTCGTGCCCTAACAATGGTGTCTTGTCCTCAACTCTTTCTTCAATCTTGTAGGTAGAATGGGGAAGAAGAAGACCCTAGCAATGGACACCAAGCTTAAGCCCTTCAATCTCCCTAGAAATCACCTTCTCAAGCTTCCTCTTTGGTTGGGTTGAAGTGCTCGCAGAAGAGCAAAGGGGAAGTCGAATTTCTGTCTTGGCCGAACTAGGAGGAAGAATGCGGCTGAATTTCTTTTATATGGGGGATTAAATCCTCTAATCAAGTCACTAATTAACCCCTAATCTCCTAATAGATGTTTAGGATTAGTATTAGCTTAAGTAGATGGGTTTAGGATAGGTTTAGATTGGGTTTAATGGGTAAAAATTCGGACAGAATACAAAAGGGGGCAAAATCCCGAATTCTGGTACAGGGACCCTTGCGGTCGCATGGGGTTATGACCATGCGAGCGCTTTGTGCTGAAATCCAGCAATCCAAGTTTTCTTGCTTCCTCGCTCGATCCCGGCCTCTCCCGCGTGCATTCTCGAGTCCTTCCAAGCCAAAAATGGTCCACAAATCAACCTTAATGTCCTCCAAACAATAACCAAAGGAATCAAGTCTCAAACCTCATCAAATCATGGCCAAGAACTCAGGCATAATTCTCCCGAACGACAACCGAAAAAGTCGAACTGAAAAGGGTTAACGCTAAAATCAAACTAGCAACCCAACCGACAATGCAATAAGCATCTAACCAATAACCAAGGCATGTTAATGATATTTTGAATGCCTTCTAACCATTATCCATGTGATAACCACATAGAACACAAACCCGAGATTCAAAGCATCTCGTGAAAGAAAAATGCATACGTGCATCTCAAACGACGTCAATGATCATGCTATTGACTCTAAACATATACGGGAGCTAAATGAACATATTTATGATGATTATAAGTGTATGAATTCATGCATAACACAAGCAAACAACATTCTAGGGTTTTACATGGACAGTGGCTGTTCAAGACACATGGCAGGAAACAGAAGTCTACTTTCAGATATAGCTGAAGCCAAAGGTCCCATGGTGATTTTTGGCGATAATGCAAGAGGGAAAACAATTGGGTATGGCTCAATCACTACAGGAAGTCTCTCCATCAACAAAGTTTCTCTAGTGAATGGATTAAAATATAATCTTCTGAGCATATCCCAATTCTGCGACAAAGGACTCATCTGCAAATTCTCCTCCAACCAATGTCTCATCGAAGATCGTGAATCAAGCTAAACTCTACTGACCGACAATAGACAAGGAAACGACTATGTCGTGGACTTAAATCTTCTAGGGAGATTCTCTAGTCTATGCCTAGTTGCTAACAATGTCCGTGACAACAGTTGGCTTTGGCACAAGCGTCTCAATCACCTCAACTTCAAGTACCTCTCCAAGCTCTCCATAGATGGGCTTGTCAATGGTCTACGTACGGTGTCTGCCAACCATGACAGAAGTTGCAAAGCTTGCCAATTAGGAAAACATTCCAAGTCTCCCTTCAAAAGAAAGTCTGTCATGTCAACGACCAGACCTCTTCAACTTTTGCATATGGATCTCTTTGGACCAATCACTACAGTCAGTATCTCCGGAGACAAGTAGACACTTGTAGTAGTTGATGACTACTCTAGGTTCACCTGGATCGAAACAATGACTTCAAAAGATGAGACATATGATCTGGTCACCGCTCTTTTCAGAAGACATCAAACCCAAAATCTTGAAGATATTAGTGACATCAGATCCGACAACGACACCGAATTCAAGAACAACGGTGTAGAAAGATATTGTGATGACCACGGGATCAGCCACAACTTCTCTGTTGCCAAAACTCCTCAACAAAATGGTGTAGCTGAACGGAAGAACAGGACACTAATTGAAGCAGCAAGAACAATGTTGGCAGAAGCTAAACTTCCAAAGTACTTCTGGGCACAAGCCATCAACTTTGCATGTTTTACCCAGAACAGATCCCTGGTAAACAAGTTTTATAACAAAACTCCATATGAAATATGGAGAGGAAGAGCCCTAAACATAGGATTTTTCAAAATCTTCGGCTGTAAATATTTTATTCTATATAATGGAAAAGAATATAGAGGAAAATTTGATTCAAAATCAGACGAAGGAATTCTTCTGGGCTATTCCAAACATTCAAAAGCATTTCACATATTCAACAAAACTTCTTTAAAAATCTTAGAATCTGTGCATGTTACTTTTGATGAATATGACTTGTTAGAGCCTCGAAAGGCTCCAAATGTTGCTAATGATTCTGATGATGATGAGACAGGTACAAATACATCGTCTACTTCTACTCCACTTTAGAATCCTTCAACTGCAGACCCTTCCAGTTCTGCTAACGCTACACCGGCAGACTTCAACTCTACTAGTGCTAACTCTAACTCTTCTGTTGACACTGAACCCATCTCTTCTATTTTACCCCAAACACCTTTGCAGATCACTCACCCTTATTGTTCACCAGAAAATGAAGGTTTCGATGATCCTATCTCTTTTGAACCTGATTTTGGTGAATCTCCCTCTCAGCCAACTCCAGAATCTTTAAGGGAAGTACCCACCAGAAGTGATCTTCCTCCAGCCATTATTGAAACAAGAGATCATCTCATTTCTCAAATCATTGGTGCTCTCAACTCAGGAGTTCGTGCAAGGAATAGAGTTCAAAATGAAAACATGTTTGCATTCGCATTCGTGTCTAAAATCGAGCCAAAGAAGATTGATGAAGCTATCAAAGACCATTACTGGATTGAAGCTATGCAAGAAGAACTGAACCCGTTTGAAAGATGCAAAGTGTGGAGCTTAGTTCAAAGACCGACTGGCCATCCAGTTATCGGCACCAAGTGGGTATTCAGGAACAAGATAGATGAAGATGGGAACGTCACCAGAAACAAAGCAAGATTGGTTGCTCAAGGCTACCGACAGGAAGAAGGAATTGACTTTGATGAAACATTTGCTCATGTTGCTAGATTAGAGGCAATCAGACATTTTCTAGCCTATGCTTCGTTCATGGACTTCAAAGTTTATCAGATGGATGTGAAGAAAGCCTTTCTCAATGGTGATCTTCAAGAAACGGTATTCGTTGAACAACCTCCAGGTTTTGTCATTCAAGCAAACAAGGATCATGTCTACTGACTCAAGAAAGCACTCTATGGCCTGAAACAAGCTCCCAGAGCTTGGTATGAAACTCTATCCAAGTTCTTAATTGAACAAGGATTCGTGAGAGGAAGAATAGACACAACTCTGTTTATCCTCAAGCATAAAGGTCATTCTCTTCTTGTACAAATCTATGTGAACGATATTATCTTTAGTTCTACAAACCAAAGCTTGTGCAAGAGATTCGAGAAGCTGATGCAAAGCAAGTTCGAGATGAGCATGATGGGAGAGCTCACCTACTTTTTAGGACTGCAGATTCAACAGACTTCAGACGGGATCTTCATCAGCCAAACCAAATATGCAAAGGAACTCATCAAGAAATTTGGTCTTGATTCAGCAAAAGGATTTGAGACTCCAATATCTACCGACTGCCATCTTGACAAAGATGAAAAGGGAAAGTAAGAGAACGTGACCAAGTATCGTGGAATCATAGGTTCACTTCTTTACCTTCCTACCAGTAGACCTAATATTATGTTTGTTGTTTGTGTTTGTGCTAGATTTCAGGCAGATCCAAGGGAATCACATTTGCTTGCTGCTAAACGTATCATTAGATATGTTTCAACAACTTCAAATCTAGGTATCTGGTATTCAAAACGCAACAACTTCGATCTAGTTGGGTGCTTAGATGCAGATTATGCATCCTACAAAGTGAGCAGAAGAAGCACTAGTGGAACTTGTCAATTTATTGGAAATAGACTTGTTTCATGGTCATGCAAGAAGCAAGGATCGGTTGAAAACTCAACCATAGAGGTAGAATACATTGCTGCCAGCAGTTGTTTTTTTTTTTTCTTTCTTTTTAAATAGAGGATCAGTAGTGGCTCTCAACTACTATGGATGAAGCAGTAGCTAGTGGACTACAACATCAAGACTGCAAATTGTCTAATCATGTGTGACAATACCTCTGTAATTTCAGTCTCCAAAAATCCAGTGATGCACTCGAAGACAAAGCACATTGATAACCGGTATCATTTCCTCAAAGATCATTGGAGAAAGGTAACATCAGTCTGGAATACGTTCCAACTGAACATCAATTGGCTGACATTCTCACCAAACCACTAGATGCAACCAGGTTTGCTTATTTAAGGAGAAATCTTAGTATGATTGATCCTACTGCTTAATTTCTATTCTTTAAGCTTTTCATTCATACCAGTAGACTTAAATTACTATTAACCGGCAGACTCTGTTTGCCTTCTATCGGCAGACTAAAGGGTTCGTGTTTCAACTTAGTCTATTAAAGCAGGAAAGGTTTCTAAAAGGGAAAAGGAGTTAAAAGTCAAAACTTTTAGTACATTGAAAATATCTTCAGCTCCAGCTTTTTCTCTAAAAGATTTTTTCCTCCTTTAAATAGACTTTCAACCACCCTTTCCAACACTTTACGAAACCGCTCTCTCTTTCTAATATTTCTCTCTCTACTCAAACCCTCTCTTTCTCTCTGCAACTGCTCCCTCCATTTCCAAATTATTTCTTGTTTCTTCTTCTCTACAGCGACAATGGTAAGCTCTTCTCTAATCTCTAGTTTACTATTCATTGATTTTTGTTTAGTATTTCCTATTTTGAGTTATTTTTTTGGAATCCGAACAGACACTTTGCGTATCTGAACAGTTTCCGCCATTGTTGTTTTTCAAAACCTTGAAACTAACATTTTTATCTATTCTTTGAGTACTCATTTCTTTTAGAAATCATTTGTTAATGTTTCTCTGCTTTATCTATCCAAAACATTCAAGGGTTTCAAGATTTTTATCAGAAATTTCAGTTAATTTCAGAAAAATGAAATCTTTGCTTGTTCATTTTGCAAGGTCAAAAGCCCTAATTTATGAATGTGTTCTTGCAGGTGAAAACTTCTACAAAGTTCAAGAGCGACAACAAGAAGGAGTTCGACCCTGAGAAAGTCATCCCTCCTGGTCTGAACATCAACCTTCCAGGATACCCTCGATATCCCGCTCCTCACAACGTCCTTATGGCTCAGGACCCGAAACTGTATGTACCTGGCATGTGCATAGACCTTAACTCTGTCTGCAAATTCACCACCGGAGTCAAAGCCTGCGAAGATATGAACGCTTCAGGAATTCTACCGCTGTTTTGCCTCCACGATAAGGACTACAATATCCTCCTTGCTGAGGAATTCTATCAAAGAAGGGTCATCAATCCCAAGACTCCGTCTACAATGCGTGAATGGATTCGAGGACGACTCGTCTCCGTCATTGCCAAAACAATTTCCAAAATCATTGGAGTGCGCTATGGTGGCGAATTGGAGATAACCATTGCTGAGGCTGACCATGCCTGGGAAGCAATGAGGGGAATCAATACTCTGAGGGAACCTCAAGGCAAAATGTTGAGGAACCTCTTCCCTCTAGACGTCTACTGCACAAGCCATTTGCTTGACAAGGGCCTTCTATTCAAAGGCGGGGCCCACGACATGTTCACTGCCCAACAACTCAACCTCACCAGTGGCGCCTTCCTTCAGACTCAACTCAACTATGGCACTCTAATAGACAACGAGCTGAAGCACTACATTGAGAAAGTGAAGGACAACCCCAGCCTCAAAAGACCCTTCGTGAGGCTTATCAATTTCCTTTTACGGGACACGGAAGAAATCAATTCTTCCGTTAAGGAAGATGAGCTCACCGTTGTGAGCAAGGACAAGCAGCTGACGGCCACGTTCTTTAAGAAGTATGCCGACTACAGGCCAAATGGATAAGACAGGAGCTGAAGGCCAAATGGATAAGACAAGAGCTGAAGGTCGGCAGACATGACAAGTCTACTGGTAGCTCTTCTACAGCTTTTGTTTAGCCTTCATCTCCCCCACCTTTTAACCCAGAACCACCTACCTCCTCTCCCCAGCCTTCTCCTAAACCCAAACGTAAACCCTCTTCCGACCAACCCTCACCTTCATCAAAACCCAAACGTAGGTGACTATGTAAAGTTGTACCGACCCAGTCACCAGCAGATACTCCAGCCTCTGCCGATGAAGCAGCTAAACCTCATGTTCAGTTTCTAAGGCGGAAAAAGAAGTCTGCTGGAAACCAACCCTACCGAGTCATCTACTAAGAGTACTTCACCCCCTCCGGAGGAGCCTATCCCTCAGGAGGAGCCACACACACAGGAGGAACCTACCAGAACACCTTCTCCACCTCCTCCTTCACCCTTCAACTATTCACCCAACCCATCCACCCCTGCTTCACCCCACCGAAACCAAACCACCCAAACTACACCATCCAAACGAACCCAAACCACACCCATAAAACCCTTAGACACTGATGTCGCAAAATTCTTATTTGGACTTTCATCGGTAGCAGATCTCTTCCCCCAACCTTCATCCCAACCTACCCTACTTAAACCCAAATCCCTTTTCTACCCAGCCCCCTTTTTTTGGTTGTCTAGCGACCCCCTACCTGAATCATTAATTGACAGTAACAATTCCAACACTGACATTGAGTTAGATTCTCCACCAACCCTTCCTCCCTCACCTCCTAAAACCAACTCCTCCTTAACCCATACATTCCCTTCCTGAGACTCAACCTCTTTTGACTTTGCCACTCCACCTCTCCAGCAGCCCTTCCGAACAACTGCCTCTGCCGATGCCACCTCTATCGGCAGTGAGCATGTTCGCATTGGCCTGGACCCTTCTCCATCTCAACCGGCCAACTCAGAGATTTTGGCCCGCTTGGACGCCATTTACGACAGACTAAGCTTGCAGCTGTAACGTCCAAGGTAAATGATAGTAATGCTGCCATCCTTCATCAGTTCCAAGATGATATGTGGATAAGGTTTGGATAGATGATGCATGAGTTCACTGATGTCAAGATCAACGTGGAAGCTCAACGCACAAAATGCTCAATGCCGAGACCGCCCACGTATTCTCGACCTCAACAACATGGCTATCAACGGGTCTCACGATGTGCTCAATGCTGAACGTGAACGCGATCAGGCCATCACGGAGGAGAGACAAATGAGGTCTATCAACAAAACGCTAATGGACGAGAATCGCCGTCTACGTGAAGAACTGGACTACCATTCCCGCTCGATCAGACCTCCAACCTCTGCCGATGAAGAGTACATCAGAAGAGCTGAAGAACTTGTCTGCACGTGTTCAAGCATGACGTGTTCAATCACCAAGTCTTAGTGGATTAATTAAATTCATTCTTTATCAGTTTGAATTTGAATTAAGACATTCCCTGACTTCTCAGACACACCTGACCAGCTTTTCGAAAAGTAGGAAGACTTTCGCATTCGAACAAAGGATGAGGTGAACAGACTATCTCTTACGATGTACCAACTATTACGCACTGCACTCGACTTTCTTACCTCGGCCTGCAACAACTCTGCACCACTCCCTACTCAGAATCAGTGAAGACGAAATCCACAAGACAGCTCCATGGATTTAATGTATTCAACCTAATAGAGCTGTTACACTTCGTCTTCTCTAACGGATCTCAAGAATGCTCCATCTATAAATACTGCCATTAAAGACTAAAGAAAACAATGCTTTGAAAATTCTCCAACAACTCAAACTCTTTATACTCAGTGCATTGAAGAGATCATCAACTGATCAAGAAGTCCTCGACAACAATCAAGAAGATCTGCATCAATATTTATCTTAAGCTTCTTATCGTTGTCCCTTTTAACTATTCTTCTGCACAATTGAATATCTTGTTTATCCAGATATTCAATTCCCAAACCCCTAAACACAAGTCAAATATTTTGTACACGATCCATTGGATATATTCTTTGTAATAGAACTAGTGGAAAATATAGTGCACATTTTAAATCCAAGGTTGACTGCCTTGGTGGTGGACGTAGCACTGTTTATAGTGTGAACCATCTCAAATACTTGTGTTCTTCCTTTACTGTTGATTACTGCTTTGAACTGTTTCTTATTTCCTTTACTTATCAATTCAACAGCAGACTTAAGTATTCAGTCAAGTCTACCGGTAGTCCTTAATAGACAGACTTGAACTATCTTCCTTACAAGACTTCTGCTACTACAATCTCCTTAATAGATTGCAAGTGCTTGTTTTAGGAACTTATATGAAAAGTTTTTAAGTGTCTAATAAGCTATTCAACCCCTCCCTCTTCTAGCTTATTATTGTGCCCTTTGGGAATAACAAAAATACATGTGGAACATAGCTAATTTGAACTATTTTTATGCCTAAAGTATTGTCTTTCTCTATTGCATCCATGTGCCGAAGAAACCATGCTTTGGGTATCTAACTTTTTGTACTGTGTCTGTGTGAACTTTGGAAAGAACTACCTACACAAATATTGGGAGTTAAGCTTCCTTATTAGGAAAAAAAAAGGACTAGGAAGGCAAGGCATCAAGGCCCAAATGGTGGATTGGTGGGACTTTTTGGGTGTGAAGACCAAAATGGGGGGTTGCCTTCGAGTTATGTTGACTTAAGCTTAAGAATAAGAGGTGTAGTCTCATTGGGCAAAGTAAATGAGCCTTTCGATGTTCCTTGGTTTTATTTTGTTGTAACAGGGTTCTAGTATTGATCTCTGCAGGGGTGCCGTCGTCTTGAGGAGTAAACTTTTCGATGTCGAACCAGTGAGCACTCCTTGTAAACCTATATGAGGGCTCAATCCGAGTACGCAAAAATTGAGAGTACATATCATTCTGAAATTATCTAAAAAGAAATTTATAGTACTTTAAATCATTTAGATCATTCAAGTAAATGCATGTAAAACCCTAGTTTATTGCTTGCTTGTTTATTGCATGAGATCATACATTCATAATCATCATTAATATGTTAACTTAGCTCACTCATATGTTTAAAGTCGATAGCATGTTCATTGACGTCGTTTGGGATGCTCGTATGCACCTTTCCTTCACGAGTTGCTTTGAAACTCGGGTTTGTGTTTTATGTTGTAAACGCTTGGATAAATGTTAGAAACCATTCTTAACATCCTTAACACGCTTTAGATGTTGGTTGAATGCTAGTTGCATCGTCGGTTTGATCGCTAGTTTGATTCGAGCGTTAACCCTTCTCCGTTTGACCTTTTCGGTTGTTGTTCGGGAGTGTTTTCCTTAAGTTCTTGGCCTTGTTTGAGTGAGGTTTGAACTTTGATTTGCCTTGGTTATGTTTTAGAGGACTTTAAGATTGAATTCTAGACACTTTTTGGCTTGGGAGGACTTGAGGTTGCATGCGGGAAAGACCAAAACCGAACAAGGGAACAAAATTGGACAAGAAGGGTGGTCAGACTTGAAGCGCTCGCATGGACTATGAGCCATGCGACCGCATTGCTGCTTTTCCAGATTTCGGGAATTTTCTGCATTTCACCAAAGTTGACCAATTTAACCCCACCCAAACCCAACCTAACCCACCCTAAACCACCCTAGTTCGTCTTACACATCCTCTCATGCATGCTTGACAAGTTTCAAGTGTTTTGAATGCATGTACAACACTTGGCAAGGAAAGACCTCCAACATGCAAAGCCATGCATTGGACACCTTCCCCCACCCCACTACAGCCATTGCATGACCAAATACCTCCACTAAACCCACCATAATCAGTCATCCTCTTCCAAATTCGTGGCTGATCAGTTTAGACAAGTTTTAGAGAGTTCTTGAAGGTTGTTGAGTGTTCAACAATGGTGGCAAACTCTTGAAGAAGCCATTTCCAAAACCGAACCATAGAAGTGAAGAGGAGGGCAAGGAGAACTCATACCCACCCTTGCATGGACGTTTTTGTACTTCTTTTAGAGCTTGTTTAAGGTGAGTTACAACATCTCTTCTTATTTCTTTTAGCCTCATTAACCCTAGGGAAAACAATCTTGCTATATGAGGTCAATGAGAGCACATAGGACTTTGTAGAGATGCCATGTTCTAGTTTATGCTATGTGATGAATTTTGGTTGTATGAACAGATTGTAAACATATTTTAAACCGTGATTTTGATGTCATTTAGGTGTAGTAATGTATGATAAACCATTCTACTTTGTTGTTTAAGTATTGGGGGCATATTGGATGAGATAGTTAGGCTTGTAGAGATGCCATGTTCTCGTATATGCTAAATGATGTATTTTGGGTTTTGTAAACAGATTATAATCAGATTGTAAATCATGATTTTAATGTTATTTAGGTGTGATAATGTATGACAAATCATTCCATCTTGTTGTTTAAGCATTGGGAGCATGTTTGATGAAATAGTTAGGCTTGTAGAGATGCTATGTTCACGTATATGCTAAATGCTACATTTTTAGTTGTATGATCAGATTATAAACAGGTTATAAACCATGTTTAGGATGTTATTTAAGTGTGATAATGTATGATAAATCACCCTACTTTGTTGTTTAAGCATTGGAAGCATGTTTGATGAAATAGTTAGACTTGTTGAGATGCTATGTTCACGTATATGCTAAATGTTACGTTTTTGATTGTATGATCAGATTATAAACAGGTTGTAAACCATGTTTAAGAGGTTATTTATATGTGGTAATGTATGATAAATCACCCTACTTTATTGTTTAAGTGTTGGGTGCATATTTGATAAAATGGTTAGACTCCTATTTGATGAAATGACAAGAATGTATATGCCTAGTTTGTGACTTTGATTCTATGTTCATACTTGATTGTTTGATTGGGGTTTTATGGGTTTAATGACCTTAGTAACCTATTTAATTACGTTAGTATGGACATAGGAGAGTATTGAGGCCAATGGCTTCTATACCCTAATTTTGAAAGATTGACTATGACTCAACGGAGTTGACCATTGGGTTAGTATGACATTAAGGAGTAATAAGCCTAAGTCCTACGAATTTTTGGGTAGTATTAATGGGGTTTAAGCCTCCAAGCATTTTAAAGTGTATGAAGAACACTTGATGATTAGAGCCTTGATTTTATCTCTAATGTGATTATGTGCTAGTTGTGAGTTAAAAGCATGACTAGATGATTGTAGAGTACATGCCTACTTATTTGAGCATATGAATATGAATTACGTGTGCTTGAAGTTTGAGTCCAGCTGGAGTCGGTTTGTTGAGTCTTTGGGGCGGGACGATGCATCATCTTCACGAATTGTGAGATTCGTGATTTTGATGGATCGCCGCGCCGGATTGCACACACCCTCTATCGATGGCCATGGTAGGGAAGTAGTTGATCTTAGTTGTAGTATGGAAACATGACTTTGATAACTATCGGAACTCGAGCGGGGAAATGTCTCGGGGACGTCGATATCCACGAAAGGGATATCGAGGACACATAAGTTTGGCACATGTTTTTGCAGGAGCGACATGCGCGGAAAAAGGGTAACGATATCACCTCCCTTTTGTATGAATTGACTCACGAGTGGTTATATGTGAATAATGTGCTACGTGAATATGATATGATATGAAATGATGGTTGATTGAATTAATGAAATGTTATACTTGTTGATAACATGATATTCAAGATTGTTAAGTATGAATGCCTTGACATGATTATTTATGAAATGTATATTATGCCAATTGCATGAATTATTATTGTTGAGCATGATGCCATGACAGGAAGTTATGTTAGTAACTTGCTAAGTCTTTATGACTTACTCCTATTTGTTTTGATTGTTTTCCCTAGATCCGAGCCGAGCGAGCGGATCGAAGTGATTGTCGTTTTACATTGAAGAAGCTTTGGCAAGGTTGCTACCTTGTAATATTAGTACTTTTTCTTTTGGCAAGGACGACGGGAACATAAAGTTATATAAACTTTATGTGGGGTAGCAAGACTTGATATGTTTGATTATTCGTACTTATGTTTATTATTACTTAATGTTTTGAGAGCCGACATATGTTAGTCGTGCCTTACGTATTTATGATGCTCATGCTTTAGATGTTTTAACCATATATTGGTTTGTTTACTATGTTTATTATGCGACATGTTTTTAGCCGTTAAGCATGTTAGACTAGAGTTGTAGACTTAGTTTAATGTTGGGTTCCGGCCGTAACGTCGCCGATGACTTGATATATAATTGCTATAAATTGTTATATGTGCCTATTGTTGCGTCACATGATTTTATTTTTGGACCAAGAGATTCATTATCTCTAAGGTTGTATTAGTTTGAGCTTGTTAGCTCGGGCGCCACTGTTTAATTATATTACGCTTCCGCATGTGTTAAAGTTTTTGGCGTACCGTCGTTATGGCCTTACCCACTATCTGCTATTTGTTTTTATTACGTGCCTTTTTAGGTGGCACGACCTCGGGGTCTCGTCTTGGGATTCGGGTCGGGTCGCCACAGTTGGTATCAGAGCTTATGTTATAAGTTAGCTATTCGCCGGGATAGGTTCCTTGGCTTAGGGGGTTGGTTTTGTGTGATAGTTCTATCTTAACGAAGAGTGTTCTTGTAGGTTAATATGGTTGACACTAGAGCTGGTACTAGCACCGGAGGTAGTGCCGGTAGAGGTGCTGTTAGAGGCACAAATGTTGGTAGACTAATGAGAATCGTCAGCCAGAGGTTCCTCCACTTCGGACGCCGGAGGAGCAGTTCGAAGCGATGTCTACCATGTATAGGGGAATGCTTGCGATGATGAACGAGATGAATCAGAGGGTCTTTGGTAGGGCCGAACCACCGCCAGGGACCACGCCCCCGCCAGACCAAGCCCAAGTTGAGTACCGAAGCAGGAGGCTAGATATCACGGAGATTCGATGCTTGAGAAGTTCGTAAAGCTAAAACCAAGACAGTTCGATGGGGAACCGATGCTTCAAGGCCGAAGTTGTGGATCGAGCATCTAGAGAAGATATTTGCACCGTTGAGGTGTGATGATGAATGTAAGGTGGTACTAGCCGTATTTAAGCTAGAGGGCGCTGCAGAGCACTGGTGGCAGGTGCTTAGAGAGAGTTGGGACATGCTGAGAGTCCCCCACACATGGCCTAACTTTGTTAGGGAATTTAGAGCTTCGTATGTGCCGGAGGTTGTTCGGGAGAGAAGGGAGAAGGAGTTCCTTGACCTCGTGCAGGGAGGTATGTCTATATCGCAAAGATTCACGAGGTTTACGGCTAGCACGCTATTGCACTCCATTTGATTCCGGATGAGGCCAAGAGAACGCAGAAATTTGTGAAGGGCTTAAAGACGGAGTATAGGAGACAGTTGTTGTCTCATCAGTTCGTGGAGTATAGGAAGGCAGTGGATAGAGCCTATGTGATTGAGAGGGACATCGAAGAGCACCGTGTCATGGGTAATTCAGGTTTTTCTTCACAGCCTAGACAGTCTTCGGGACGAGGCAATGGATCGGGTAATCGAGGTAATTATCATGGGCACAATGATCGCAGGAAGGGAAACGATAAATTTCATCATGAAGGACAAGCGAGGAATCAGTCAGGTGGTAGAGGAGCTGCTTCTACACCGAGTCAGGGAGATCGTAGCATGATAGTGGTATGCTCCTATTGTTCAAGACGGGCACACAGAGGACAAATGTTGGAAGAAGAGTGGGGCACCGGTGAGTGCTACTATTGGGAGGCTGGGGGCACATGAAGAGGAATTGCCTTAAGTTGAAGGGTAATCAGCCAGGAGGATCGAGCTAGCCTACTGTTGGGGCTAAGAGAGATAGCGATGGGAAAGCAAAGGTGCAGGGACGTGTTTTTGCTTTAGACTAGAGGGGAGTACCTGAGTCGACCGCAGTTATTGGAGGTACCATTTCTATCTTCGATAGTGAAGCACGAGTACTTATAGATCCAGGGTCATCACATTCGTATGTTGCATCACATTTTGTTGATCGTTTGCGAGTATTGCCTTAGTCTTTGCCTTACGTGCTTGAAGTTTCTACCCCGCTTGGGGAATGTTTATTGGCTTCAGAAGTTTATAAAGCATGCGATGTACTTGTGGATGAACATGTTTTGCATGCGGATTTGGTAGTGTTGCCACTTAGTGATTTTGATGTGATACTCGGTATGGACTGGTTGTGCGCTTATCATGCTTTGGTTGATTGCTTTAGTAAGAGGGTTACTTTTGATATGCCTGGTGTTCCTAAATTTATGTTCGTGGGTGATAACGCGTCTAGTGGTTTGCGCGTCATTTCTGCTCTAAAGGCTAGGAAATTATTGTCACGTGGTTGCACGGGGTACCTAGCTTGTGAGGTTGATAAACGGGTTTCGACTTCCGATCTTGAGGATGTGCCGGTTGTGAATGAGTTTCCGGATGTCTTCTCTAAAGATTTTGGGATGCCACCGGATAGGGAGATTGAGTTTTGTATCGAGTTGTTGCCGGGGACGACACCGATATCGAAGGCGCCGTATAGAATGGCACCTATGGAGTTGAAGGAGTTGAAGGTTCAGTTGCAGGAGCTTCTTGATATTGGCTTTATCAAGCCAAGTGTATCGCCTTGGGGTGCGCCGGTATTGTTTGTTAGGAAGAAGGATGGAAGCCTTAGATTGTGCATTGATTACCGGAAGTTGAACAAAGCGACGATCAAGAACAAGTATCCGTTGCCGCATATAGATGACTTGTTTGATCAGTTGCAAGGATCGGTGGTGTATTCTAAACTTGATTTGAGGTTCGGGTATCATCAGTTGAAGGTGAGAGCCGAGGATGTTCCAAAAACCGCTTTTGAGGTACGGGCATTATGAGTTCATGGTGATGCCATTTGGGTTGACTAATGCGCCGGCAGTATTTATGGACTTGATGAATCGGGTGTTCCATAATTTTCTTGATTGTTTTGTGGTGGTCTTCATAGATGACATTCTTGTGTATTCTAAGTCTCGGGATGAGCATGCACAACATTTGAGGATGGTGTTGTCGGTTCTTCGGGAGAGGCAACTCTATGCTAAGTTTAGCAAGTGTGCTTTTTGGCTAGAGGAGGTCTCATTTTTGGGACATGTTGTTTCTAGTACCGGGATAGCGGTAGATCCTTCTAAGGTTGAAGCGGTGATGAATTGGAGGAGACCGACTACAGTTACAGAGGTTAGGAGTTTCTTGGGGTTAGCCGGTATTATCGGAGGTTCATAGAGGATTTTCAAGATTGCTACACCGATGACAATTTGACCCAAAAGAAGACACCGTTTGTTTGGAGCGATAAGTGTGAAGCAAGTTTTCAAGAATTGAAGAAGAAGTTGACTACCACACCAGTTTTGGCGTTGCCTAGCGGAGATGAGAACTTTGTGGTTTATAGCGATGCATCAAAAGAGGGATTGGGTTGTGTTCTTATGCAGAATGGTAAGGTGATCGCTTATGCTTCGAGGAAGTTGTCTCCGTATGAGCAGAATTATCCCACGCATGACCTTGAGTTGGCAGCGGTCATTTTTGCTTTGCACAAGTGGAAGCATTATTTGTATGGGTCAAAGTTTGAAATCTTCACGGATCACAAGAGTTTGAAGTATTTGTTCTCACAAAAGGAGTTGAATATGAGACAAAGGAGATGGATGGAGAAGTTGAAAGACCATGATTGTACGATACTTTATCATCCGGGGAAGGCGAATGTGGTTGCCGACGCCCTGAGTAGGAAAGTGCATTTGTCGTGTTTGATGATTCGGGAATGGAAGATGTTGGAGGATGTCCGTGATTGGAGCCCTAGTGAGGTTAATCAGGGAGTGTTGTTTGCTAATGTCCAGGCTATTCCAGTTTTATTGGAAAGGATTAAAGAAACTCAAAAGAAGGATCCGGGATTAGTGAAAATCATTGATGGTTTGAGTAAGAATGAGAAGCCGGAGTTTGCTATGAATCAAGATGGGATTTTGACTTTCAAGGGGAGAGTCTGTGTTCCTTCAGTTGAGGATGTGAAACGACTTGTGTTGGATGAAGCTCACAAGGCAAGATATACTATCCATCCGGGGAGTACGAAGATGTATAGGGATTTGAAGAAGCAGCTTTTGGTGGAATGGCATGAGCGCCAAATTGCGTTATGTGTCGAGGTGTTTGACTTGTCAACAGGTGAAGGCGGAACATCAAAGGCCAGCGGGATTGTTGCGGCCGTTAGATATTCCTGGAGTGAAAGTGGGAGCACGTTACGATGGATTTTGTTTCGGGGTTTCCAATGCGCGTAGGGTTTGATGCCGTTTGGGTTGTTGTAGATCGGCTAACGAAGTCTCGGCCATTTTATACCGATTGCGATGACTTATTCCTTGAGTCGGTTGGCTTGGCATTGTATGTGCAGGGAGATTGTGAGACCGCATGGGGTTCCAGCTTAGCATTGTGTCGCACAGTGGATCCGAGATTTACTTTCGCGTTTTTTGGCGAGCTTTGAAGCCATGGGGACTAAGTTGAATTTCAAGACACTTTTCACCCTCGTATGCATTTTGAGACAGACGGACGGTCAGAGAACGACATGATACTTGAGGATATGTTACGGGCTTGTACTGGTGGACTTTAAGGGAAGTTGGGATTCACACCTTCCATTGGCGGAGTTTGCATACAACAACGCTACCAATCGAGCATATGGGATGGCACCGTATGAGGCACTTTATGGACGGAAGTGTAGATCTCCTATTTGTTGGGATGAAGTTGGAGAAGCGAAGCTATGGGGTTTAGAGATTTCAGCAAATGGCAGTCGAGAGCGTGAAGTTGATTCGGGATAGATTGCTTACGCCTGTAGCTCCATGTAAGAGTTATGCGGATAATCGGAGGAGAGATTTGGAGTTCCAAGTTGAGATTATGTGTTTCTTAAAGTATCGCCAAGAAGGGTACTAAGAGATTTGGGAAGAAAGGAAAGTTATCACCGAGGTTTGTTGGACCTTTTGAGATTCTTGAGCGAGTTGGGAGTTTGGCTTATAGGGTGGCTTCGCCATCATTGTCGCACATTCATAATGTGTTTCACGATCTATGCTTCTCAAGTATCTTAAGGATGATTCGCATGTTCTTGCGTATGAGGAGATTTCATTTCAGCCTGATTTGTCGTATGTTGAGAAACCGGTGAAGATTCTCGACACCAAGGAGCAAGTATTGAGGAACAAGACAATTCCATTGGTTAAGGTTCTTTGGAAGAATCATGAGATCGAGGAAGCGACTTGCGAGACCGAGTTGGAGATGCGCAAGAAGTACCCTCATTTGTTTGAAGATCACGGTAAGAATTTAGGGACTAAATTCCTTTTAGTAGGGGAGAATGTAAAACCCTAGTTTATTGCTTGCTTGTTTATTGCATGAGATCATACATTCATAATCATCATTAGTATGTTAACTTAGCTCACTCATATGTTTAAAGTCGATAGCATGTTCATTGGCGTCGTTTGGGATGCTCGTGCACCTTTCCTTCACGAGTTGCTTTGAAACTCTCGGGTTTGTGTTTTATGTTGTAAACACTTGGATAAATGTTAGAAACCATTCTTAACATCATTAACACGCTTTAGATGTTGGTTGAATGCTAGTTGCATCGTCGGTTTGATCGCTAGTTTGATTCGAGCGTTAACCCTTCTCCGTTTGACCTTTTCGGTTGTTGTTCGGGAGTGTTTTCCTTAAGTTCTTGGCCTTGTTTGAGTGAGGTTTAAACTTTGATTGGCCTTGGTTATGTTTTAGAGGACTTTAAGATTGAATTCTAGACACTTTTTGGCTTGGGAGGACATGAGGTTGCATGTGGGATAGACCAAAACCGAACAAGGGAACAAAATTGGACAAGAAGGGTGGTCGGGACTTGAAGCGCCGCATCACTATGAGCCATGCGACCGCATTGTCCTTTTCCGATTTCGGAATTTTCTGCATTTCACCAAAGTTGACCAACTAACCCCACCCAAACCCAACTGACTAACCCACCCTAAACCACCCTAGTTAGTCCCACATCCTCTCCTGCATGCTTGACAAGTTTCAAGTGTTTTGAATGCATGTACAACACTTGGCAAGGAAAGACCTCCAACATGCAAAGCCATGCATTGGACACCTTCCCCCACCCCACTACAGCCATTGCATGACCAAATACCTCCACTAAACCTCACCATAATCAGTCATCCTCTTCCAAATTCGTGGCTGATCAGTTTAGACAAGTTTTAGAGAGTTCTTTCTGGGGTTCTTGAGTGTTCAACAATGGTGGCCAACTCTTGAAGAAGCCATTTCCAAAACCGAACCATAGAAGTGAAGAGGAGGCAATGAGAACACATACCCAACCTTGCATAGACGTTTTGTACTTCTTTTAGGGCTTGTTTAAGGTGAGTTACAACATCTCTTCTTATTTCTTTTAGCCTCATTGACCCTAGGGAAAACAATCTTGCTATATATGAGGTCAATGAGCACATAGGACTTTGTAGAGATGTCATGTTCTAGTTTATGCTATGTGATGAATTTTGGTTGTATGAACAGATTGTATGTAACATATTTTAAACCGTGATTTTGATGTCATTTAGGTGTAGTAATGTATGATAAACCATTCTACTTTGTTGTTTAAGTATTGGGGGCATATTGGATGAGATAGTTAGGCTTGTCTGAGATGTCATGTTCTCCTATATGCTAAATGATGTATTTTGGGTTGTGTAAACAGATTATAATCAGATTGTAAATCATGATTTTAATGTTATTTAGGTGTGATAATGTATGACAAATCATTCCATCTTGTTGTTTAAGCATTGGGAGCATGTTTGATGAAATAGTTAGTTATGATATATGCTAAATGCTACATACATTTTTAGTTGTATGATCAGATTATAAACATGTTATAAA
>CM028382.1:29972107-30019320 GCA_013146195.2 Codonopsis lanceolata | reverse complement strand
TTTGAGACTTGGTAGTGAGACTTGGATTCTTGAAGGGCTTGTTGGAAGCAGCGGCCTTGGGTCGCTCTCTTTCCTTCCTACCCATGGTGAACTTGAAGAATGAGTTGAGGAGAAGACATCATCTCTAGGGTACTGAAATTCGTTTGTGAGGCCGATTTGGGTAAGTTTCTACCTCTCTTCCTTCTTTTGATTTTGGGCTCCATTGACCCTAGGGAAACAACCATTGTGCTATTTGAGGTCCAATGGAAGCATTTGTTAGGTTATTGAAGCATGAACCCTAGGTTTTCAAATTGATGATAGAACTTGATTGACCTATGTGAGACCATAATTTATGTGAAATTCATGTTATAACTAGTCTATTGAACTTGGTTATGTTGATTATCCATGAGTATTGAAGTTGATTTGGTTGAGATACTTGGAGGGTTTTTGC
The DNA here is from genome assembly GCA_013146195.2 of Codonopsis lanceolata. NCBI lineage: Eukaryota > Viridiplantae > Streptophyta > Magnoliopsida > Asterales > Campanulaceae > Codonopsis > Codonopsis lanceolata. The sequence continues at coordinate 30,018,890 of CM028382.1, read as the reverse complement.
CCTAATTTTGTTTTAGCTTGCAAATTATTGATGTGAGCTTGATTATTATATGTTTTACATGTTTAATAGAGTATATTAAACCATGTTGTATAATTTAATCATGATTTGAAGATTATGATTGGTATGGTGACTTGAATGAATTTATGCACAAGATGGCTAATTTGTTCTAAGTTGCATTGTTAATTATTTGTTGGGTTTATATGAGTTTATTGAACATTGGGATTATGGTTTTGGCGATAGTTATGAACATAGGGGATGTTGAAGCCTAAGCTTCTATTCCTTGAATTTTCGAAAACTTAGATTGACTCAACGGAGTCAACCTTTGGGTTAGTATGAATCCTAGAACTATAATCTTAAGTCCTACGGAATTTTGGGTAGAATTCATGGAGGTCGAGCCTCCAAGAAGTTTTGAAGTGTGTGAAGCACACTTGATTAAGAGAGCTTATATGATTCTCGGTTGTGATATTTATGCTAGTTGTGGATGAATTGCATGACTAGTTTGATGGTAGAGTGTTTACCTACTTGTTTTGAGCATATGAGTATATATTACTTGTGCTTGGGTTTTGAGTCCAGTGGCGTCTGATGCATTGAGTCTTTGGTGGGACGATCGTCTTCACGAATTGTGAGATTCGTGATCGCGATGGATCGCCGTGCCGGGTTTGCACACACCCCTCCATCGATGGCCACGGTGGGGAAGTAGTTTATCTTAGTTGTAGTAATACACATGACTTTGATAACTATGGAACTCGAGCGCGGAGATCGTCTCGGGACGCCGATATCTACGAGAGGGATATCGAGGGCACATAAGGGTTTTGCACGTGTTTTTGAGGCGACACGCGGAGGAATTTGGTAATGGTATCATATCCCTTATATATGAATTGTTTCACAAGTGCTTATGTGAATAACGTGCTTGGTGAATTGGATATGATATGATGTTTGTTTTGGTTTCTTACATGTTATACTTGATAGATAACATATTGATTAATGTTGTTAAGCATATATGCTATCACATGAACATTATTGGAATGTTGTTTTATGCCAAAGGTATAAATCATTATTGTTAAGACTAATATGCCTTGACATGGATTTATGATGAGATGTTATACTTTAATGATAACATATTTATTTAATGTTGAGCATGGATGCCATAACATGATTTTATATAAGGTTATTTCATGACGATAGCATGATATAATTTATGATTGAGCATTATGCCATGGTAGGAAGTTATGGTTAGTAACTTACTAAGTCATTGTGACTTACTTTTATTTGTTGGTTGTTTTTCCCTAGATCCGAGTCGCACGAGCGGATCCAAGTAAATCAAGAAGGTTACGTTGGCAAGGAATTCTTTTGGCAAGGTTGCTACTTAGATGTTTATTTTGTTTTTGGTGAGGTCGTTGGGAAGATGAAGTTATGTAAACTTCATGATTGGGTAGCAAACCTGAATGTGATTAGTAATATTGTAATCATGTTGTTAGCTTATTCTTTTGGTAGCCGACGAGTAGAAGTCGTGCTTGATGTATATTTATGGTTATATCTCCATATGTTTTCTTGTTGTTAGTACTTATAATTATTAGTACTTATGTTGTTGGTAGCCGACTGGTTTTAGTCGCGCTTGGTTAATTGGTGATTATGTTTAGCATGTTATATTGCTAGTTAAATATTATGTTTGTTCTCCGGCATGTTTTTAGCCGTTGAGTTGTTAGACTAGAGTCTTAGACTTAGTGTAATGTTGGGTTCCGGCCGTAGCTTCGCCGATGACTTGGTTTATATTGTGCTATATTTGAATTGCATAACAGGGAGTTTGTTCTACGTGCCCAATGTTGCGGCACGCGAGTCGAATTTTTGGACCGAGAGATTAATCATCTCTTTGGTTGTTTTTAGTTTGAGCTTGTTAGCTCGGGCGCCACTGTTATATTATATTTTGCTTCCGTGTATGTTTTGAGTCGTTGGCGTATCGCCGTTATGGCCCTACCCATTATTTGCTACTTGTTTGTTGTTATTTGTCTTCCGGCGGCACGACCTTGGGATTTCGTCTTGGGATCTGGGTCGGGTCGTCACAGTTGGTATCAGAGCTATGATTATAAATTTAGCTTTCAGCCGGGATAGGTTCCTTGGCTTGGGGGTTGGTTTGTGTGATAAATTTATTTTTAACGCCGAGTGTTATTGTAGGTTTAATGGTGGATACTAGAGCAGGAGCTAGTTCCGGAGGTGGCACCGGTAGAGGTGCCGATTGGCGGGCGTAAATGGCAACGAGAACCGCCAACAGAACATTCCTCCACTGCGAACACCAGAAGAGCAGAATGAGGCGATGGCAAATATGTATCGTGGAATGCTTGATATGATGAACGAGATGAATCAGAGAGGTTTTGCAGTAGTGGAACCACAAGGAGTGCCACGCTGAGCCACGCCCAGAGCCACAGTAGAGAGGCCGAGGCGTGAGGCTAGACATAATGATAATTCTTATGCTTGAAAGATTTGTGAAGTTAAAGCCGAGGCGCTTTAATGGAGAGCCGGACGCTAAAAAGCCGAGCTATGGATTGAACACTTGAGAAAATATTCGCACTATTTGGGTTGCGATGATGAGCGTAAAGTTGTATTAGCCGTGTTGAAGCTTGAGGGTGCCGCAGAGCACCGTGGCAAAGCCGAGGAGAGTTGGGAACCGCATAGAGTCCCATAGATATGGCCTAACTTCATTCGAGAGTTCGAGCTTCCTATGTACCTAGTTGTTCGAGAGAAGAGAGAAAAGAATTTCGGATTTGGTGCGGGGAGTATGACAGCTTCACAGATTCGACCGTATTCACGAGTTGGCTTATTGCACACATTTGATTCCGATGAGGCTAGGAGGACACGTAAATTTGTAAAGGGTTTGAGGACGGAGTACGTGAAACCTTCTTTCTCATCGGCCTTAGGTGGAGTACAAGAAGGCCGTTGATAGAGCCTACATTATTGAGAGAGACATTGAGGAGCACCGCATTATGCCTATTTCGGTTCTTCTCCTAAGCCGCCTTCCGGTGGAGTCATGGATCGGGTAACCGTGGAAATTTTAGTGGAGGCAGTGATCGCAAGAAAGGAAGTGGAAAATCTCATTATGAAGGACATGCGAAGAATCAGTCTAGTGGCAAGGGGGCTAGTACTACATCTACTCAGGGAGATCGTGGAGTGGTATTGGTTTGCTCTTATTGTTCCAAGATTGGGCATACGTAAGATAGATGTTGGAGTAAGAAGGGAGCACCAATGGAGTGCTATTACGTGGAGTTCGGGACACATGAAGAAGGATTGTCCTAAGTTTAAGAACAATCAGTCAGGAGGGTCTAGTCAGACTACAGTTGGGACAAAGAGAGACAGCGATGGTAAAGCTAAGGTGCAGGGTCGCGTGTTTGCTCTTGATCAGAGAGGAGTGCCGGAGTCTACGGCAGTGATTGGAGGTACCGTTTCTATTTTCGGTAATGAGGCTCGTGTACTTATAGACCCAGGATCATCGCATTCATATGTTGCATCACATTTTGTTGACAAGCTATGTGTTATGCCTCAGTCTTTACCTTATGTGCTTGAAGTATCTACCCCTCTTGGGGAATGTTTATTGGCTTCACATATTTATAGAGCATGCGATGTACTTGTGGATAAACATGTGTTGCATGCGGATTTGGTGGTGTTACCACTTCGTGATTTTGATGTGATCCTTGGCATGGATTGGTTGAGCACATATCATGCATTGGTGGATTGTCTTAGTAAAAGGGTTACTTTTGCTTTGCCTGGCGTTCCTAAATTTGTATTTTTGGGAGATAATGCACCTAGTGGTTTACGCGTCATTTCTGCGCTTAAGGCTAGGAAAATGTTGTCGCGTGGGTGCACGGGGTATCTTGCTTGTGTAGTGGATAAACGGGTTTCTACGTCTAATCTTGAAGATGTGCCAGTTGTATGTGAGTTTCCGGATGTCTTCTCTAAAGATTTTGGGATGCCTCCAGATAGAGAGATTGAATTTTGTATTGAGTTATTGCCGGGGACTACACCAATTTCGAAGGCGACGTATAGAATGGCACCTATGGAGTTAAAGGAGCTGAAGGTTCAGTTGCAAGAGCTCCTTGACATTGGATTTATCAAGCCAAGTGTATCGCCTTGGGGTGCGTCGGTATTATTTGTGAGGAAGAAAGAAGGGAGCCTTAGATTGTACATCGATTATCGGGAGTTGAACAAGGCAACGATCAAGAACAAGTATCCATTGCCACATACAGATGATTTGTTTGATCAATTGCAAGGATCGGTGGTCTATTCCAAACTTGACTTGAGATTTGGGTACCATCAGTTGAAGGTTAGAGCCGAGGATGTTCCGAAAACGGCTTTTCGCACGAGATATGGGCATTATGAATTTATGGTGATGCCATTCGGGTTGACTAATGCGCCGGCAGTGTTCATGGATTTGATGAACAGGGTATTTCACAATTTTCTTGATTGCTTCGTGATGGTTTTCATAGACGACATCCTTGTGTATTCTAAGTCGCGGGATGAGCACGCACAACATTTGAGGATGGTTTTGTCGATTCTTCGGGAGAGGCAACTCTACGCCAAGTTTAGCAAGTGTGCTTTTTGGCTAGACGAGGTTTCATTTTTGGGGCACGTTGTTTCTAGTGCCTGGATAGCGGTGGATCCTTCCAAAGTTGAGGCAGTAATGAATTGGAGAAGACCGACCACAGTGACGGAGGTTAGGAGTTTCTTGGGGCTAGCCGGTTATTATCGGAGATTCATAGAGGGATTTTCGAAGATTGCTACGCCCATGACGAACTTGACTCAAAAGAAGACCGCATTTGTATGGAGTGATAAATGTGAAGAAAGCTTCCAAGAGTTGAAGAAAAGATTGACTACGGCACCAGTCTTAGCATTGCCTAGCGGAGGTGATAATTTTGTTGTTTATAGTGATGCATTGAAGGAAGGATTGGGTTGTGTACTTATGCAGAATGGGAAAGTGATTGCTTATGCTTCAAGGAAGTTGTCTCCGTATGAGATGAATTATCCTACGCATGATCTCGAGCTCGCGGCGATTATATTTGCTTTGCACAAGTGGAAACATTATTTATATGGTTCGAAGTTTGAGATTTTCACAGATCATAAGAGTTTGAAATATCTTTTCTCACAAAAGGAGTTGAACATGAGACAGCGGAGATGGATGGAGAAGTTGAAGGATCACGATTGCACGATACTCTATCATCCGGGGAAGGCGAACGTTGTTGCCGATGCTTTGAGTAGAAAAGTACACTTGTCATGTTTGATGATGCGGGAATGGAAAATGTTGGAGGATGTCCGTGATTGGAATCCTAGCGAGATTAATCATGGGGTATTATTTGCTAGCGTGCGGGCTATTCCAGCTTTATTGGAGAGAATTAAGGAGACTCAGAAGAAAGATCCGGAGTTGGTGAAAATCATTGATGGTTTGAGTGAGCATAAGGAGAATGAGTTCGCGATGAACCAAGATGGTATTTTGACTTTCAAGGGTAGAGTTTGTGTTCCTTCAGTTGAGGATGTGAAACGACTTGTATTGGATGAAGCTCACAAGGCAAAGTATACTATCCATCCGGGGAGTACAAAAATGTATAGGGATTTGAAGAAGCAATTTTGGTGGAGTGGCATGAAGCGACAAATAGCAGATTATGTGTCGAGGTGTCTCACTTGTCAGCAGGTGAAGGCGGAACACCAAAGACTCATGGGTTGTTCGGCCGTTGGATATTCCGGAGTGGAAATGGGAACATGTTACGATGGACTTTGTTTCGGGATTTCCGCGTACTCGTAGAGGTTTTGATGTCGTATGGGTTGTTGTTGATCGGCTCACGAAGTCGGCTCATTTTATTCCGATTGCTATGACTTATTCTTTGAGTCAGTTAGCGGCATTGTATGTGCAGGAGATTGTTAGATTGCACGGGGTTCCAGTTAGTATTGTTTCAGACCGGGATCCGAGGTTTACATCGAGGTTTTGGCAGGCTTTGCAAGAAGCTTTGGGGACCAAGTTGAACTTTAGCACAACTTTTCACCCTCAGTCAGACGGACAGTCCGAGAGAACAATTCAGATACTTGAGGATATGTTACGGGCTTGTACGATTGATTTTAAAGGGAGTTGGGATACACACCTTCCTTTGGCGGAGTTTGCGTACAACAATAGTTACCAGTCGAGCATCGAGATGGCACCGTATGAGGCTCTTTATGGGAGGAAGTGTAGATCTCCTATTTATTGGGACGAGGTTGGAGAAGCAAAGTTATGGGGTTCAGAGATTGTTCAGCAGACAGTTGAGAGTGTGAAATTAATTCGGGATAGATTGCTCACCGCTCAAAGTCGACAGAAAAGTTATGCGGATAATAGAAGGAGAGATTTGGAATTTCAGGTTGGAGACTTTGTGTTTCTTAAGGTATCGCCTAGAAGGGGTACCAAGAGATTTGGAAAGAAAGGGAAATTATCACCGAGGTTCGTTGGACCTTTTGAGATTTTGGAGCGAGTTGGGAGTTTGGCATACAGGTGGCTTTACCGCCATCTTTGTCGGAGATTCATAATGTATTTCATGTGTCTATGCTTCGGAAATATCTTAAGGATGATTCCCATGTTCTTGAGTATGAGGAGATTACTTTTCAGTCGGATTTGTCTTATGTTGAGCAGCCGGTGAAGATACTTGACACTAAAGAGCAAGTTTTGAGGAGCAAGAGAATTCCATTGGTGAAAGTCCTTTGGAAGAATCATGAGATCGAGGAAGCGACTTGGGAGACCGAGTTGGAGATGCGTGAGAAGTATCCTCATTTGTTTGATGACCACGGTAAGAATTTAGGGGCTAAATTCCTTAAAGTAGGGGAGAATGTAAAACCCTAAAATGTTGCTTGCTTGTGTTATGCATGGATTCATACACTTATAATCATCATAAACATGTTCATTTAGCTCCTGTATATGTTTAGAGTCAATAGCATGATCATTGACGTCGTTTGAGATGCACGTATGCATTTTTCTTTCACGAGATGCTTTGAATCTCGGGTTTGTGATTTATGTTGTTATCACATGGATAATTGTTAGAGGGCATTCAAAACATCATTAACATGCCTTGGATATTGGTTAGATGCTTGTTGCATCGTCGGTTTGGTTGCTAGTTTGATTCTAGCGTTAACCCTTCTCAGTTTGACTTTTTCGGTCGTCGTTCGGGAGAGTTCTGCCTGAGTTCTTGGCCTTGTTTTGTTGAGGTTTGAGGCTTGATTGTTTTGGTTATTGTTTGGAGGATATTAAGGTTGGATTGTAGACCATTTTTGGCTTGGAAGGACTCGAGAATGCATGCGGGAGAGTCCGGGATCGAGCAGGGAAGAAACAAAGGCCGGGAAAGAGATTGCTGGAGGATGCGCTCGCATCCCCCATATGTGATGCGACCGCAAGGGGGTCCTGGGCAGAATTACGGGATTTTGCATCCATTCTGTGCACTGTCCGAATTTTAACCACTTAAACCCATTCTAAACCTAACCTTAACTCATTTACTTAGCCTAATACTAGTCCTAAACATCTATTAGGGGTTTAGAGGTTGATTAGTGACTTGATTAGGGGAATTAATCCCCCATATAAAATCAAAACAGCCGCACTCGTTCTCTTTGTTCGGCCAACAGATACGATTCCTTCACCTTGTGTTTTCTGCGAACAGCCTAGGGAGACTTGAGAAGGAGATTCTTGGATTCTTGAAGGGCTTGAGCTTGGAAGCCACAGCCTTGGGTCGTTCTTTCCCCCTTCCTACCCGTGAACTTGAAGAATGAGTTGAGGAGAAGACATCATCTCTAGGGTACGAAATTTCAGTTTGTGAGGGCTGAATTTTAGTAAGTTTCTACCTCTCTTCCTTTGATTTTTGGGCTCGATTGACCCTAGGGAAACAACCATTTGTGCTATTTGAGGTCAATGGAAGCATTTGTTAGGGTTGTAGAGAAGCATGAACCCTAGGTTTTCAAATTGATGATAGAACTTGATTGACCTATGTGAGACCATAATTTATGTGAAATTCATGTTCTAACTAGTCTATTGAACTTGGTTATGTTGATTATCCATGAGTATTGAAGTTGATTTGGTTGAGATACTTGGAGGGTGTTTTGCCCTAATTTTGTTTTAGCTTGCAAATTATTGATGTGAGTCTTTGGTGGGACGATACATCGTCTTCACGAATTGTGAGATTCGTGATCGCGATGGATCGCCGTGCCGGGTTTGCACACACCCCTCCATCGATGGCCACGGTGGGGAAGTAGTTTATCTTAGTTGTAGTAATACACATGACTTTGATAACTATGGAACTCGAGCGGAGACTGTCTCGGGGGCGTCGATATCTACGAGAGGGATATCGAGGGCACATAAGGGTTTTGCACGTGTTTTTGCAGGAGCGACACGAGCGGAGGAATTTGGTAATGGTATCATATCCCTTATATATGAATTGTTTCACAGGTGCTTATGTGAATAACGTGCTTGGTGAATCGGATATGATATGATGTTTGTTTTGGTTTCTTAGATGTTATACTTGATAGATAACATATTGATTTAATGTTGTTAAGCATATATGCTATCACATGAACATTATTGGAATGTTGTTTTATGCCAAAGGTATAAATCATTATTGTTAAGACTAATATGCCTTGACATGGATTTATGATGAGATGTTATACTTTAATGATAACATATTTATTTAATGTTGAGCATGGATGCCATAACATGATTTTACATAAGGTTATTTCATGACGATAGCATGATATAATGTATGATTGAGGATTATGCCATGGTAGGAAGTTATGGTTAGTAACTTACTAAGTCTTTGTGACTTACTTTTATTTGTTGGTTGTTTTTCCCTAGATCCGAGTCGCACGAGCGGATCCAAGTAAATCAAGAAGGTTACGTTGGCAAGGAATTCTTTTGGTAAGGTTGCTACTTAGATGTTTATTTTGTTTTTGGTGAGGTCGTTGGGAAGATGAAGTTATGTAAACTTCATGATTGGGTAGCAAACCTGAATGTGATTAGTAATATTGTAATCATGTTGTTAGCTTATTCTTTTGGTAGCCGACGAGTAGAAGTCGTGCTTGATGTATATTTATGGTTATATCTCCATATGTTTTCTTGTTGTTAGTACTTATAATTATTAGTACTTATGTTGTTGGTAGCCGACTAGTTTTAGTCGCGCTTGGTTAATTGGTGATTATGTTTTAGCATGTTATATTGCTAGTTAAATATTATGTTTGTTCTCCGGCATGTTTTTAGCCGTTGAGTTGTTAGACTAGAGTCTTAGACTTAGTGTAATGTTGGGTTCCGGCCGTAGCTTCGCCGATGACTTGGTTGATATTGTGCTATATATGAATTGCATAACAGGGAGTTTGTTCTACGTGCCCAATGTTGCGGCACGCGAGTCGAATTTTTGGACCGAGAGATTTAATCATCTCTTTGGTTGTTTTTAGTTTGAGCTTGTTAGCTCGGGCGCCACTGTTATATTATATTTTGCTTCCGTGTATGTTTTGAGTAGTTGGCGTATCGCCGTTATGGCCCTACCCATTATTTGCTACTTGTTTGTTGTTATTTGTCTTCCGGCGGCACGACCTTGAGATTTCGTCTTGGGATCCGGGTCGGGTCGTCACAACGAAAGAACTACGCGAGAAAACTCTAAACCGAGTCAAGTAACGAACAGCGTCGGTATGCGACTTGTAACATTAACTAGTTAAGGTCTATGGAACATATGGAACTAAGGTATTGGCCTCTAGATAGCCTACCTACACCAATCAAGGTTCTTTTCCTCAATCCAAGTAAGCAAGGTCATGATTAAACGACACGCAAGGCAAGAAGGTCAATTACACGAAGGTTCAGGGTCTTACAGGAGCCTAGTCCGCTTATTTCAGTATTTATATTTGTGTCCTTTTACTTTGTTTTGGATGACATTTCTTTTGTAAAGTTATATAAACTTTGCAGTCGGGTAGATTGTTCTAGTATTGTTGTATTATTCCTATAGTCGACATTTGTAGTCGAGCCCGAGTACTCCAGAGTATAGTAATCTGTCAGTTGTACCCCAGGTAGTAGTAGCTTCAAGGATTTCATTATTCTAGTTATCCTAGTTGTTGTTATGGTTGTTGTTGTTGTTGTTACCCCGGTATGCTTTAGCCGTGGGTCATTGTTATATCAGGTTGGTTTTTGATGAAATGCCGGCTTGGAGTGCCGATGGTTAGTTCTGCGTCTGCAATGTTGCGGCACGCGAGTTTCATTTTCATACCTTGTGAGGCAAGGCCTCTCTTAGTTTCATTTGTTTCAGTCTCGAGCTCTTAAGCTCAAGGGATTGTTCTTTAATGTTTTCGCATCTTCGAAATTTTGAAATACATATTTTAGTACGGCTTCTTGTTCCTGTCTAGAGCTTGTTAGCTTGAATGTTCCACTTGCACTTTGTTTTAGCAAGTGTTTGTCCTCTCTTGTGTAGTTCCAGCGGCACGACCTCGGGATTCCGTGCGGGAATCCGGGTCGGGTCGTCACATTTCCAGTCTGTTTAGAACCTCTTTAGTTTTCCGCTATATTAACACTTCTAGTAAAATCTTTTTAAGAAATCATTCAGAAGTGTTTGGAAAAGTTTTTTTAAAAACACAACTAGGCTATTCAACCCCCCCCCCTTCTAGCCTAGATTGAGCCTACTCCGGGACCAACACCATCTCCCTTGTGATGATTCGACCCGGATCCCAATACGAGACCCCAAGGTCGTGCCGTCAAAACGCACAAAACAACAAGCAATGGGTAAAGCTATAACAACGATACGCCAACGACTCAACAAATGCGGAAGCAGATAACTTAAATGGACCCGAGCTAACAAGCTCCGAGATACAAATAACGAAAGAAATAGCAAATCTCTCGGCACAAAAATTCGAAGCACGTGACGCAACATTGGGCATGTACAACAAAACCATCTGTTATAATTATAAACAATATATATCCAAGTCATCGTCGACGTTACAGCCGGAACCCAACATTAACTAAGACTACAACTCTAGTCTATACACTCTACGGCTAAACATGCCGGAGTACAACAACCAACAATAAAATTACTCAAGATGGAAAAAATATGTAATTACATAAACATGGCTCGACTAACATTTGTTGGCTCACAAAACAAGTACTAATAATTTACAAATACAAGAACCAAATCAATAACACAATCTTACTACCCAACGTGAAGTTTATATAACTTCACTTCCCAAACGTCCTTTCCAATAAACCAAGGCTATAAAAATAAATTAATAGCAACCTTCACAAATAAATCTCACATCTATCGTAGACTCAGCGGATTTCATCGCATTACTAGCTCGGCTCGAATCTAAGAAAAACAATGTAAACGAGTAAGTCATAATGACTTAGTAAGCTACTAATGATGCAATGTCATGGCATGGCATAATGCTCAAATAAAACATGTACATCTCATGTCATACTTATGATATAACATTTCATGATATAATTCTAATCATAAACCCAATTTCATCTATAAACACATAGAACATAGTTCTTCAAAATTTATCATGAAGTAATCCATATCATATAGAATATGCATCTCAATTCCAAAAATGTGTAGCATGTCATTTCCACATTTTTAACTTATCATTAAACCACATAACCCAATTATACCATGAGTCTCATAATTCTTCAATTATCACACCTCATATAATAATTCATATATGGGGAGACTATTGTTTCCATTCTAATCATGAATAACATGTTATATTTTTAGTATAACATCATATCATAAAAATCATCATTTCATTAGCATGTTATATTTTTACTATAACATTTCGTCAAGTAATCATCATCTCTTGTAAATCATATCATTAACCACATAGCACATCAATTCATATAAGTGCTCGTAAAATAAACCACATAAGTGAGAGAAGATGATTTTCCTTTTCGTTTCCGTCGTGTAACTGCTGCGGAAACAAATATGTCCTCGATAACCCTTTCGTGATATCGACGTCCCCGAAACAATCCCCGTTCGGGTTCCATAGCTATCAAAGATAGGTGTATTACTCTAGCAATTATCAGCTACATCCCCACCGTGGCCATCGATAGATGGGTGTGTGCAAACCCGGTGCGGGCGATCCATTGCCATAACGAATCCCACAATTCGCGAAGACAATGCATTGTCCCGCCAAAACTCAAACCAAAAACCGCCAGCTGAACTCAAACTCAAGCACATGTAATATATACTCGCATGCTCCAATGAAGGAAAAGTACAACACACCGTACTAATCCAATCAAGTAGATATTTACTTATAAATCACATAGTTATGCATTTCTATGCTAACTAACACATAAACATCTTAGAGCGATAATATCAAGTCTCTAATACTCAAGTGTTCTTCATACACTTGAAAACGCTCGGAGGCTTGACCTCCATCAAAACTACCCCAAATTTCGTAGGATCTTAATATGTGATTCACTATATTCATATTAGTCCAATAATAGACTCCGTTGAGTCATTTCTACTCTTTTCAAATTTGAAGGCATAGAAGCTATTTGCATCATAGCCCTCTTATTATTCATTAGCTATTATTCATGGCTAAGTTCTCAAGGTTAGCAACATTTTGCAACCCAATGAACCATACCTTCCCATCAAAAACCCCAAAACATAGTTCATAGGTTAACACTTAACATTTAACGTCAACCATCACATTTTAAGCATGTATCTCAAGATAGCATTTAATCAAGTTTGCTTTCATTCAAAATAACCATTTATCCAAACAAGATGTAAATTCATATAGCATGCTCATAATCAAATTATAAATTCATCTAGCATGCTCATAACCTTCAATTCATGAATTAGTGTTGACCAACATACTCTTATATGCATAAAAGTCAACTCAACCCAATAAAGTCAAACATTACATTTTATTCATGTAATTCATAATGATAATTCATTATACATGTTCACAACCAAAAATCCTTGAATTAGATAGCATCATACTCTTATATGCATGAAAGTCAACTCTATTCTTAAAAGTCAAACGAAACATACAAACATGTAATATATTGTGTTGATTCATTTTTCATGCTCACAACCAAAATAGAAGTTCATCAAGTATACTTCCAAACCTTAAATCTATAACATGTGTGATTCCAACAACTCATAGCATTCCATAAAATTCCCCAAAATCATTCATATAATCAAGAACCCATTTACTACATAATCAACATATCAAACCCTAGGTTTCTAGGGAATTTTATACCCATCATTCTCAAGTCCAAACTCACAAAATGAAGCTTAATAACATACTTCATCAAACATAGAAAACATCCTAATCATGCTTCTAACAAGTTCACCCATCAAAAATCAAAATCTCAAAATAAAATCACACACAACATGCTTGTGTACTCATTGACCTCAAATAGCAAGCCTCTTTGTTTTCCTTAGGGTCAATGAGCACAAAATCACTAGAAGAAGGGTTGTAGTAGCTTACCTTCAAGCTTCACATAATAAAGAAAACCAAAATCCAATCGGTTAGAAATTGAGTAGAAGAGAAGAGCTTCGATTCTACGGTCTTGGCTCCAATAATGGAGAAGGGGAGCTAAGGAATCCCAAGCAAACCCTTCAAGAAACCCCTCAACCTCCATGGAAGAACTCTCTCACGTTTTTGGGGAGAGAAAGCAGCAAATGAGGTCCCAAATGGTGGTTTGTGGTTTATAAATGGTCAAAAACTTAGTGGGACAAGTGTCACTACATTGTGGTATAAAAAATCTAATTTTTGGCTCATTAATCCCCTCATTACACCACTTAAATCACCCTTAAAACTAAACAACCAAGTTAGGACATGATCGATGTTTTATTTTATCTATTTCCTTGCAAGTGTACAAGACTATTATAGAATAGACTCGGAAGCAAGGGTTGAACCCACAGAGACAAGTGATCACGAACAGTGCGATTATAGATAGCAAATTATTAACCTAAGGGGGGTTTTTATGTTTAATTCTACTCTAAATTACTAGTTATAGATATTTAACTAATTAGACAAGAATAACGAGATATGATCTTAGATCTTATGGTGAGTGGAAATCTAGGATTACGGGTTTCACTTATATCTCCTTTATGTTCAATTCATAATAATGTCATTCAATGTCTTGGGTTCGTTCACTAAAAATAGATATAGTCGTTGAACAATTGGTTCAGCCTCCATCCCATAAAATTCACCCATTCTATATCCTAAGCACAGGAACTAGCAATCCTGGTTGTCACCTAAATTTATGACCTATTTGTCACCTAGATCATGTAAGAACTGGTCCTAACTTATCACTCCCGTGCTTCGATAGGTCCAATTTATTGTGTTGGTGAGCCGATAGGTCCAATTTATTGCACTCTGGTCATGGTGAGCCATCCGCACCTATCCGCAAGCCTCTAAGCCTTTATTATTTGCGATTACATTCATTTGTTCAAAGCAAAATAATATAGGGATTGATAAACAACACAATCAACAAGCATTGAATAGACATATATATATGAATCAAAACATAAATTCGATACAAGTTACCTCCCACCTCCTAGATTAGGGATGATTTAGTTCATCATAGACGATGAACAGCACATGGAGATGATGAAAGGCATGATTTGATCTTCAATACTTGAAATTACAAAACCTAACTATGTTATACAATCTAAAACTACCTAAAATCTATGTAAAGAGAGCTTCCAGCCGTCCTCCCTTTTTTAGGCTCGGCACCTGACTTCTATATATACTCGGGAGTTGTGATTGAATCGAATGACTGTGTGAAAATCCGAAAAGGTCGCATTCTGCCTACCTTGCGGTCGCAAGGTGCTGGATACCTTGCGTCCGCAAGGTCTCCAGTGTGGGTGGCTTTTGATTCTTTGATAACTGACTTCGGGGGCTTATACTGCCTACCTTGCGGTCGCAGTGCGAGGCACCTTGCGTCCGCAAGGTGTCCGCTTGTGATCTTCATTTTTCTTCAATTTTTCTTTTCCTTGTAATTTGCACTTAAAACCCGGAGTTTCGCGTATTTTCACAATAATCCTGAAACTTACAAAACTCATCGAAAACATATATTAGTACTCAAAAGACTCGTGAAATAGCATAATTTAAGTCATAGAAGTATATAAAATCGACGTTTAAAATACATCGATCAGGACACAATTAGGACCAAGGAGGGTGGATTAGGGAGGGTTTCATTAGGGGTAGAGAGGGAAAAAACCAGAAAATTCGAATCGTCCGGCTCGCGTGAGACCAAACTTCCCGAGGCTCCAGTTTGAACACCGTTCAAGGAAACGACGTGATTTCTTCTCCTGGCACTCTGTAAAAGTCCAAACTAAAAGCCTAAAAGTACCAAACCAAACTAAAATCTTCTAGACGGTTTCTCGATCAAAACATTTCAGCCGCGTATCAAAAATCAGTCCTTAACTGTTGTATAACGGATGAAATTACACAGAAAAAACTAACGATCGAAACAACGAATGAACAAGCATAATTACTTGTTTTAAAGCATGTTAAAATACTAATGAAAGGTCCCAAACACATACCTAAGGTTACACCAAAACTAAGTGTAAGGAAAATACGAAATGCGATACGTTAACAAAACGCGAATCACGAAATCAAACTTACAACGACGACTATACTGCGGACGTTGTGACCACAAGTAAACTTTATAAATAGGATTACAATGATATTTAATGTGTCCAAGTAAGTACATGAAGACCTAGTATATTTCAAATATCGCAAACACGAACTAAGGAAGATAACGCTCTACCGAGTCGAGTTCCCAGCAACACCAAGTTACACATTGTAACTCCAACAACTCTAGGGTATTGGTCATAGTCCAATTAACCTAAACACATGAAGACTCACACAAGAAGTCAACCATGCTCAAAAGTCAAACTTGCAAATTTTCAGGGTCTTACATTCACTCCACCTAAAAAGAATTCGTCCTCGAATTCTCAACCCAAACCACCAAGGTCGACACTCCGACCTCTCAACCCATCTAGACCCACTCACGATGTCTCATGTCTTGAGAGTAACACTCCAACAACAAATCAAACACCAACTTGATATTCGAGGCACGACTACTAACCAACAAGGCGTAACTCCCGGGTTCGACTTATAATATCCAGTTGTTAACAAACTCGAGGATCCAACACCTCTTACATATCAATTAAGCAAAAGCATATAAGTATCCACGTACCGAAACTATTTGTTTCAAGAATGTTACACGCACTTTAATTTCAAAGACCTCAACAATAACAAATTAAATATTGCCTATAGGTCAATACACAATCATAAGAGGAGTAACTCCATATCACAATCCCCCAAAGCATGCTTGGAAGCATTCATAACAAGACCATAAATAACAAATTGCAAATATTTATATCAACAAAGAAATTAATTCCACTTAAGCTCACTGATTATCGGAGTGCATTTGATAGAGCTTATGAGGTGGAGCAGGATATTGAGGAGCACCGAAGCAAGAGTAATTCGGGTAATGCACGACAGTCTGTTCAGAACACTAATCAAGGAAATAATTCAGGTAACAGAAGGGGATACCAAGGAAACAGAGATAGGAGAGGTGGAGGCCAAAGTAGGCCACAGTCTGGGAAGCAGGGCAACAACACTTCTTTTACTCAGGGGCAGCAACGATCACGTAACGAGACTATGATTTGTTCGTTCTGTAAGAGGTCTGGACACACAGTTGATAGGTGTTGGGGAAAGACTGGGAAATGTTATTATTGTGGCGATGGGACTCACATGAAGAAAGATTGTCCAAAGTTTAAGGCCAATCGGGGGTAGCCGCGGCGAGGGGCTAAGAGAGATGGGGATGGTAAACCTAAGGTGCAGGGCCGTGTGTTTGCGCTTGATCAGCGCGAGGTTCAGGGGTCTACGGCAGTGATAGGAGGTACCCTTTCTATATTTGATCATAAGGCTCGAGTTCTCATAGATCCAGGGTCTTCACATTCTTATGTCGCTTCGCACTTTGTTGAGAATCTATGTGTGTTGCCTCAACCTTTGCCATATTTGCTTGAAGTGTCTACCCCGCTCGGGGAATTTATGCTCGCATCTGAAGTGTTTAAATCTTGTGATGTATTGGTGGGCGACCACACTTTGCATGCGGACTTGGTAGTTCTACCTATACGTGATTTTGATGTGATTCTCGGTATGGACTGGCTATGTGCTTATCATGCTTTAGTTGACTGCCATAAAAAGCGGGTTACCTTTTTTATGCCGGGTGTGCCCGAATTTACATTTGTGGGTGATCATGCATCGAGTGGCTTGCATTTTATTTCTGCTCTAAGGGCTAGAAAATTATTGTCTCAAGGGTGTACGGGTTATCTTGCATGCGTTGTTCATAAGAAGAAGTCTTCACCGAAATTAGAAGAGGTTCCGGTAGTATGTGAGTTTCCCGATGTATTTTCCACCGACCATGCTATGCCACCCGATAGAGAGCTAGAATTTTGTATTGAGCTTATTCCGGGGACTTCACCAATTTCTAAGGCACCATATAGGATGGCGCCCGCGGAGCTAAAGGAGTTGAAAATTAAGTTGCAAGAACTTCTAGAGATTGGCTTTATTAAACCGAGTGTGTCGCCTTGGGGTACACCGGTCTTATTTGTGAGGAAGAAAGATGGAAGTTTGCGATTATGCATAGATTATCGGGAATTGAATAAGGTGACCATTAAGAATAAATACCCACTACCCCACATTGATGACCTCTTTGACAAATTGCAAGGTTCGATTGTGTATTCTAAGCTTGATTTGAGATGGGGTTACTATCAATTGAAGGTTAGAGAAGAAGACATTCCAAAGACGGCTTTTCGCACTAGATATGGACACTTTGAGTTTGTAGTGATGCCGGTTGGGTTAACAAATGCACCAGCGGTGTTTATGGATTTAATGAACCGTGTCTTTCATAACTATCTGGATTGTTTCGTGGTGGTCTTTATTGATGATATCTTAGTGTATTCGAAATCTTGGGAGGAGCATGAGAAACACTTGAGGATTGTCTTATCTATTCTTCGGGAGAAACAACTTTATGCGAAGTTTAGTAAATGTGCTTTTTGGCTTGAAGAAGTATCATTTTTTGGGCATATAGTTTCTAACGCCGGGATAGCCGTCGATCCTTCTAAGGTTGAAGCGGTGAGTTCGGAGTTTCTTGGGTCTAGCGGGTTATTACCGGAGATTTATTGAGGGATTTTCTCGAATTGTGACTCCTATGACTAGATTGACACAGAAGACTACACCATTTGTTTGGAGCGAGAAATGTGAGGCTAGTTTCCAAGAGCTTAAGAAGCGGTTGACGTCGGCACCTATTTTAGCCTTGCCTAATGGAGGAGATAATTTTGTGATTTCTAGTGATGCTTCTAAGGAAGGTTTGGGTTGTGTGTTAATGCAAAATGGTAGAGTTATCGCCTATGCGTCGAGGAAGTTGTCTACCCATGAACAGAATTATCCAACGCATGATTTGGAGTTGGCTGCGATTATTTTTGCGTTGCATAAATGGAAGCACTACCTGTATGGGGCTAAATTTGAGGTTTTCACCGACCACAAAAGCTTGAAGTATTTGTTTTCTCAAAAGGAGTTGAACATGAGGCAAAGAAGATGGATGGAGAAATTAAAAGATCATGATTGTACTATTTCGTATCATCCTGGGAAGGCAAATGTAGTAGCGGATGCCTTGAGTAGGAAAGTTCACATGTCTTGTATGATGGTTAGAGAATGGAAGATGTTGGAAGATTTGCGAGATTGGGGTCCTAGAGTTTATGATAGAAGTGTATTTTTTGCAAATGTTCGTGCTACGCCAGTTTTATTTGGGAAGATTAAAGAAGCAAAGGAATGATCCGGAGTTGAAGAAAATTATGGATGGGTTGGCTGAGAATTTATCACCTGATTTTGTGATTAATAGTGAGGGTACTTTGACATTTCGAGGAAGGATTTGTGTCCCTGCTAATAATGAATTGAAGAGGCTAGTTCTTGATGAGGCTCATAAAACGAGGTATACCATTCACCCGGGGAGCACGAAGATGTATTTGGATTTGAAAAGACAATTTTGGTGGAAAGGCATGAAGAGGGTAATTGCGGAGTATGTATCGAGATGCTTGACTTGTCAACAGGTTAAGGCTGAACATCAAAGGCCTGCGGGATTTCTACAACCACTTGAGATTCCTGAATGGAAATAGGAGTTTATTACTATGGATTTTGTGACAGGGTTACCGCGCACGCGTAGAGGGTTTAATGCAGTTTGGGTTATAATTGACAGATTGACTAAGTCTGCACACTTCATCCCGATTGCGATCACTTATTCTGTAACACCCCGGATTCTTGCATGTGCATTGTGTGCTTGCCTTCATGTTTTCTTGTTGATTGTGAGTATGTTTACTTAGTCTATATATGATTTAGAAATATTCATAAGTCATTCATGAAGCTCTTAACATGTTTAGAATCATGTATGCTTGCTTGTTGAATCGCCGGTTCGATTGCTTTGTTTTGGCCTTAGCGTTTTCCCTCGTTGCTCGTATTGCTTGTATTTCGTCGTACAAAGTGTTCGTTGAGTTCTCGACCTTGTATTCAGGTCATAACCATGTTTAAACAAGCCTTTTCCATGTCCAAGTTATCCTAGTATGATTGGTGTTTGATTGGTGTTTGATTCGTTAACCATTCGTCGCATGATTCGAGCCTTGTTCTACCTTGTTCCGGATGTTGTTCGGGTGTGTTTCCGACTTGTTTTGAGTTGGGTTAGACCTTAGAATGGTTGCCCATGAGTTTGGGACCATTTAGGACATGTTTAGACCAAGTTCAAGGGCTGGACCATGCGCTCGCATCGAATTCTGATCACTAACTCGCGTGACAATGCTGAGAGCATTGCAAAATGAACTTAAGCTGCAGAAGTCCAGGCGCCCGCCTGGCCATGTGTGAGGCGCCCACCTCAACATCTGGTTGTACCTACGGAATTTCCTATGTTTTGCTGTTTTACGAATTTTGCTCCTAAACACCTATTCAAAACCTTTTCTAAACCCCACCTAAACCTCCCTAACCCTCCTTACTTATGTCCTAACATCTCTAACTAGTTTTAAGAGTGGATTAGTGAGTGTTTGAGTGGATTAAACAAGCCCAAAATCAGATTTTAACTAACCACAATATGTTGACACTTGTCCCACTCACTTGTTGACCATTCTTAAGCCACAAATCAGTTGTAGAGACCTCATTTCTCTCCCTCACTCTCCAAGAACGAAATTCATCTTCTCTCAAGCTCTCCCATGGCTTCTTGAAGCTATCTTCTTCATCCTCCATGATCCTTCACTCATTTGCTCAAGCCACCTCCACAAGAAGTGAAGAACTTGAAGAGTAGATCATTTTCAACCGATTAGTTTTCTTCTTTGCTTTCTTGGGTGTAGAATACTAGTAAGTTACTTCTCTTCTTATTCTTTTTAGTTCTCATTGACCCTAAGGAAAACAAAGCTTATGATGATTGAGGTCAATGAGGACACATATATGCTTCCTATGCTCTCTTCTTGTGTTTTGAAAGTATGAACTTGCTAGGAGCATGTATAGGAGGATTTTATGCTTAGTAAAGTTTATGATACTCTTTCATCTTGTCTATTTAAGGTTTTGAACATGTTAGAAACATGTATTATATTTGTTGATGGAAGTGTTGTTATATGAGAATGCCCTAAATTGAGCCTATATGATATGTTGTGAAGTTGTTATGTGTTCTATCCTCAAAATTGGAACATATGATGAATATGAATCACATTACAATGCCTTGATGAATTTTATGACCTAGATGAACTTAGTAATGGCCTAGGTTGAATTATGAAGCACATAGCTTCAACTACCCGAAATTTGGAATTTTTAGTAAAGACTCAACGGAGTCGACTCTAGGGAAGATTTGAACGTGTTGAACTCTAATTTCAATCCCTACAAAGTTTGGACACCGTTTGGTCGGGTTTACTCAAGTCTAAGTTGAGTTTAATTATGTGCATTTGAACCCGTTGTGATTGTTTGGTTATGAGCAATTAATTGCCTTGACATGATTTATTGTAGAGAATTATACCCTACTTGGTCGGTCGAGTTCGCTCTTGTCGAATTCGATCATTATTTGGTCTTGACGAGTAAACATCTACTTGTGCATTGCATTAAGTCCAGCTGGCACTATTTGGTTTGATTTTTATGTCAGGGTAGGACGATGCATCGCTGATCGATGTCTTATTTTAAATTTGTTTCCTTGCAAGTGGACAAGACTATTGTAGAACAGCTTGGGAAGCAAGGGTCGAACCACAGAGATTTGGATTTGATTATAGTAAATTTAACTAATCTATTAAAATAAAGCAATTAATAACTAATGGGGTTTTTTGGTTTTTATAAATTAAATTAACTAGAAAGCAATAAAATAATTTAGCTAACAAAACATATACATATGAGATAAATCAAAGATTTGTAAATTGACTAGGAATTAGGATTCACTTGTATCTATTCTATTGTTCATTTAAATAAAGTATCATTCAATACCTTGGGTTCGTTCACAAAAGATAGATATAGTCTGTTGAACTATTGGTTCAGTCTCCATCCCCGCAACATTCATCCATTTTATATCTTAAGCACAAGAACATGTAATCTATCTGTCACCTAGATTATGATCTATCTGTCACCTAGATCATGTATGAACCTGGTCCTAACTTATCACTCTCGTGCATCGATAGGTCCAATTTATTGTGATGGTGAGCCGGTGTACGACATATGCACATTGATCATGCAGTTATCCGCACCTCTAGGCCTTTATTATTTGCGATTACATTCATTTGTTCAAAGCGAAATAATAGAGGGATTGATAGTGTTCTGGAGGGGGGTGTGGGGATTAAATCGCTAGCTGATGTTATGCGATCCTTTGCTATTAAAATTTGGTGGCGTTTTCGGACAACTGACAGCCTTTGGTCTCGGTTCATGAAAGCTAAATATTGTTCTTCGTCTCATCCTGTTTCTTCTGCGGGATCTGGGTCTCATATTTGGCGTCGGATGTGTTCTATTCGGAACATAGCAGATCCTCATATTCGATGGATTATAGGCAAGGGAATCTGTTCTATTTGGTTGGATAGTTGGTTACCAGATGTAAATCTCGTTCAGCCTGATTCGAGCACTCTATCTATTGTGGCTGATTTATTTTCCTCTTCCGGCCAGCTTACTTCCCGTGCTATTTCTACTCTTGGTAATGCTGCAGTTTCTGCCATTCAGTCTCATCGCATTCATATTTCGGATCAGCCAGATATGGCTTGTTGGAGCCTTCAAGCGAGTGGCCGCTTCTCCTTATCCTCAGCTTGGGATCTGATTCGTGCCTCTCATCCTCTTCTCGGTTCAGCCAAATTTATATGGCACAAATATATCCCAAGGCAGATTAGCATATTTACGTGGGTATCATCGCCTCCCCATTGTGTGGTATCATCGTCTCCCCATTGATGAGAGTATAATGCGGAAAGGTATCTCGCTTGCTTCTCGATGTTACTGTTGTAATGATGGAGCTTGCGAATCTTATTTACATGTGTTTCTCTCCAGCCCTCTCGCTCGATATATATGGAATTTCTTTCATATTTTAGGGGCTGTTCCTACAGCTAGTCTTTCTATCCAACAAACTTGTTTTGCTTGGTGGCTGAAAGACAAATCTTTGATCTTCTTAATCACGCCTGCTGTTATTTTATGGGAGTTATGGAAGTATCGCAACACTGCTCTTCATGAAGGAAAACGTATTACAGGTCGTCTTCTGCTTGTCCGTATCAAACAAGAAATTTCTAGCATCTTAACTGTGGCTGGTCTTCCTTCCTACTCTCTGGACAATTGGGAAAGGTATTTTGATCACCCTCTTGGCTGGCATAGTACCATTCCAACATCTAATCGGGCTGTTTTCTGGTCAAAGCCTATGTCAGGCTTGGTCAAACTAAATACTGATGGCGCTTGTCGTGGAAACCCGGGTGATAGTGCAGGTGGGGGAGTCATTCGGGATTCTAGTGGTGGTCTAATCCATGTTTTTTCCTCTTATTTTGGTCACTCTTCTAGCTTCATGGCCGAATGCCATGCTCTTCTTCAAGGAGTTGAATGGCTTTGTTTGCACAATTATGTTGGAGCTCATGTAGAAGTTGACTCTAAAGTCTTATTTGATTGTATCACCGGCAAATCTAATCCTCCTTGGGTCTCTCTTTATTATATTCGTGCCATTAAATCAATGGGGAATTCTATGTGGTTGGTCTTCTCTCATTGCTTTCGTGAAGCTAATAGTGTGGCTGACGCTCTTGCTAACATGGGTTGTGATAAGGGTAACGACTACATCTTCTCTTCAGTTTCTGCTCTTCCTAGACAAATACGAGGTCTCCTTCATCTGGATTCGATCGGCACTGCTTATATTAGGATTTCTTAATATGGGTTTTCTCTAGTTATTTTTTGTTTGTATCTATTTCCGTTTTCGAGGTTAGGCTCCTCCGTCCTCCCAATTATAAGGGCAAAGCTGGTCGTCCCCCTCAAGCTTGTTTCCTTTATTTTCTTATTAATAAAATCTAGCAGGGTGCCGCCCCTGTTTCCCTAAAAAAAAAAAAAAATAGAGGGATTGATAAACATCACAATCAACAAGAATTAAATGAATAAGAATTAATATAAATCAATAGATTCGATACAAGTTACCTCCAATTCCTAGATTATGGAGTTAGCTCTCCATAATTGAAAGTACAAAACCTTGAACCATTCTTGGAGAATCTTTCTTCATAGACAAAGAAAAATAATACAGAACTTCCCTCCCTTTTTTTTCCTAACTAAAGGGATCTATTTATATATAATTAATCATACAACAAGAAGGAAAAGGAGATACAATATAATTACAACACTAAAAAGAATTAAATTAGGACTTCACATTTCCCAATGCAATTATAACACAAAGTGGGCGGCTGAATTTTTGTCCTGGAAATCTGATTTTCAGCTTTTGGTCTTCAAGTTTCCAGCTTTTGCACTTTGGTCCCTGAAGTTCTTCAATTCAGCATAAAATGCCTATATTTTGCACAATTGTTCCAAAAGTCCCTGAAACTATAAAACAACACTAAAACACATATTAGATAACAAAAACCTCGAGAAATAGCATAATTTAAGCCGGAATAATACCCAATAATTGCGTATAAAATACAGTTATCAATCGCCTTCACGAATTGAGAGATTCGTGCTCTCTATGGATCGCCGTACCTGGGACCTCACACACCCCTCCATTGTAGGCCGCAATGGGGAAGTAGCCCCTTTGCCGTAACAATACGTGCGGCACAGGCTGCTATTAGCCGGCGGAGTTCGGTATATCGATGCGAAGTCACGAGCATCGTAGCCACGATATTGGGATAACAAACTGTTTTGCAGGAGCTACGAAGCGGCCGTGCCTATATTATATCCTACTTGTATGATTTATTTTCCCGCACTTATGTGAATAATGTGCTAAGTGCTATATGAAGAACATGAGCCATAATTGTGATAAACGCCATGCTATAACATGAACATGCATTTTAGTAACTTACTAAGTCTTTCGACTTACCCTATTTGTTTGTTTTGTTTTCCTTAGATCCGAGCCGAGGAGACGGTTCACGCTAGATTCGCCATATCACGTTTGGTTGCTTGTGAGCTCAAGGTTGCTCCTTTGGGACTTTTGGTAGTTAGTCTTTTATTTTTGGCAAGGACGTTGGGAAGCAAGTCATCTACACTTGACTTTGGGGATTTTGTTGTTGTAGTAACTTAATGACTTAATACTTAAAATCTTTTGTATGCCCACTTATATGTCGAGCTTGTTTATATGTTAATGGTTCGCTACAGTTTCTTCCGCTAAAGCTCTTTTAAATATTATTGTTGTTGTTGTCTCCGGCATGTTGTGGCCGTTGAGGATATTATATGCATGTGTTAAAATTGTAGGAGTAGTTGTTGGGTTCCGGCTGTAACGTCGCCGATGACTTGTTTAATTTATGTTATTTTCCGGCCAAGTGTTGTAAAACCCTGAAATGTTGCTTGCTTGTGTTATGCATGAATTCATACACTTATAATCATCATGAATATGTTCATTTAGCTCCCGTATATGTTTAGAGCCAATAGCATGATCATTGACGTTGTTTGAGATGCACGTATGCATTTTTCTTTCGCGAGATGCGTTGAATCTCGGGTTTATGTTTTATGTGGTTAACACATGGATAATTGTTGGAGGGCATTTATAATATCATTAACATGCCTTGGATGTTGGTTAGATGCTTATTGCATTGTCGGTTTGGTTGCTAGTTTGATTCTAGCGTTAACCCTTCTCAGTTTGACTTTTTCGGTTGTCATTCGGGAGAGTTCTGCCTGAGTTCTTGGCCTTGTTTTGTTGAGGTTTGGGGACTTGATTGCTTTGGTTATTGTTTGGAGGTTATTAAGGTTGATTTGTAGACCAATTTTGGCTTGGAAGGACTCGAGAATGCATGCGGGAGAGTCCGGGACCGAGCAAGGAAACAAGAGAAAGTTGGATTGCTGGAGGAAGCTTGATGCGCTCGCATCAAGCATTGAGGAAGCGACCGCAAGGGTCTAGAATCAGAATTACGGGATTTTGCAATTTCTTATGCGCTGTCCGAACTTTTAACCCTTTAAACCCATTTTAAACCTATCCTAAACAAACTTAATTAGCCTAATCTTAATCCTAAACATCTATTAAGAGATTTAGGGGTAATTAGTGGCTTGATTAGAGGAATTAATCCCTCATATATAAACCAAATCAGCCGCTCTCTTCCTCATTGTTCGGCCAGTCTGTTGCGATCTCTTCTTGCGTTCCTGCGAACACTTTAGCCAAGACGTGAGAGAGGGCTTGAGAGGAGGCGATTCTAGGGTTTCAAAGGGGCTGATCTTGGAAGCCATAGCTGGGATTCTTCTTCTCCATCTAACCCGCAAGTTTGAAGAGAGTGGAGTGAGAAGAACGGCTTCATCCCTTGAGCTCGAACTGGGCAGTTTGTGAGGGCCGAAATTAGTAAGTTTCTACCTCTCTTCCTTTGATTTTTGGGCTCCATTGACCCTAGGGAAACAACCATTTGTGATATTTGAGGTCAATGGAAGCCATTGTTAGGGTTGTAGAAGAAGCATGAACCCTAGGTTTACAAATTGATGATAGAACTTGATTGACCTATGTGAGACCATGATATATGTGAAATTCATGTTCTAACTAGTCTATTGAACTTGATTATGTTGATTATCCATGAGAATTGATGTTGAATTGGTTGAGATACTTGGAGGGTGCCTTGCCCTAATGTTGTTTTAGCTTGCAATTTATTGATGTGAGCTTGATTAATACGTTCTATATGCTTAATGGAGTATATTAAACCATGTTGTAAATTTTAATCATGATTTGAAGGTTATGATTGGTATGATGACTTGGATGAAATTATGCACAAGATGGCTAATTTATTCTAAGTTGCATTGTTAATCATTTTGTTGGGTTTATATGATTTTATTGAACATCGGGTTTATGGTTTTGGCGATAGTATGAATATAGGGGGATGATGAAGCCTAAGCTTCTATTCCTTGAATTTTCGGAAAACTTAGATTGAACTCAACGGAGTTAACCTTTGGGTTAGTATGAATCCTAGGAACTATAATCTTAAGTCCTATGGAATATTGGGTAGAATTCATGGAGGTCGAGCCTCCAAGAAGTTTTGAAGTGTGTGAAGCACACTTGATTAAGAGAGCTTATATGATTCTCGGTTGTGATATTTATGCTAGTTATGGATAAATTGCATGACTAGTTTGATGGTAGAGTGTTTACCTACTTGTTTTGAGCATATGAGTATATATTACTTGTGCTTGGGTTTTGAGTCCAGCTGGCGTCGGTCTGTTGAGTCTTTGGTGGGTCGACACATCGTCTTCACAAATTATGGGATTCGTGATCGCGATGGATCATCGTGCCGGGTTCCACACACCCCTCCATCGATGGCCACGGTGGGGAAGTAGTTTATCTTAGTTGTAGTAATACACATGACTTTGATAACTATGGAACTCGAGCGGAGATCGTCTCGGGACGCCGATATCTACGAGAGGGATATCGAGGGCACATAAGGGTTTTGCACGTGTTTTTGCAGGAGCGACACGCGCGGAGGAATTTTGGTAATGGTATCATATCCTTTATATATATATGAATTGTTTCACAAGTGCTTAAGTGAATAACGTGCTTGGTGAATTTGGATATGATATGATGTTTGTTTTGGTTCCTTACATGTTATACTTAATAGATAACATATTGATTAATGTTGTTAAGCATATATGCTATCACATGAATATTATGGGAATGTTGTTTTATGCCAAAGGTATAAATTATTATTGTTAAGACTAAAATGCCTTGACATGGATTTGTGATGAGATGTTATACTTTAATGATAGCATATTTATTTAATGTTGAGCATGAATGCCATAACATGATTTTATATAAGGTTATTTTATGACGATAGCATGATATAATTTATGATTGAGCATTATGCCATGGTAGGAAGTTATAGTTAGTAACTTACTAAGTCATTGTGACTTAGTTTTATTTGTTGGTTGTTTTTCCCTAGATCCGAGCCGTGCGAGCGGATCCAAGTAAATCGAGAAGGTTACGTTGGCAGGGAATTCTTTTGGCAAGGTTGCTACTTAGATGTTTGTTTTTGCTTTTGGTGAGGTCGTTGGGAAAATGAAGTTATGTAAACTTCATGTTTGGGTAGCAAACCTTTATGTGAATTGAAATGTTGTAATTATGTTGTTAGCCTATTCTTTTGGTAGCCGACAAGTAGAAGTCGTGCTTGATGTATATTGGTAGTTAAACTTCCATATGTTTTCTGGTTGCTAGTACTTATAATTGTTAGTACTTATGTTGTTGGTAGCCGACTGGTTTTAGTCGCGCTTGGTTTATTGGTGGATATGTTTAGCTTGATATATTGCTAGTTAAATATTATGTTTGTTCTCCGGCATGTTCTTAGCCGTTGAGTTGTTAGACTAGAGTCTTAGACTTAGTTTAATGTTGGGTTCGGGCCGTAGTTTCGCCGATACTTGGTTTATATTATGCTTAATATTTGAATTGCATAACAGGGAGTTTGTTCTACGTGCCGAATTTGCGGCACGCGAGTCGAATTTTTGGACCGAGAGATTAATTATCTCTTTGGTTGTTTTAGTTTGAGCTGGTTAGCTCGGGCGCCACTGTTTTATTATATTTCGCTTCCGCATGTGTTTTGAGTTGTCGGTGTATCGCCGTTATGGCCCTACCCATTATTTGCCACTTGTGTGTGGTTTATTTGTTCCCCTGGCGGCACGACCTTGGGATTTCGTCTTGGGATCCGGGTCGGGTCGTCACAAGTGTAGCCGAGTTGTTATTTGTATGCGATGTTGCGCCACATGAATTTTATTATCCTACTTGCGCATGCTTGTATCTTGCCTATTTGGACGGCACGACTTGGGATCTCGCATTGGGGTCCGGGTCGGGCTGTCACACTTGGTATCAGAGCTATAGGTTAGCTGTCGGCCAGGATAGGTTCCATGGCCTAGGTGGGTTGGTTATTTGTGTGTTGATTCTAACGTCGAGTGAATTCTTGTAGGGGTTCGATGGAGAATCCTAGGGATGGCAATGGCCGTGGTAGAGGTAGGTCCAGGAGAGGTCCGGCCGAGCCTAAGGCTGAGGTACCGCCGCCACAGAATCCGGTGGGTCCGGACATGGCAGAGTTACACCGTAGGTTGATGGATTTTCTGGCAGGGGCAGGCCAGGGAGGTCAAGCTGAGGGAGCACCACCACCACCACCTCGATAGGAGGAAGTTGTACCACCACCGAGACCGAGGAATGACACCACTCTTCTAGAGAGATTCCTTAAGCTGAAGCCTAGTACATTTCTTGGGGAGCCGAAACCTAGGGAGGCCGAGTTGTGGATGGAAGAGATGATTAAGGTGTTATCTATGTTGGGATGTACCGATGAGGAGAGAGTCATGCTCGCGACATTTAAGTTTAAGGGAGCCGAACATTGGTGGATGTGTTGAAGGAAAGCGAGATTCAAAGAAGTTCCTATCACTTGGGCTAATTTTCAAAGGGAGTTTAAAAATGAGTATGTGCCGGATGTAGTTCGCAACAAAAGGGAGAAAGAATTTTATGATCTTGAGCAGGGTAGTATGACTGTAGCGGAGTAATCCGCGAAGTTCACGCACTGAGCCGTTATTGCACGCATTTGATTCCTACCGAAGCACGGAGGACGATAAGTTTGTTAAGGGTTAAGAACTGAATTTAGGAAGCAAATTCTAGCACTTAAGCTCACCGATTATCTGGAGTGCAGCTTGATAGAGCTTTATGAGGTGGAGCAGATATTGAGGAGCACCGAAGCAAGAATAATTCGGGTAATGCACGATGCATGCTACTCGTAACACTAATCGTGAAATAATTCAGTAATGTAAGGGATACCAAGGAAACCGTGATAGGAGGTGGAGGCCAAGGTAGGCCACATGTGGAAGCAGGCAACAATACTTCTTCATCTCGGGGCAACAAGGACAAATAGTGGGAGTATGACTTGCGCCTATTGTCGAAGCTAGGACACACAGTTGATTGGTGTTGGGCGAAGCTTGGAAAGTGTACTCTTTGTGGAGATGGTACTCATTTTAGGAAGGAGTGCCCGAAAGCTGGGGCGGCTCAACCGGGGAACGTGGCTCAGTCTGGAGCCAAGAGGAGTGTAGATGGGAAACCCAAACAGGGCCGTGTGTTTGCGCTTGATCAGCGCGAGGTTCAGGGGTCTACAGCAGTGATAAGAGGTACTCTTTCTATATTTGATCAGAAGGCTCGAGTTCTCATAGATCCGTGGTCTTCACATTCTTATGTTGCTTCGCACTTTGTTGAGAATTTATGTGTGCTGCCTCAACCTTTGCCATATTTGCTTGAAGTGTCTACCCCGCCGGGAATATATGCTCGCATCTGAAGTGTTTAAATCTTGTGATGTATTGGTGGGTGACCACACTTTGCATGCGGACTTGGTAGTTCTACCTATACGTGATTTTGATGTGATTCTTGGCATGGATTGGTTATGTGCTTATCATGCTATAGTTGACTGCCATAAAAAGCGGGTTACTTTTTATATGCCGGGTGTGCCTGAGTTTACATTTGTGGGTGATCATGCATCGAGTGGCTTGCATTTTATTTCTGCTCTAAGGGCTAGAAAATTATTGTCTCAAGGGTGTACGGGTTATCTTGCATGCGTTGTTGATAAGAAGAAGTCTTCACCGAAATTAGAAGAGGTTCCGGTAGTATGTGAGTTTCCCGATGTATTTTCTACCGACCATGCTATGCCACCCGATAGAGAGCTAGAATTTTGTATTGAGCTTATTCCGGGGACTTCACCGATTTCTAAGGCACCGTATAGGATGGCGCCCGCGGAGCTTAAGGAGTTGAAAACTCAGTTGCAGGAACTCCTAGAGATTGGCTTTATTAAACCGAGTGTGTCGCCTTGGGGCGCACTGGTCATATTTGTGAGGAAGAAAGATGAGAGTTTGCGGTTATGCATAGATTATCGAGAATTGAATAAGGTGACTATTAAGAATAAATATCCACTACCCCACATTGATGACCTCTTTGACCAATTGCAAGGGTCTATTGTGTATTCTAAGCTTGATTTGAGATGGGGTTACTACCAATTGAAGGTTAGAGAGGAAGACATTCCAAAGACGGCTTTTCGCACTAGATATGGGCACTTTGAATTTGTAGTGATGCCGTTTGGGTTGACGAATGCACTAGCGGTGTTTATTGTAACGACCCGACCCGGATTCCAACACGAAATCCCAAGGTCGTGCTGCTGGAACTAACTTAATAAGAGGACAAGCACTTGATAAACAGTAGTGCTAGTCAAACAGTCGAGCAAACTCGCTCTTAAACATGAACATAACACCGCACTAAAATACGGTATTTCAAAAATCGAATTAGCGGAAGCAATATAAGAAAGAAGTCCCAAGCTATGAAGCTCGAAACCAACGACAATGAAACCAAGAGAGACATTATCTCTCAAAGGAGGAAAAACAAAACTCGCGTGCCGCAACAATGCAGACGCTAATCAAACCATCGGCACTCCAGGCCGGCGTTTCAACAGAGAACCATCCTGATATAACAATTACCCAACGGCTAAAGCATACCGGGGTCAACCAACAACTAAAAAAACTAGAATAAGGAAACTCCCCCAAAGCTACTGCGTGCCCGGAAGACAACTGAAATAAATACTAAAACCACAAACAAGGCACGATACAACACGTCGGCCCAAGAAAACCCAATACAAATACCCAAGTATTCTACCCAACTGTAAAGTCTAATTAACTTTACAAAATGTCGATCTCACAAGAATAGCAAAGTACATTAAATCAATGACAATGCTAAAAAGGAACAAGACTCCACAAGCTGCTACTCGGGAAAGTCGGCTACAAACACGAACCACACGGTCTAACCTCGATCTATCGACCAGGTGCCGCTATCACGATCTACTCGACCTCGGATGAGTCATAATGACCCAGTACGCTACCACAATATATATGCAACATATAATTATGTAACATAAACATAACCATAGTGTCATTTATAAATGACAAAAAAACCCGTGAAGAGGCGTCGTATCATTTCGATACTCCACAAGATATCCACTCCTTCTCACTTACTAAACCGTCCCAAATGAACCAGGGGTGTAATTCCCTGTTCACACACAAGTCAAATGAATTAGAAGGTAGTTCCCACAAAACATCATATGCAAGTATACATATCATTATATATACGAATCAAGCTATTCACACTGTTACCACGTGTAAGGGTGCATGTTTATATATATACACCTATATCAGTATGTATATCTCTAAATACACATATCAAATCTCTCATAAAATCATCATGCATAAGTGTGCATATCTATATATATACACATCAAGACTTTCATATATATCTCATATACAAGTATGCATATATCTATATATACATATCAAATCTCTCATATATCATCAGCCAATACAAACATGGTCAATAAGATCTCATGTTCAACTAACACTTTGTTATCACATAAGTGCCCATAGTAAGCCACATAAAGGATAGAGAAGATACCAAATCACTTCCGTCGTATTGCTCCTGCAATCACAACTGTTAATCATATCGTGCCAGTGATACCCGTGTTCAGGTATCAAAGTACCGAGCTCTCTTCTCGGGTCTGAGCTCTCTACTCAGGAAAATAGCCCTAGCCAATGTGCTCAATTGGTTACGACAAAGGGGCTACTTCCCCACTGTAGCTAGCAGTGGAGGTGTGTGTGAAACCCGAATCCGGTACGGCGATACATTACAATCACGAATCCCATAATTCGTGAAGGCAATGCATCGTCCCACCATCATCATGAAAACTCAAGTAATGCCAGCTGGACTTATATGCAATGCACAAGTAGATGTTTACTTGCTAATTCTCAAGTAGATACAATGACCTACTAAACTCATACGATTATGCACATTGCTACATAAATCACAAAACCACAATAGGAACTCATTTGAGTCTCTAAATCATAAGTGCCAAGTTTGTTCACTCTATTCAATTCAAGTCCCAAAAGCTAGTGATCTAGTCAACTGGAATATAATTGTCATAGGATCTCACCACGATCCTCGTAAGGTTCAATTGTTCCTTAACTCGACTCCGTTGAGTCTTTACTACAATTCCAACCAAATAGAGTTTGAACACTATATGTGTCCCAAGACTCTTTTCTATGTTCTCGTTTAAGGCATAGCAAGGTTCTCGTTCCATTTAGGAATTTAGTTCAAAGTCCCAAGTCAATTATATAAGGGAAGCCTAAGTTGATTATTGTGAAATCAAGCTTAGTTCAATTTTT
Source organism: Codonopsis lanceolata (assembly GCA_013146195.2). Taxonomy (NCBI): domain Eukaryota; kingdom Viridiplantae; phylum Streptophyta; class Magnoliopsida; order Asterales; family Campanulaceae; genus Codonopsis; species Codonopsis lanceolata. The sequence continues at coordinate 29,986,046 of CM028382.1, read as the reverse complement.
GATTCATAATTCCACTTAATAGTAGAATCCAAGTTCACCACAATTCATTAACTGTAGAACAGCTCAGGCACGAAGGCAAACACATTCAATATGCTCATAAGTCATATCATAGAAACACATAGAAGAATCAATTCTTGACAAGGTAGGAAATCATGCATTTAGTCATAATATAAAATATACACATATTCCATATTCACCTATGAAATTCAACATAGTCACAACTTAACCATCAGTCCATTAAGTACTATCCAAGACTACTTCGTTAGTCTCGGATCATGAAGCCATTTACTAAACTCTTCCTAGAGTAGTAACTCATTCAATAACACAAAAGTCGATGGTAGTCAAAGACTTAAGCAACACTAGAGCGGTAATAACCCGTAAGGTCAAACCATACCGGTGAGTCTTAGATAACAACATGGTCATCCTAGCGACTTATACAAGTAGACTCCATGTATAGAGTACTAAGAAAGCCCCAATCCAAATCTTCTCATAGAATAGTCCTCAAATTCATTATTCAACAAGTAGGTGTTTTTACTCATTAAAGAATCAAGTAGGAATTCGACAAGAGCGAATTCAATCCGTCAAGTAGATACATCATTCTACAACATGCTCTCAATTGTGCATTTGCTTCACACAATCACATAAACCACATAAGAACTCGATTGAGTCTTATAATCACTCATATCAAACATGCCCTTCAATCCATCCCAAAGTCACGTAGGCTAATATATTAGTCTAACGCACTACAAACGTCGTAGGGATTGAATGTGGAGTCGGTATTGTTCAATAACTCCCTAATTTCAACTCCGGTGAGTTTTACTAAAATTCAACCAAGTTGAGCATTGATACTCTATGCATCACATTGCCCTTTCCTAAGTTCTCCTTTCATTTAGAACTCGATAACTAGGCCGTTCATGATCTTAAACTAGCCTTAAACACAATCTCGAGTTTCAAACCCTAGTTTCGGTGATTTTGTTAAACCTTGAATTGAACCGAATTCTTTCACGAGAGTTATTCCCAAGCTTATTACAAACAACATTCATGCTTTACAAAATGTCAAAATCATAACTTCATAGAGATTTCATAAAATCATACACATATTTTATATGTTGAATTGGAGGTTTTGTCTTCACAAAAGATGTTCATAATCATCAATAGAACAACTATAATAAAGGGGTCATGTTACTTTATTGAACATGAAAATCTCAGGGATTTCTCAACGTACCTTAGTCCTAAGATTAATGGATGAATGGGTGATCAAAGCAAGGATTGTTGTAGAGGAGGTTAAGGCCTTCGATTTGGCGGTCTCGGATCGCCGATCGGACCACCGGAACTCCGGGAAATGTTCTCTCAAGTTGGGGTTACCTCCATGGACGAAAATGGAGCTTGAAGCTCTGTATCTCTGAAGCTTTGTTGATCAAAAATGGCTGAATAGGCTGGAAGTTCCTTTTATACCTTCCAACAATACCCCAATCCATGTGAAGGGGGTTAAATGGCTTCTCATTGGCTATGGCATGCAAGCCATTGATAAGAAATGATCTAAGGGCCAAGAAGGGTTGTAGGAGAGTCAACAAAGAGGGCTTTGACTCACTTTGGTCGGCCAAGGGCAAGGGTGCAAGGGTCAATAGCCAAAACACTCAAAAAAATGTCACAAGCCAGAATCTGGAAAACAGACAGTCAATCTTGTAAAATCGACCATAAATATCTCACAACTCCAAATGAGGTGATTATTGATTTTTATGAAACTAGACTCTTTAAGCTATAGTTTATAATTTTAAATTACTCAATTTGGACTTATATTCATCAAAATATGGCTACTACAAGTTCAAGTACAGAAGTTGATTTCCTGAAAACATAATTCTGGCACAGCCGTAAGTCAAGACCTAAATGAGGTACTTATACACCTTGGAAAAATTCCATATTTTACAGGGCGTATCCTAACATATGTAGGTAAAACATACTAAATTTTTAGAAAATTCTCTTTAGTAGATTGGTACCAGAATTTTCCCGAAGTTCGCCCAAAAAAAGGACTGAATCTGTGAAGTGATATGTTGGTCAACGAATCAAACACGAATCAAACCCAACTTAATCTAGGATAAGTTCAACATGTATAAGGCTTGTTTAGACATGGTTATGGCTTGTATACAAGGCCTGGAACTCAACCGAACTTTTCTCGAGACGAAAAGAAGGCAATACAAGTAAACAAGAACAACCTCAAAACACAACCGAAGCAACGAAGCTTCTAAACTTCCTACCAAGCACACAACAACTAAGATGAACATTATAAACCTTAGATGCAAAGTACTAAGACTCTCATGAGACTTATTAAGGTCCTATCATGTCAAGATAAATACTCGACGCATTAACAACAAAGCATGCAACATGAGAAAGTCAAATACACGAAGGTTCGGGGTCTTACATTTATGGACTTGATGAATCGTGTCTTTCATAGCTATCTTGATTGTTTCGTGGTAGTCTTTATTGATGACATCTTAGTGTATTCGAAATCTCGGGAGGAGCATGAGAAACACTTGAGGATTGTCTTGTCTATTCTTCGGAGAAACAGCTTTATGTGAAGTTTAGTAAATGTGCTTTTTGGCTTGAAGAAGTATCATTTTTGGGGCATATAGTTTCTAGCGCCGGGATAGCCGTTGATCCTTCTAAGGTTGAAGCGGTGATGAATTGGAAGAGACCTAGTTCAGTTACCGAGGTTCGGAGTTTCTTGGGTCTAGCGGGTTCTTACCGGAGATTTATTGAGGGATTTTCTCGGATTGTGACTCCTATGACTAGATTGACACAAAAGAATATGCCATTTGTTTGGAGCGAGAAATGTGAGGCTAGTTTTCAAGAGCTTAAGAAGCGGTTGACGTCGGCACCTATTTTGGCTTTGCCTAGTGGAGGAGATAATTTTGTGATTTATAGCGATTCTTCTAAGGAAGGTTTGGGTTGTGTGCTGATGCAAAATGGAAGAGTTATCGCCTATGCGTCGAGGAAGTTGTCTATTCATGAACAGAATTACCCGACACATGATTTAGAGTTGGCTGCGATTATTTTCGCGTTGAATAAATGGAAACACTACTTATATGGGGCTAAATTTGAGATCTTTACCGACCACAAAAGTTTGAAGTATTTATTTTCCCAAAAGTAGTTGAACATGAGGCAAAGAAGATGGATGGAGAAATTAAAGGATCATGATTGTACTATTTTGTATCATCCGGGGAAGGCAAATGTAGTAGCGGATGCCTTGAGTAGGAAAGTTCACATGTCTTGTATGATGGTTAGAGAATGGAAGATGTTGGAAGATTTGCGGGATTGGGGTCCTAGCATTTATGATAGGGGTGTAATTTTTGCAAATGTTCGTGCTACGCCAGTTTTATTTGGGAAAATTAAAGAAGCGCAAGGGAATGATCCGGAGTTGAAGAAAATTATGGATGGGTTGGTTGAGAATGTATCACCTGATTTTGTGATTAATAGTGAAAGTACTTTGACATTTCGAGGTAGAATTTGTGTTCCTGCTAATAATGATTTGAAGAGGCTAGTTCTTGATGAGGCTCATAAAACGAGGTATACCATTCACCCGGGGAGCACAAAGATGTACTTAGATTTGAAAAGACAATTTTGGTGGAAAGGCATGAAGAGGGAAATTGCGGAGTATGTGTCAAAGTGTTTGACTTGCCAACAGGTTAAGGCTGAACATCAAAGGCCTACGGGATTTCTACAACCACTTGAGATTCCTGAATGGAAATGGGAGTTCATTACTATGGATTTTGTGATAGGGTTACCGCGCACGCGGAGAGGATTTAATGCAGTTTGGGTTATAGTTGACAGATTGACTAAGTCTGCACACTTTATTCCGATTGCGATCACTTATTCGTTGACTCAGTTGGCAGTTTTGTACGTTCAGGAGATTGTGAGACTTCATGGCGTACCTGTGAGTATTGTGTCTGATAGAGATCCGAGGTTTACATCTAGATTTTGGAGGTCTTTGCAGGAGGCTTTGGGAACGGATTTGAAATTCAGTACAGCTTTTCATCCACAAACGGATGGTCAGTCTGAGTGGTTGATTCAGATTTTGGAGGACATGCTGCGAGCTTGTGCCGTGGATTTCAAGAGAAGCTGGGATTCTCACTTACCTTTAGCCGAGTTTGCATATAATAACAGCTATCAGTCGAGTATTAAGATGGCGCCGTATGAAGCATTGTATGGGCGTAAGTGTAGATCGCCAATTTGTTGGGACGAAGTTGGAGAGGCGAAACTTTGGGGTTCCGAGTTAGTGCAACAGTCGGTTGAGAGCGTGAAGTTGATTAGAGATCAGATTGCGCACCGCTCAAAGTCGACAAAAGAGTTACGCGGATAATCGTAGACGGGATCTTGAGTTCCAAGTGGGAGACTACGTATTCTTGAAGGTGTCACCAAGAAGGGGTACGAAGAGATTCGGCAAGAAAGGGAAGCTTACACCGAGGTACATTGGTCCATTCGAGATTCTTGAGAAGGTTGGGTCTTTCGCTTATCGAGTTGCATTACCACCTTCACTTTCGGAGATTCATAATGTCTTCCATGTTTCCATGTTGCGGAAGTATTTGAAAGATGAGTCCCATGTACTTGAGTATGAGGAGATAACATTTGAGCCAGATGTGTCTTATGTTGAAAAGCCCGTGAAGATTTTGGATACCAAAGAGCAAGCACTACGAACCAAAAGAATTCCCTTGGTCCAAGTCCTTTGGAGAAATCACAACATTGAGGAAGCGACTTGGGAAACGGAAGCGGAGATGCGCGAGAAGCATCCACATTTGTTTGATGAACTTGGTAAGAATTTAGGGACTAAATTCCTAAAGGAGAGGAGAGTGTAACACCCCAGATTCTTGCATGTGCATTGTGTGCTTGCCTTCATGTTTTCTTGTTGATTGTGAGCATGTTTACTTAGTCTATATATGATTTAGAAATATTCATAAGTCATTCATGAAGCTCTTAACATGTTTAGAATCATGTATGCTTGCTTGTTGAATCGCCGGTTCGATTGCTTTGTTTTGGCCTTAGCGTTTTCCCTCATTGCTCGTATTGCTTGTATTTCGTCGTGCAAAGTGTTCGTTGAGTTCTCGGCCTTGTATTCAGGTCATAACCATGTTTAAACAAGCCTTTTCCATGTCCAAGTTATCCTAGTATGATTGGTGTTTGATTCGTTAACCATTCGTCGCATGATTCGAGCCTTGTTCTACCTTGTTCCGGATGTTGTTCGGGTGTGTTTTCGACTTGTTTTGAGTTGGGTTAGACCTTAGAATGGTTGCCCATGAGTTTGGGACCATTTAGGACATGTTTAGACCAAGTTCAAGGGCTGGACCATGCGCTCGCATCGAATTCTGATCACTAGCTCGCGTGACAATGCTGAGAGCATTGCAAAATGAACGTAAGCCGCAAGTCCAGCGCTGCCATGTGAGGCGGCCGCCTCAACATCTGGTTGTACCTACGGAATTTTCCTCTGTTTTGCTGTTTTACGAATTTTGCTCCTAAACACCTATTCAAAAACCTTTTCTAAACCTCCCTAACCCTCCTTACTTATGTCCTAACATCTCTAACTAGTTTTAAGAGTGGATTAGTGAGTGTTTGAGTGGATTAAACAAGCCCAAAATCAGATTTTAACTAACCACAATATGTTGACACTTGTCCCACTCACTTGTTGACATTCTTAAGCCACAAATCAGTTGTAGAGACCTCATTTCTCTCCCTCACTCTCCAAGAACGAAATTCATCTTCTCTCAAGCTCTCCCATGGCTTCTTGAAGCTATCTTCTTCATCCTCCATGATCCTTCACTCATTTGCTCAAGCCACCTCCACAAGAAGTGAAGAACTTGAAGAGTAGATCATTTTCAACCGATTAGTTTTCTTCCTTGCTTTCTTGGGTGTAGAATACTAGTAAGTTACTTCTCTTCTTCTTCTTTTTAGTTCTCATTGACCCTAAGGAAAACAAAGTTTATGATGATTGAGGTAAATGAGGACACATATATGCTTCCTATGCTCTCTTCTTGTGTTTTGAATGTATGAACTTGCTAGGAGCATGTATAGGAGGATTTTATGCTTAGTAAAGTTTATGATACTCTTTCATCTTGTCTATTTAAGGTTTTGAACATGTTAGAAACATGTATTATATTTGTTGATGGAAGTGTTGTTATATGAGAATGCCCTAAATTGAGCCTATATGATATGTTGTGAAGTTGTTATGTGTTCTATCCTCAAAATTGGAACCTATGATGAATATGAATCACATTACAATGCCTTGATGAATTTTATGACCTAGATGAACTTAGTAATGGCCTAGGTTGAATTATGAAGCACATAGCTTCAACTACCCGAAATTTGGAATTTTTAGTAAACACTCAACGGAGTCGACTCTAGGGAAGATTTGAACGTGTTGAACTCTAATTTCAATCCCTACAAAGTTTGGACACCGTTTGGTCGGGTTTACTCAAGTCTAAGTTGAGTTTAATTATGTGCATTTGAACCCGTTGTGATTGTTTGGTTATGAGCAATTAATTGCCTTGACATGATTTATTGTAGAGAATTATACCCTACTTGGTCGGTCGAGTTCGCTCTTGTCGAATTCGATCATTATTTGGTCTTGACGAGTAAACATCTACGTGTGCATTGCATTAAGTCCAGCTGGCACTATTTTGTTTGATTTTTATGTCAGGGTAGGACGATGCATCGCTGATCGATGTCTTATTATAAATTTTTTTTCCTTGCAAGTGGACAAGACTATTGTAGAACAGCTTGGGAAGCAAGGGTCGAACCACAGAGATTTGGATTTGATTATAGTAAATTTAACTAATCTATTAAAATAAAGCAATTAATAACTAATGGGGTTTTTTGGTTTTTATAAATTAAATTAACTAGAAAGCAATAAAATAATTTAGCTAACAAAACATATACATATGAGATAAATCAAAGATTTGTAAATTGACTAGGAATTAGGATTCACTTGTATCTATTCTATTGTTCATTTAAATAAAGTATCATTCAATACCTTGGGTTCGTTCACAAAAGATAGATATAGTCTGTTGAACTATTGGTTCAGTCTCCATCCCCGCAACATTCATCCATTCTATATCTTAAGCACAAGAACATGTAATCTATCTGTCACCTAGATTATGATCTATCTGTCACCTAGATCATGTATGAACCTGGTCTTAACTTATCACTCTCGTGCATCGATAGGTCCAATTTATTGTGATGGTGAGCCGGTGTACGACATATGCACATTGATCATGCAGTTATCCGCACCTCTAGGCCTTTATTATTTGCGATTACATTCATTTGTTCAAAGCGAAATAATAGAGGGATTGATAAACATCACAATCAACAAGAATTAAATGAATAAGAATTAATATAAATCAATAGATTCGATGCAAGTTACCTCCAATTCCTAGATTATGGAGTTAGCTCTCCATAATTGAAAGTACAAAACCTTGAACCATTCTTGGAGAATCTTTCTTCATAGACAAAGGAAAATAATACAGAACTTCCCTCCCTTTTTTTTCCTAACTAAAGGGATCTATTTATATATAATTAATCCTACAACAAGAAGGAAAAGGAGATACAATATAATTACAACACTAAAAAGAATTAAGGACTTCACGTTTCCCAATGCAATTATAACACAAAGTGGGCGGCTGAATTTTTGTCCTGGAAATCTGATTTTCAGCTTTTGGTCTTCAAGTTTCCAGCTTTTGCACTTTGGTCCCTGAAGTTCTTCAATTCAGCATAAAATGCATATATTTTGCACAATTGTTCCAAAAGTCCCTGAAATTATAAAACAACACTAAAACACATATTAGATAACAAAAACCTCGAGAAATAGCATAATTTAAGCCGGAATAATACCCAATAATTGCGTATAAAATACTGTTATCAATCGCCTTCACGAATTGAGAGATTCGTGCTAGCTATGGATCGCCGTACCTGGGACCTCACACACCCCTCCATTGTAGGCCGCAATGGGGAAGTAGCCCCTTTGCCGTAACAATACGTGCGTCACAGGCTGCTATTAGCCGGCGGAGTTCGGTATATCGATGCGAAGTCACGAGCATCGTAGTCACGATATTGGGATAACAAACTGTTTTGCAGGAGCTATGAAGCGGCCGTGCCTATATTATATCCTACTTGTATGATTTATTTTCCCGCACTTATGTGAATAATGTGCTAAGCGCTATATGAAGAACATGAGCCATAATTGTGATAAGCGCCATGCTATAACATGAACATGCATTTTACTAACTTACTAAGTCTTTCGACTTACCCTATTTGTTTGTTTTGTTTTCCTTAGATCCGAGCCGAGGAGACGGTTCACGCTAGATTCGCCATATCACGTTTGGTTGCTTGTGAGCTCAAGGTTGCTCCTTTGGGACTTTTGGTAGTTAGTCTTTTATTTTTGGCAAGGACGTTGGGAAGCAAGTCATCTACACTTGACTTTGGGGATTTTGTTGTTGTAGTAACTTAATGACTTAATACTTAAAATCTTTTGTATGCCGACTTATATGTCGAGCTTGTTTATATGTTAATGGTTCGCTACAGTTTCTTCCGCTAAAGCTCTTTTAAATATTATTGTTGTTGTTGTCTCCGGCATGTTGTGGTCGTTGAGGATATTATATGCATGTGTTAAAATTGTAGGAGTAGTTGTTGGGTTCCGGCTGTAACGTCGCCGATGACTTGTTTAATTTATGTTATTTTCCGGCCAAGTGTAGCCGAGTTGTTATTTGTATGCGATGTTGCGCCACATGAATTTTATTATCCTACTTGCGCATGCTTGTATCTTGCCTATTTGGACGGTACGATTCGGGATCTCGCATTGGGGTCCGGGTCGGGCTATCACACTTGGTATCAGAGCTATAGGTTAGCTGTCGGCCAGGATAGGCTCCATGGCCTAGGTGGGTTGGTTATTTGTGTGTTGATTCTAACGTCGAGTGAATTCTTGTAGGGGTTCGATGGAGAATCCTAGGGATGGCAATGGCCGTGGTAGAGGTAGGCCCAGGAGAGGTCTGGCCAAGCCTGAGGCTGAGGTACTGCCGCCACAGAATCCGGTGGGTCCGGACATGGCATAGTTACATCGTAGGTTGATGGCTTTTCTGGCAGGGGCAGGCCAGGGAGGTCAAGCTGAGGGAGCACCACCACCACCACCTCGACAGGAGGAAGTTGTACCACCACCGAGACCGAGGAATGACACCACTCTTCTAGAGAGATTCCTTAAGCTGAAGCCTAGTACATTTCTTGGGGAGCCGAAACCTAGGGAGGCCGAGTTGTGGATGGAAGAGATGATTAAGGTGTTATCTATGTTGGGATGTACCGATGAGGAGAGAGTCATGCTAGCGACATTTAAGTTTAAGGGAGCCGCCGAACATTGGTGGACTGTGTTGAAGGAAAGCTGGGAGATTCAGCAAGTTCCTATCACTTGGGCTAATTTTCAAAGGGAGTTTAAAAATGAGTATGTGCCGGATGTAGTTCGCAACAAAAGGGAGAAAGAATTTTATGATCTTGAGCAGGGTAGTATGACTGTAGCGGAGTATTCCGCGAAGTTCACCGAATTGAGCCGTTATTGCACGTACTTGATTCCTACTGAAGCACGGAGGACGCATAAGTTTGTTAAGGGGTTAAGAACTGAATTTAGGAAGCAAATTCTAGCACTTAAGCTCACTGATTATCGGAGTGCAATTGATAGAGCTTATGAGGTGGAGTAGGATATTGAGGAGCACCGAAGCAAGAATAATTCGGGTAATGCACGACAGACTACTCAGAACACTAATCAGGGAAATAATTCAGGTAACAGAAGGGGATACCAAGGAAACCGTGATAGGAGAGGTGGAGGCCAAGGTAGGCCACAGTCAGGGAAGCAGGGCAACAATACTTCTTCATCTCAGGGGCAACAAGGACAGCGTAGTGGGAGTATGACTTGCAGCTATTGTCAGAAGCTAGGACACACAGTTGATTGGTGTTGGGCGAAGCTTGGAAAGTGTACTCTTTGTGGAGATGGTACTCATTTTAGGAAGGAGTGCCCGAAAGCTGGGGCAGCTCAACCGGGGAACGTGGCTCAGTCTGGAGCCAAGAGGAGTGTAGATGGGAAACCCAAAGTGCAGGGCCGTGTGTTTGCGCTTGATCAGCGCGAGGTTCAGGGGTCTACAGCAGTGATAAGAGGTACTCTTTCTATATTTGATCATAAGGCTCGATTTCTCATAGATCCAGGGTCTTCACATTCTTATGTTGCTTCGCACTTTGTTGAGAATTTATGTGTGCTGCCTCAACCTTTGCCATATTTGCTTGAAGTGTCTACCCCGCTCGGGGAATATATGCTCGCATCTGAAGTGTTTAAATCTTGTGATGTATTGGTGGGTGACCACACTTTGCATGCGGACTTGGTAGTTCTACCTATACGTGATTTTGATGTGATTCTTGGCATGGATTGGTTATGTGCTTATCATGCTATAGTTGACTGCCATAAAAAGCGGGTTACTTTTTATATGCCGGGTGTGCCTGAGTTTACATTTGTGGGTGATCATGCATCGAGTGGCTTGCATTTTATTTCTGCTCTAAGGGCTAGAAAATTATTGTCTCAAGGGTGTACGGGTTATCTTGCATGCGTTGTTGATAAGAAGAAGTCTTCACCGAAATTAGAAGAGGTTCCGGTAGTATGTGAGTTTCCCGATGTATTTTCTACCGACCATGCTATGCCACCCGATAGAGAGCTAGAATTTTGTATTGAGCTTATTCCGGGGACTTCACCGATTTCTAAGGCACCGTATAGGATGGCGCCCGCGGAGCTTAAGGAGTTGAAAACTCAGTTGCAAGAACTCCTAGAGATTGGCTTTATTAAACCGAGTGTGTCGCCTTGGGGCGCACCGGTCTTATTTGTGAGGAAGAAAGATGGGAGTTTGCGGTTATGCATAGATTATCGAGAATTGAATAAGGTGACCATTAAGAATAAATATCCACTACCCCACATTGATGACCTCTTTGACCAATTGCAAGGGTCTATTGTGTATTCTAAGCTTGATTTGAGATGGGGTTACTACCAATTGAAGGTTAGAGAGGAAGACATTCCAAAGACGGCTTTTCGCACTAGATATGGGCACTTTGAATTTGTAGTGATGCCGCTTTGGGTTGAAATGCACCAGCGGTGTTTATGGACTTGATGAATCGTGTCTTTCATAGCTATCTTGATTGTTTCGTGGTAGTCTTTATTGATGACATCTTAGTGTATTCGAAATCTCTGAGGAGCATGAGAAACACTTGAGGATTGTCTTGTCTATTCTTCTGAGAAACAACTTTATGCGAAGTTTAGTAAATGTGCTTTTGGCTTGAAGAAGTATCATTTTTGGGGCATATAGTTTCTAGCGCCGGATAGCCGTTGATCCTTCTAAGGTTGAAGCGGTGATGACTTGGAAGAGACCTAGTTCAGTTATTGAGGTTCGGAGTTTCTTGGGTCTAGCGGGTTATTACCGGAGATTTATTGAGGGATTTTCTCGAATTGTGACTCCTATGACTAGATTGGCACAAAAGAATATGCCATTTGTTTGGAGCGAGAAATGTGAGGCTAGTTTCAAGAGCTTAAGAAGCGGTTGACGTCGGCACCTATTTTGGCTTTGCCTAGTGGAGGAGATAATTTTGTGATTTATAGCGATGCTTCTAAGGAAGGTTTGGGTTGTGTGCTGATGCAAAATGGAAGAGTTATCGCCTATGCGTCGAGGAAGTTGTCTATTCATGAACAGAATTACCCGACACATGATTTAGAGTTGGCTGCGATTATTTTCGTTGCATAAATGGAAACACTACTTATATGGGGCTAAGTTTGAGATCTTTACCGACCACAAAAGTTTGAAGTATTTATTTTCCCAAAAGGAGTTGAACATGAGGCAAAGAAGATGGATGGAGAAATTAAAGGATCATGATTGTACTATTTTGTATCATCCGGGAAGGCAAATGTAGTAGCGGATGCCTTGAGTAGGAAAGTTCACATGTCTTGTATGATGGTTAGAGAATGGAAGATGTTGGAAGATTTGCGAGATTGGGGTCCTAGCATTTATGATAGAGGTGTAATTTTTGCAAATGTTAGTGCTACGCTTTTATTTGGGAAAATTAAAGAAGCGCAAGGGAATGATCCGAGTTGAAGAAAATTATTGATGGGTTGGCCGAGAATGTATCACCCGATTTTGTGATTAATAGTGAGGGTACTTTGACATTTCGAGGTAGAATTTGTGTTCCTCGCTAATAATGAATTGAAGAGGCTAGTTCTTGATGAGGCTCATAAACGAGGTATACCATTCACCCGGGAGCACGAAGATGTATTTGATTTGAAAAGACAATTTTGGTGGAAAGGCATGAAGAGGGAAATTGCGGAGTATGTATCAAAGTGTTTGACTTGCCAACAAAGTTAAGGCCGAACATCAAAGGCTCGGGATTTCTACAACCACTTGAGATTCCTGAATGGAAATGGGAGTTTATTACTATGGATTTTGTGACAGGGTTACCGCGCACGCGGAGAGGATTTAATGCAGTTTGGGTTATAGTTGATGATTGACTAAGTGCACACTTTATTCCGATTGCGATCACTTATTCATTGACTCGCGGCGCTTTGTACATTCGAGAGATTGTGAGACTTCATGGCGCACTGTGAGTATTGTGTCCGATAGAGATCCGAGGTTTACATCTAGATTTTGGAGGTCTTGCAGGAGGCTTTGGGAACGGATTTGAAATTCAAGACAACTTTTCATCCACAAACGGATGGTCGGCCCGAGCGGTTGATTCGATTTTGGAGGACATGCTTTGCGAAGCTTGTGCCGTGGATTTCAAGGGAAGCCGGATTCTCACTTACCTTTAGCCGAGTTTGCGTATAATAATGCAACTATTAGTCGAGTATTAAGATGGCGCCGTATGAAGCATTGTATGGGCGTAAGTGTAGATCACCAATTTGTTGGGACGAAGTTGGAGAGGCGAAACTTTGGGGTTCCGAAGTTAGTGCAACGCCGGTTGAGAGCGTGAAGTTGATTAGAGATAGATTGCGCACCGCTCAAAGTCGACAAAAGAGTTACGCGGATAATCGAGACGGGATCTTGAGTTCCAAGTGGGAGACTACGTGTTCTTGAAGGTGTCACCAAGAAGGGGTACGAAAGAGATTTGGCAAGAAAGGGAAGCTTACACCGAGGTACATTGGTCCATTCGAGATTCTTGAGAAGGTTGGGTCTTTCGCTTATCGAGTTGCATTACCACCTTCACTTTCTTGAGATTCATAATGTCTTCCATGTTTCCATGTTGCGAAAGTATTTGAAAGATGAGTCCCATGTACTTGAGTATGAGGAGATAACATTTGAGCCGGATATGTCTTATGTTGAAAAGCCCGTGAAGATTTTGGACCAAAGAGCACATTTAACCAAAAGAATTCCCTTGGTCAAAGTCCTTTGGAGAAATCACAACATTGAGGAAGCGACTTGGGAAACGAAGCGGAGATGCGAGAAGCATCCACATTTGTTTGATGAACTTGGTAAGAATTTAGGGACTAAATTCCTAAAGGAGGAGAGTGTAACACCCCGATTCTTGCATGTGCATTGTGTGCTTGCCTTCATGTTTCTTGTTGATTGTGAGCATGTTTACTTAGTCTATATATGATTTAGAAATATTCATAAGTCATTCATGAAGCTCTTAACATGTTTAGAATCATGTATGCTTGCTTGTTGAATCGCCGGTTCGATTGCTTTATTTTGGCCTTAGCGTTTCCCCTTGCTCGTATTGCTTGTATTTCGCAAAGTGTTCGTTGAGTTCTCGGCCTTGTATTCAGGTCATAACCATGTTTAAACAAGCCTTTTCCATGTCCAAGTTATCCTAGTATTTGGTGTTTGATTGGTGTTTGATTCAACCATCTCGCCGCATGATCTTTGCTCTGCCCTTGTTCCTGATGTTGTTC
>CM028382.1:29878992-29972007 GCA_013146195.2 Codonopsis lanceolata | reverse complement strand
GGTGATTTGGGCCTCTTCATCGAGTTCCTTGGTGACTTGGGCCTCATCAAGATCGATAGTTGGGTTGAGGTCGTGATATCCGCGATTATCTCCTCCAGAGCTTTGGCAGGGGCGATTTCGACCGATTCCGGAGCGGAATCCCAAAGTCGTGCCGCAAGGACAAGGCAAGAAGAGGACAAGCACTTGCAAAACAGAGTGCGAGTCGACAATTGAGCTAACAAGCTCAACAAAGGTAGAGAAGCCGTATACAAAAATAATACGTCGTGAAGAAACGACCGCAAGCGGTGGGAAAGAAGTCCCAAGCTTAAGGCTCGAAACAAAGTCAAGAAATCAAAAGAGACAATATTCTCCCAAGGGGAAAACAAAACTCGCGTCGCAACATTCGAACAAACCATCTCGGACTCCAGCCGGTGTTTCAACGAAGAACAAACCCGATAACAATTACCCACCGGTTAAGGCATACCGGTTAACCAAACAATAGTGACTAAAATAGAGAAAAACCCCAACTACCGTGTGCCCGTGAGACAATCGAAATAGATATGAAAAACATGAACAAGGCACGACACAACACGTCGGCCCCAAGAGCGACTAATACGAAACTCAAGTATCTACCCCCATAGAAGTCTAAATAACTTTACAAGATATCGGTCTCACAAGAATAGCAAGGTACATGAACAAGAGACAATGATAAAGGAGTAAAACCTACAAAACTATTGCTCGGGAAGTCAGCTACTAGAATCACGAACTATACGATCAAAGCTTGATCTATCGATCCACCGCGATTCACTGGATCCACGATCTACTCGGCCTCAACACGCCTAATGAACGCAACTAGAAAACAAGTGCGGGATGAGTCATAATGACCCAAGACGCTACCACTAGACAATATAACATAATCGTAACATTTTCATAAGTAGAAATGAAATCGTTATTACTTATTGAAGAACCATAAGTCGTTGTACCGCATGCAACTGTTCCTTTACCAAGCTACCAAGATGAACTAGGGTGAATTCCCTGTTCACAAACAATCAGGTAAGTCAGGAGGCAAGTGACAAGAATAATCGTACAGTTAGGGACGTATGTCTTGACATGAATCATCCCAGGTATCTTATAGAACAATTAAGTAAAAGTATGCATATTTACATGTATACACGTATCAAGTCTCTTGTAGAATCATTAGGTGGAGATGTATAAACTCATCACAATTGTCAAGCAATCAAGGACAAGTATATATGAGCATATAGATCATATATTCAAGATGCACATTATTGCACATAGTTCACATAATGTGAGGATATAGAGCCGGCCACTACGAGACCTGCAAAAGCATACACACCTTCATGACGTGCAAGAATCGATGGGTGTGATAATACATCGATCTCCGAGGCATGCTCAGGAAAACAAGTAGTCATTCTCAATGGTCGCGTATTGGTTGGCCAGAGAGAGCTCTTCCCCACTGTGGCCAATAGTGGAGGGTGTGTGCAATATCTGGTTCGGCAACTCATCACTATCACGAATCTTACGATTCGTAACGGCAATGCATTGTCAACCAGGGTAGACAAGACAAGACAAGTATGCCAGCTGGACTTATGCAATGCCAAGTAGTATTTACTCAACAATCAATCAGTATGGAACAAGTCCGACAAGAGCGTCCTCGTTCAAGATTAGTATTTAATCTCATCAATAAACAATCAAGATTGAGCTCGACAAGAGTGAACTCAATATATCAATTATCAAGTATGCATTTATTATGTCATAAAGATACAAGTAGACTCCATGTGTATTGTACTAAGAAAAGTCCCAATTCAAATCATCTCATAGAATGGTCCTCAATTTCGTTATCTTGGTCTTTCCCAAATTATTCACAAGGCGACCTTAGAGAGTCGTCATTCAATAACAACCATCATGATTCCTCAGGTTTCATACAAGCATAGATCACATCCTTACAAGTTTCGGGACTTCATTGAAGTCCAACAAGTACCAACAGTTCTAATTCATAATCAAAACAATCCAAAGGTCTTTCATTCAAGTCATGCATTTGTGACCCACACAAACCCAATCCAAAGACTAGCGATAATCTTGTACTTAAAATCACTAAAGGTCCTTTATAAGAGTCCTAAGCCACAAATCGATCTTAACACCAATTCGGCCTCACCCGACCAAACCTCAAGATTTCATTATTTAGATCCAACGATTACAAGTAGACATAGGGGTTTATCCTAAGACTCGAATAGCAACTTTTATAATTCAATGATTCCATTTGAGCCAAATTTCAAAGTCTCAAACTCTAGGTCAAGGCATAATTTCAGGATTTCCAATTTATCCAGGTTTCTAAACCCAACCACAATAAATCTTAAACCATAACTATTCCAATATACCCAGTCATAATTGTTTGGGTTCAAACCCTAACTTTCATAGATTGATATCCATCAATAACATCTCATTTTGTCATGTATTACCACGACAAATCACAAGGAACAAGTCTCTAGCAACCTAACATCAACATTGAGTTAGAGAGAGAAACTAGGGTTTCGGTAACGTACCTTTATCGAGCCACAAAAGACTAGGAAGAGGGAAACAAACCCAAGGGAAATGATCTACTCATCAATGGCTTCGCGACGGTGGTCTCGGCTCGTCAAACGGATGACCGGAACTCCGGGAATCGCCGGAACACGCACTAGTCGCACGCCACTCCTCAAGACTTCTCCTTCCCGCTTCGCGGCTGAAGACGATCACTAATGAAGAGAGGAGAGGAGTGTTTGGGGTTATAAGGGTGATTAAGTAGTAATATACCCTCAAATAAGTGAAAGGGCAAGGGTTAAGTAAGGGTAGAATAGGAGTTTCATGCCATAAATCAAACCAACACAAAGTTGATGTCAGGAGCGCTGTTCGGTTGTCTGGACTGAACTTTTCATCACTTGTTCGGTTGCTATGGCCGAACACTCCTCAAGGAGTTCGGTTTGGCTGGCCGAACATCTCCCAAGATGTTCGTTTGTCGCGTTGGAACGATGGTTTAAGTCTAAAACGAAGCCGAATGGGTCTAGGACTGAAAGTGATGCACCGGTTGGATGAATGCAACTCCAACAAGCATAAAACTTGTGTACCAAGGCCTTATGAGACTCAAATAACCCTAAAGACAAGTGGAGGAATGACTAAGAGTACAATCGAGGTCTCACGAATGTAAAACCCTAAAATGTTGCTTGCTTGTGTTATGCATGGATTCATACACTTATAATCATCATAAACATGTTCATTTAGCTCCTGTATATGTTTAGAGTCAATAGCATGATCATTGACGTCGTTTGAGATGCACGTATGCATTTTTCTTTCACGAGATGCTTTGAATCTCGGGTTTGTGATTTATGTTGTTATCACATGGATAATTGTTAGAGGGCATTCAAAACATCATTAACATGCCTTGGATATTGGTTAGATGCTTGTTGCATCGTCGGTTTGGTTGCTAGTTTGATTCTAGCGTTAACCCTTCTCAGTTTGACTTTTTCGGTCATCGTTCGGGAGAGTTCTGCCTGAGTTCTTGGCCTTGTTTTGTTGAGGTTTGAGGCTTGATTGTTTTGGTTATTGTTTGGAGGATATTAAGGTTGGATTGTAGACCATTTTTGGCTTAGAAGGACTCGAGAACGCATGCGGGAGAGTCCGGGATCGAGCAGGGAAGCAACAAAGGCCGGGAAAGAGATTGCTGGAGGATGCGCTCGCATCCCCCATATGTGATGCGACCGCAAGGGGGTCCTGGGCAGAATTACGGGATTTTGCATCCATTCTGTGTGCTGTCCGAATTTTAACCACTTAAACCCATTCTAAACCTAACCTTAACTCATTTAATTAACCTAATACTAGTCCTAAACATCTATTAGGGGTTTAGAGGTTGATTAGTGACTTGATTAGGGGAATTAATCCCCCATATAAAATCAAAACAGCCGCACTCTTTCTCTTTGTTCGGCCAACAGATACGATTCCTTCACCTTGTGTTTTCTGCGAACATCCTAGGGAGACTTGAGAAGGAGATTCTTGGATTCTTGAAGGGCTTGAGCTTGGAAGCCACACTTGGTCGTCTTCTTTCCCCTTCCTACCCGTGAACTTGAAGAATGAGTTGAGGAGAAGACATCATCTCTAGGGTACGAAATTTCAGTTTGTGAGGGCCGAATTTTAGTAAGTTTCTACCTCTCTTCCTTTGATTTTTGGGCTCCATTGACCCTAGGGAAACAACCATTTGTGCTATTTGAGGTCAATGGAAGCATTTGTTAGGGTTGTAGAGAAGCATGAACCCTAGGTTTTCAAATTGATGATAGAACTTGATTGACCTATGTGAGACCATAATTTATGTGAAATTCATGTTATAACTAGTCTATTGAACTTGGTTATGTTGATTATCCATGAGTATTGAAGTTGATTTGGTTGAGATACTTGGAGGGTGTTTTGCCCTAATTTTGTTTTAGCTTGCAAATTATTGATGTGAGCTTGATTATTATGTTTTACATGTTTAATAGAGTATATTAAACCATGTTGTATAATTTAATCATGATTTGAAGATTATGATTGGTATGGTGACTTGAATGAATTTATGCACAAGATGGCTAATTTGTTCTAAGTTGCATTGTTAATTATTTAGTTGGGTTTATATGAGTTTATTGAACATTGGGATTATGGTTTTGGCGATAGTTATGAACATAGGGGGATGTTGAAGCCTATGCTTCTATTCCTTGAATTTTCGGAAAGTTTAGATTGGACTCAACGGAGTCAACCTTTGGGTTAGTATGAATCCTAGGAACTATAATCTTAAGTCCTACGGAATTTTGGGTAGAATTCATGGAGGTCGAGCCTCCAAGAAGTTTTGAAGTGTGTGAAGCACACTTGATTAAGAGAGCTTATATGATTCTCGGTTGTGATATTTATGCTAGTTGTGGATGAATTGCATGACTAGTTTGATGGTAGAGTGTTTACCTACTTGTTTTGAGCATATGAGTATATATTACTTGTGCTTGGGTTTTGAGTCCAGCTGGCGTCGGTCTGTTGAGTCTTTGGTGGGACGATACATCGTCTTCACGAATTGTGAGATTCGTGATCGCGATGGATCGCCGTGCCGGTTTGCACACACCCTCCATCGATGGCCACGGTGGGGAAGTAGTTTATCTTAGTTGTAGTAATACACATGACTTTGATAACTATGGAACTCGAGCGGAGATCGCTCGGGACGCCGATATCTACGAGAGGATATCGAGGGCACATATAGGGTTTTGCACGTGTTTTTGCGGAGAGCGACACGAGGAGGAATTTGGTAATGGTATCATATCCCTTATATATGAATTGTTTCACAAGTGCTTATGTGAATAACGTGCTTGGTGAATCGGATATGATATGATGTTTGTTTTGGTTTCTTACATGTTATACTTGATAGATAACATATTGATTAATGTTGTTAAGCATATATGCTATCACATGAACATTATTGGAATGTTGTTTTATGCCAAAGGTATAAATCATTATTGTTAAGACTAATATGCCTTGACATGGATTTATGATGAGATGTTATACTTTAATGATAACATATTTATTTAATGTTGAGCATGGATGCCATAACATGATTTTATATAAGGTTATTTCATGACGATAGCATGATATAATTTATGATTGAGCATTATGCCATGGTAGGAAGTTATGGTTAGTAACTTACTAAGTCTTTGTGACTTACTTTTATTTGTTGGTTGTTTTTCCCTAGATCCGAGTCACACGAGCGGATCCAAGTAAATCAAGAAGGTTACGTTGGCAAGGAATTCTTTTGGCAAGGTTGCTACTTAGATGTTTATTTTGTTTTTGGTGAGGTCGTTGGGAAGATGAAGTTATGTAAACTTCATGATTGGGTAGCAAACCTGAATGTGATTAGTAATATTGTAATCATGTTGTTAGCTTATTCTTTTGGTAGCCGACGAGTAGAAGTCGTGCTTGATGTATATTTATGGTTATATCTCCATATGTTTTCTTGTTGTTAGTACTTATAATTATTAGTACTTATGTTGTTGGTAGCCGACTGGTTTTAGTCGCGCTTGGTTAATTGGTGATTATGTTTTAGCATGTTATATTGCTAGTTAAATATTATGTTTGTTCTCCGGCATGTTTTTAGCCGTTGAGTTGTTAGACTAGAGTCTTAGACTTAGTGTAATGTTGTTCCGCCGTAGCCGCCGATGACTTGGTTTATATTATGCTATATTTGAATTGCATAACGGAGTTTGTTCTACGTGCCCAATGTTGCGCACGCGAAGTCGAATTTTTGGACCGAGAGATTAATTATCTCTTTGGTTGTTTTAGTTTGAGCTTGTTAGCTCTGGGCGCCACTGTTATATTATATTTTGCTTCGCGTATGTTTTGAGTTGTTGGCGTATCGCCGTTATGGCCCTACCCATTATTTGCTACTTGTTTGTTGTTATTTGTCTTCCGGCGCACGACCTTGGGATTTCGCCTTGGGATCCGGCCGGTCGTCAGCTTGGTAATCGAGCTATGATTATAAATTTAGCTTTCAGCCGGGATAGGTTCCTTGGCTTGGGGGTTGGTTTGTGTGATAAATTTATTTTTAACGCCGAGTGTTATTGTAGGTTTAATGGTGGATACTAGAGCAGGAGCTAGTTCCGGAGGTGGCACTGGTAGAGGTGCTGACGGTGGCAGAAATGGCAACGAGAACCGTCAACAGAACATTCCTCCACTGCGAACACCAGAAGAGCAGTATGAGGCGATGGCAAATATGTATCGTGGAATGCTTGATATGATGAACGAGAATGAATCAAAGAGGTTTTGTAGTAGAGTGGAACCACAAGGAGTGCCACTGCCAGAGCCACGCCGAGCCACGTAGTAGAGGCCGAGGCGTGAGGCTAGACATAATGATAATTTTATGCTTGAAAGATTTGTGAAGTTAAAGCCGAGGCGCTTTAATGGAGAGCCGGACGCCGCTAAAGCCGAGCTATGGATTGAACACTTGAGAAAATATTTGCACCATCAAGGCGATGATGAGCGTAAAGTTGTATTAGCTGTGTTGAAGCTTGAGGGTGCTGCAGAGCACTGGTGGCAGGTGCTGAGGGAGAGTTGGGAACTGCATAGAGTCCCATAGATATGGCCTAACTTCATTCGAGAGTTCAGAGCTTCCTATGTACCCGAAGTTGTTCGGGAGAAGAGGGAAAAAGAATTTCGGATTTGGTGTGGGAGTATGACAGCTTCACAAGATTCGACCGATTCAGAGTTGGCCCGTTATCGCACACATTTGATTCCGATGAGGCTAGGAGAACACGTAAATTTGTAAAGGGTTTGAGGACGGAGCAGTGAAACGCCTTCTTTCTCATCGGGCCAGGAGTACAAGAAGGCCGTTGATAGAGCCTACATTATTGAGAGAGACATTGAGGAGCACCGTACTATGCCTATTTCGGGTTCTTCTCAGCAGCCTAAGCCGTCTTCTGGGTGGAGTCATGGATCGGGTAACCGTGGAAATTTTAGTGGAGGCAGTGATCGCAAGAAAGGAAGTGGAAAATCTCATTATGAAGGACATGCGAAGAATCAGTCTAGTGGCAAGGGGGCTAGTACTACATCTACTCAGGGAGATCGTGGAGTGGTATTGGTTTGCTCTTATTGTTCCAAGATTGGGCATACAAGATAGATGTTGAGTAAGAAGGGAGCACCCATGGAGTGCTATTACCGTGGAGTTTCGGGACACATGAAGAAGGATTGTCCTAAGTTGAAGAACAATCACCAGAGGTTCTAGTCGACTACGCTTGGGACAAAAGAGACAGCGATGGTAAAGCTAAGGTGCGAGGTCGCGTGTTTGCTCTTGATCGAGAGGAGTGCCGAGTCTACAGCAGGATTGGAGGTACCGCTTTCTATTTTCTAATGAGGCTCGTGTACTTATAGACCCGTGATCATCGCATTCATATGTTGCATCACATTTTGTTGACAAGCTATGTGTTATGCCTCGCCTTACCTTATGTGCTTGAAGTATCTACCCCTCTTGGGGAATGTTTATTGGCTTCACATATTTATAGAGCATGCGATGTACTTGTGGATAAACATGTGTTGCATGCGGATTTGGTGGTGTTACCACTTCGTGATTTTGATGTGATCCTTGGCATGGATTGGTTGAGCACATATCATGCATTGGTGGATTGTCTTAGTAAAAGGGTTACTTTTGCTTTGCCTCATGCTCCTAAATTTGTATTTTTGGGAGATAATGCACCTAGTGGTTTACGCTGGCCATTTCGCGCTTAAGGCTAGGAAAATGTTGTCGCGCGGTGCACGGGTATCTTGCTTGTGTAGTGGATAAACGGGTTTCTACTTCTAATCTTGAAGATGCGCTTGTGTGTGAGTTTCCTGATGTTTTCTCTAAAGATTTTGGGATGCCTCAGATAGAGAGATTGAATTTTGTATTGAGTTGTTGCCGGGGACTACACCAATTTCGAAGGCGCCGTATAGAATGGCACCTATGGAGTTAAAAGAGTTGAAGGTTCAGTTGCAAGAGCTCCTTGACATTGGCTTTATCAAGCCAAGTGTACGCCTTGGGGTGCGCCGGTATTATTTGTGAGGAAGAAAGATGGGAGCCTTAGATTGTACATCGCATCGATTATCGGAGTTGAACAAGGCAACGATCAAGAACAAGTATCCATTGCCACATATAGATGATTTGTTTGATCAATTGCAAGGATCGGTGGTCTATTCCAAACTTGACTTGAGATTTGGGTACCATCGCTGAAGGAAGGTTAGAGCCGAGGATGTTCCAAAACGGCCGCACGAGATACGGGCATTATGAATTTATGGTGATGCCATTCGGTTGACTAATGCGCCGGCGTGTTCATGGATTTGATGAACAGGGTATTTCACAATTTTCTTGATTGCTTCGTGGTGGTTTTCATAGATGACATCCTTGTGTATTCTAAGTCGCGGGATGAGCACGCACAACATTTGAGGATGGTTTTGTCGATTCTTCGGGAGAGGCAACTCTACGCCAAGTTTAGCAAGTGTGCTTTTTGGCTAGAGGAGGTTTCATTTTGGGGCACGTTGTTTCTAGTGCCCGGATAGCTGGATCCTTCCAAAGTTGAGGCAAGAATGAATTGGAGAAGACCCACCACGCGAATGAGAGGTTAGGAGTTTCTTGGGGCTAGCCGGTTATTATCGGAGATTCATAGAGGGATTTTCAAGATTGCTACGCCCATGACGAATCCTTGACTCAAAAGAAGACCGCATTTGTATGGAGTGATAAATGTGAAGAAAGCTTCCAAGAGTTGAAGAAAAGATTGACTACGGCACCGCCTTAGCATTGCCTAGCGGAGGTGATAATTTTGTTGTTTATAGTGATGCATTGAAGGAAGGATTGGGTTGTGTACTTATGCAAAATGGGAAAGTGATTGCTTATGCTTCAAGGAAGTTGTCTCCGTATGAGATGAATTATCCTACGCATGATCTCGAGCTCAAGGGCGATTATATTTGCTTTGCACAAGTGGAAACATTATTTGTATGGTTCAAGTTTGAGATTTTCACGCATCATAAGAGTTTGAAATATCTTTTCTCACAAAAGGAGTTGAACATGAGACAGCGGAGATGGATGGAGAAGTTGAAGGATCACGATTGCACGATACTTTATCATCCGGGGAAGGCGAACGTTGTTGCCGATGCTTTGAGTAGAAAAGTGCACTTGTCATGTTTGATGATGCGGGAATGGAAAATGTTGGAGGATGTCCGTGATTGGAATCCTAGCGAGATTAATCATGGGGTATTATTTGCTAGCGCTGGCTATTCCAAATTTTATTGGAGAGAATTAAGGAGACTCGTAAGAAAGATCCTGAGTTGGTGAAAATTATTGATGGTTTGAGTGAGAATAAGGAGAATGAGTTCGCGATGAACCAAGATGGTATTTTAACATTCAAGGGTAGAGTTTGTGTTCCTTCAGTTGAAGATGTTAAACGGCTTGTATTGGATGAAGCTCACAAAGCAAAGTATACTATCCATCCGGGGAGTACGAAAATGTATAGGGATTTGAAGAAGCAATTTTGGTGGAGTGGCATGAAGCGACAAATAGCAGATTATGTGTCGATGTGTCTCACTTGTCAGCAGGTGAAGGCGGAACACCAAAGACCTGCGAGGTTGTTACAGCCGTTGGATATCCCGGAGTGGAAATGGGAACATGTTACGATGGATTTTGTTTCGGGGTTCCCACATACTCGTAGAGGTTTTGATGCCGTTTGGGTTGTTGTTGATCGGCTCACGAAGTCGGCTCATTTTATTCCGATTGCTATGACTTATTCTTTGAGTCAGTTAGCGGCATTGTATGTGCAGGAGATTGTTAGATTGCACGGGGTTCCAGTTAGTATTGTTTCAGACCGGGATCCGAGGTTTACATCGAGGTTTTGGCAGGCTTTGCAAGAAGCTATGGGGACCAAGTTGAATTTTAGCACAACTTTTCACCCTCAGTCAGACGGACAGTCCGAGAGAACAATTAAGATACTTGAGGATATGTTACGGGCTTGTACGCTTGATTTTAAAGGGAGTTGGGATACACACCTTCCTTTGGCGGAGTTTGCGTACAACAATAGTTACCAGTCGAGCATCGAGATGGCACCGTATGAGGCTCTTTATGGGAGGAAGTGTAGATCTCCTATTTGTTGGGACGAGGTTGGAGAAGCAAAGTTATGGGGTTCAGAGATTGTTTAGC
This sequence comes from Codonopsis lanceolata, assembly GCA_013146195.2. Classification (NCBI taxonomy): domain Eukaryota; kingdom Viridiplantae; phylum Streptophyta; class Magnoliopsida; order Asterales; family Campanulaceae; genus Codonopsis; species Codonopsis lanceolata. The sequence goes on along the minus strand of CM028382.1, from coordinate 29,961,311 downwards.
AAATTGAGAGTGTGAAAATAATTCGGGATAGATTGCTCACCGCTCAAAGTCGATTTAAAAAGTTATGCGAGATAATAGAAGGAGAGATTTGGAATTTCAGGTTGGAGACTTTGTGTTTCTTAAGGTATCGCCTAGAAGGGGTACCAAGAGATTTGGAAAGAAAGGGAAATTATCACCGAGGTTCGTTGGACCTTTTGAGATCCTTGAGCGAGTCGGGACTTTGGCATACAGGGTGGCTTTACCGCCGTCTTTGTCGGAAATCCATAATGTATTTCATGTCTCTATGCTTCGGAAATATCTTAAGGATGATTCCCATGTTCTTGAGTACGAGGAGATTACTTTTTAGCCGGACTTGTCTTATGTTGAACAGCCGGTGAAGATACTTGACACCAAAGAGCAAGTTTTGAGGAGCAAAAGAATCCCATTGGTGAAAATTCTTTGGAAAAATCACGAGATCGAGGAAGCAACTTGGGAGAAGTTCCTATTTGTTTGATGAATTACTAAATAAAGTAGGGAGAATGTAAAACCCTAGAATGTTGTTTGCTTGTGTTATGCATGAACTCATACTCTTATAATCATCATAAACATGTTCATTTAGCTCCCGTATATGTTTAGAGTCAATAGCATGATCGTTGACGTTGTTTGAGATGCACGTATGCATTCTTCTTTCACGAGATGCTTTGAATCTCGGGTTTGTGATTTATGTTGTTATCACTTGGATAATTGTTAGAGGGCATTCAAAACATCATTTATATGCCTTGGAGATTGGTTAGATGCTTGTTGCATTGTCGGTTTGGTTGCTAGTTTGATTCTAGCGTTAACCCTTCTCAGTTTGACTTTTTCGATCGTCGTTCGGGAGAGTTCTGCCTGAGTTCTTGGCCATGTTTGATTGAGGTTAGAGGTTTGATTTTTTGGTTATTGTTTGGAGGTTATTAAGGTTGGATTGTAGACCATTTTTGGCTTGGAAGGACTCGAGAATGCATGCGGGAGAGTCCGGGATCGAGCAGGGAAGCAACAAAGGCCGGGAAAGAGATTGCTGGAGGATGCGCTCGCATCCCCCATATGTGATGCGACCATGGGGGTCTCGGCGTAATTTCGATTTTGCATCCATTCTGCGCTGTCCGAATTTTAACCACTTAAACCCATTCTAAACCCAACCTTAACTCATTTACTTAGCCTAATACTAGTCCTAAACATCTATTAGGAGATTTAGGGGTTGATTAGTGAGTTGATTAGAGAACTAATCCCCCATATAAAAATCAAAACAGCCGCACTCTCTCATTGTTCGGCCAAGACAGTTTACGATTTCTTCTTGCGTCTTCTGCGAACACTTCAGCCAAGACTTGAGAGAGAGCTTAAGAAGAGGTGATTCTAGGGTTTTAAAGGGCTGATCTTGGAGGCCATTGCTAGGAGTCTTCTTCCCCATTCAACCCGCGAGTTTGAAGAGAGAGAAGTGAGGAGAACGGCTTCATCTCTTGGAGTTCGAACTGGGCAGTTTGTGAGGGCCGAATTTTAGTAAGTTTCTACCTCTCTTCCTTTGATTTTTGAGCTCCATTGACCCTAGGGAAACAACCATTTGTGCTATTTGAGGTCAATGGAAGCATTTGTTAGGGTTGTAGAGAAGCATGAACCCTAAGTTTTCAAATTGATGATAGAACTTGATTGACCTATGTGAGACCATAATTTATGTGAAATTCATGTTCTAAATAGTCTATTGTACTTGGTTATGTTGATTATCCATGAGTATTGAAGTTGATTTGGTGGAGATACTTGGAGCGTGCTTTACCCTAATTTTGTTTTAGCTTGCAAATTGTTGATGTGAGCTTGATTACTATGTTTTATATGCTTAATAGAGTATATTAAACCATGTTGTATGATTTAATCATGAATTGGAAATTATGATTGGTAAGGTGACTTGAATGAATTTATGGACAAGATGGCCAATTTGTTCTAAGTTGCATTGCTAAGTAATTTGTGGGGTTTATATGAGTTTATTGATCATTGGGATTATGGTTTTGGCGATAGTTATGAACATATGGGGATGTTGAAGCCTATGCTTCTATTCCTTGAATTTTCGGAAAATTTAGATTGGACTCAACGGAGTCAACCTTTGGGTTAGTATGAATCCTAGGAACTATAATCTTAAGTCCTACAGAATTTTGGGTAGAATTCATGGAGGTCGAGCCTCCAAGAAGTCTTGAAGTGTGTGAAGCACACTTGATTATAAGAGCTTATATGATTCTCGGTTGTGATGTTTATGCTAGTTATGGATGAAATGCATGACTAGTGTGATGGTAGAGTGTTTACCTAGTTGTTTTGAGCATATGAGTATGTATTACTTGTGCTTGGGTTTTGAGTCCAGCTGGCGTCGGTCTGTTGAGTCTTTGGTGGGACGATACATCGTCTTCACGAATTGTGAGATTCGTGATCGCGATGGATCGCCGTGCCGGGTTTGCACACACCCCTCCATCGATGGCCACGGTGGGGAAGTAGTTTATCTTAGTTGTAGTAATACACATGACTTTGATAACTATGGAACTCGAGCGGAGACTGTCTCGGGGACGTCGATATCTACGAGAGGGATATCGAGGGCACATAAGGGTTTTGCACGTGTTTTTGCAGGAGCGACACGCGCGGAGGAATTTGGTAATGGTATCATATCCCTTATATATGAATTGTTTCACAAGAGCTTATGTTAATAACGTGCTTGGTGAATTGGATATGATATGATGTTTGTTTTGGTTTCTTACATGTTATACTTGATAGATAACATATTGATTAATGTTGTTAAGCATATATGCTATCACATGAACATTATTGGAATGTTGTTTTATGCCAAAGGTATAAATCATTATTGTTAAGACTAATATGCCTTGACAAGGATTTTTGGTGAGATGTTATACGGTAATGATAACATATTTATTTAATGTTGAGCATGGATGCCATAACATGATTTTATACAAGGTTATTTCATGACGATAGCATGATATAATTTATGATTAAGCATTATGCCATGGTACGAAGTTATGGTTAGTAACTTACTAAGTTATTGTGACTTACTTTTATTTGTTGGTTGTTTTTCCCTAGATCTGAGCCGTGCGAGTGGATCCAAGTAAATCGAGGAGGTTACGTTGACAAGGAATTCTTTTGGCAAGGTTGCTACTTAGATGTTTATTTTGTTTTTGGTGAGGTCGTTGGGAAGATGAAGTTATGTAAACTTCATGATTGGGTAGCAAACCTTAATGTGATTGTAATATTGTAATTGTGTTGTTAGCCTATTCTTTTGGTAGCCGACAAGTAGAAGACGTGCTTGATGTATATTTATGGTTATATCTCCACATGTTTTCTTGTTGTTAGTACTTATAATTGTTAGTACTTATGTTGTTGGTAGCCGACTGGTTTTAGTCGCGCTTGGATAATTGGTGATTATGTTTAGCATGTTACATTGCTAGTTAAATATTATGTTTGTTCTCCGGCATGTGTTTAGCCGTTGAGTTGTTAGACTAGAGTCTTAGACTTAGTTTAATGTTGGGTTCTGGCCGTAGCTTCGCCGATGACTTGGTTTATTTTATGCTATATTTGAATTGCATAACAGGGAGTTTGTCCTACGTGCCCAATGTTGCGGCACGCGAATCGAATTTTTGGACCGAGAGATTAATTATCTCTTTGGTTGTTTTTAGTTTGAGCTTGTTAGCTCGGGCGCCACTGTTTTATTTTATTTTGCTTCCGCATATATTTTGAGTTGTTGGCGTATCGCCGTTATGGCCCTACCCATTATTTGCTACTTGTTTGTTGTTATTTGTCTTCCGGCGGCACGACCTTGGGATTTCGTCTTGGGATCCGGGTCGGGTCGTCACAAATATGTAATTAAATAAACATGGCTCGACTAACATTTGTTGGCTCACAAAGACCAAGTACTAATAATTTAACAAGTACAAGTACCAATAAAAATCATAACCTTTACTACCCATAGTGAAGTCTATATAACTTCACTTCCCAAACGTCTTTTCCAATAAACCAAGGCTACAAAATATTAATTGTAGCAACCTTCACCTAGAACCATGCGTTCTATCGTAGACTCGGCGGATTCCTTCGAATCACTAGCTCGGCTCGAATCTAAGGAAAACAAAGTAAACGAGTAAGTTACAAAGACTTAGTAAGCTACTAAAGATGCAATGTCATGGCATGCCATTATGCTCAAATAAAACATGTACATCTCATGTCTTACTTATGATATATCATTTCATAATATAATCCTTAACATAAACCGAATTTCGTCCATAGTCACATAGAACATAATTCTACATAATTTATCATAAAGTAATCCATATCAAATAGAATATGATTCTCAATTCCAATATGTGTAATATGTTATTTCCATATTTTAACTTATCATCAAACCACCATTCACATAACCCAATTATACCATGAGTCTCACAATTCATCATTTAACACAACTCATATAATAATTCATATATGGGAGACCATTGTTTCCATTCTAATCATGGATAGCATGTTATAATTTTAGTACAACATCATATCATAAAAATCATCATTTCATTAGCATGTTATATTTCTATTATAACATTTCATCAAGTAATCATCATCTCATGTAAATCATATCATTAACCACATAGCACAACAATTCATATAAGCGCTCGTATAATAAACCACATAAGAGAGAAGATGAAATCTTTTCCGCATCCGCCATGTAGCTCCTGCAAAACACGTGCAACCAAATGTGTCCTTGATATCCCTTTCGTGGTATCGACGTCCCAGAGACATTCACCCGCTTGAGTTCCATAGTGATCAAAGTCATGTTTACATACTACAACTAGGATCAACTACTGCCCCACCGTTGGCATCGATGGAGGGGTGTGTGCAACCCGGCACTGCGATCCATTGCAACCACGAATCCCATAATTCGTGAAGACAATGCATCGTCCCACCAAAGACTCAAACCAAAATGACGCCAGCTAGACTCAAACGCAAGCATATGTAATATATACTCGAATGCTCAACTAAAGGAAAAGTACAACAAAGCGCACTAATCTAATCAAGTAGATGTTTACTTTTAAATCACATAGTTATGCATTTACATGCTAACTAGCCTATAAACATATTAGAGCAATAATATGAAGTCTCTAATACCCAAGTGTTCTTCATACACTTGTAAATGCTCGGAGGCTTAACCTCCATCAAAACTACCCCAAATTCCGTAGGATCTCAATATGTAATTCACTATGTTCATATTAATCCCAAAATCGACTCCATTGAGTCATTTCTAATCTTTCTAAATTCTAGGGTGTAGAAGCTATTTGCATCATGACCCTCCTATAATCATTAGCTAATATCCATGACTAAGTTCTCAAGGTTAACAACATTATGTAACCCAAAATAATATATACCTTCCCAACAAAATCCCCAAGCATGGTTCATAGATTAACACTTATTAATTTAAGTCAATCATCACATTTCAAGCATGTATCTCAAGATCGAATTTTATCTAGCATGCACTCACCAAAAATAGACATTCATCTAAGATGCTCATAACCAAGATATAAATTCATCTAGCATGCTCATTCATGAATTAGAGTTGAACAACATACTTTTATATTCATGAAAATCAACTTAGTCCATTAAAAACCAAACACTACATTTAAATCATGTAACCATAATAATAATTCATTTATCAAGCTCACAACCAAAAATAGGGGTTCATTAAGCATACTCCCAAACCTTAAACACATAACCATTTATAATTCCAATAATTCATAATATTCAATAAAAACTCCCAAATCATTCATATCACCAATAACACAATTTACTACATAAGTATCATGTCAAACCATATGTTTCTAGGAAATTATAACCATCATGCTCAAAGTCGAAGCTCACAAAATGAGGCTTCATAACATACTTCATTAATCATAGAAGTTAACCTACACATGATTCTTCACAAGTTCACTCTTCAAACTCAAAATAGAATCACACAAATCATACATGTGTACTCATTGACCTCAAATAGCAAGCCCTTTGTTTTCCTTAGGGTCAATGAGTACAAAATCCTTAAGAGGAGGAATATAGTAGCTTACCTTCAAGCTTCACATAATCAAGAATACCAAAATCCAATCGGTTAGAAATGGAGTAGAAGAGAAGAGCTTTGATTCTATGGTCTTGGCTTCAATAATGGAGAAGGGGAGCTAAGGAATCCCAAGCAAACTCTCCAAGAATACCTTCAAACCTCCATGGAAGAGCTCTCTCACGATTTTTGGGAGAGATGGCAGAAAATGAGGTCCCAAATGGTGGTTTGTGGTTTATAAATAGTCAATAACTTAGTGGGACAAGTGTCACCACATTGTGGTATAAAAAATCTGATTTTTGGCTCATGAATCCCCTCATTACACCACTTAAATCACCCTTAAAACTAAAAAAACCAAGTTAGGACACAATTAGGACCAAGGAGGGTGGATTAGGGAGGGTTTCATTAAGGGTATATAGGAAAAAAAAAACAGAAAATTTTAATTTGTCCCAGCTCTCGTGTCGTGAACAGTAACCCGATCGCGCAGACCAAACTTCCCGAGGCTCCAGTTTGAACACCGTTCGACGAAACGATGTGATTTCTTCTCCTGGCACTCTATAAAAGTCCAAAATAAAAGCCTTAAAAGTACCAAACGAAACTAAAATCTTCTCGATGGTTTCTCGATCAAAACAATTCAGCCACGTATCAAAAATCAGTCCGTAACTGTTGTATAACAGATGAAATTACACAGAACAAACTAACGATCGAAACAACGAATGAACAAGAATAATTACTTGTTTTAAAGCCTGTTAAAAGACTAATGAAAGGTCCCAAACACATACCCAAGGTTACACCAAAACTAAGTGTAAGAAAAACACGAAACGCGATACGTTAACAAAACGCGAATCGCGAAATCAAACTTACAACGACGACTATACTACGAACGTTGTGACCAAAAGTAAAATTTATAAACAAGATTACAAGGATATTAAATGTCTCCAAGTAATTACATGAAGACCTAGGATATTTCAAATATCGCAAACACGAACAGAGGAAGATAACGCTCTACCGAGTCGAGTTTCCAGCAACGCCAAGTTACACATTGTAACTCCAACAACTCTAGGGTATTGGTCATAGTCCAATTAACCTAAGCACATGAAGACTCACACAAGAAGTCAACCATGCTCAAAAATCAAACTTGCAAAGTTTCAAGGTCTTACATAAAGCTAAACAGCATCTTACTGTTCAAGTCAAACACTTCCAGTGGCAAACTCTTGTTGTTATCACATGTGTCTATGCTAGCTATGACACCACTACTCGGCAAGATTTATGGACTGATATTGTAGACATGGGGGTCGATTTTAGTTCCCTTCATTGGCTTGTGGATGGTGACTTTAACATTGTTCTTTCTCCTAAAGAGAAACTTGGAGGTAGTGGTTGGGATCGCAATGGTGCCCTTGATTTTCATTCATGCCTTTCAGCTTCGGGTTTAAATGATTTAGGTTATTTGGGCAGTAACTATACTTGGTCGAATTCTCGGGATGGGCATGCCTCTATTCTTCAGCGTCTTGATCGCATGCTATGTAACCTCAATTGGCAGCAACTTTTTCATTCCACTATGGTTCGTCATCTGGGCCGTACTTGCTCTGATCACGCCCCTTTGCTCACCACAATCACCAGGGATAGGGAAGTTCATCCTTCTACTTTCCGCTTTCTTAATATTTGGGCATCTCATCACAATTTTAATTCGTTGATTAAAACTACTTGGTAGACTCAGGTTATCAGCCGTCCTATGTATGTCTTTGCCAAAAAATTGAATGCTTGTAAACATGCCTTGAAGAAGTGGAATAAAGAGGTCTTTGGTAATGTGTCTCACAATGTTCGTCAGGCCGAAGATGAAGTTCAGCGGCTTGAGTTTATTTTTGAGACTACTGGATGTGCAGAAGATCGCGCTGTTATGAATCTTGCTAATGCCCATCTTCAGCATGCTCTTAAAATTGAAGAAGCTTTCTGGCGTCAAAAGGCAAAGCTGAAGTGGCTTAAAGAGGGAGAAAGAAACACGAAATTGTTTTATGCTTCTCTTACCCACGCTCGTAGAAAACTCCATATCCACTCTATTCTTGATTCTTCTGGGCATGAGATCACTGTGAGGCTGAAATTAAGAATCAGGTTGTCCTTCACTTTCAATCTCAGCTACAGGCAGATCCCACTAAAGACAATGACTTGATTTTGCATATTCCTCGACTTATTACTGATCAGATGAACAATATGCTTACTACCCCCCCCCCTCTATGGATGAAGTCAAAAATTTATTTTCTCTATGGATGGCGATAGTGCTGCGGGGCTGGATGGCTTTTCCGGAAAAATTTTCACTCAATGCTGGGATGTTATTAGCTTGGATTTTTATAATGCTGTTTTGGAATTTTTCTCTAGATTCTCTCTGCCTAAAAGTTGGACCAGTACTCTTCTTGTCACAATCCCTAAGAAGGATCACCTAGATTCCATTAGTGATTTTCGTCCTATAAGCCTGTGCAATTTCAACAATAAGGTTATATCTAAAATTCTTGCTTCTCGACTGGCTTCTATTCTTCCTTCTATTATCTCTCTCAATCAAAGTGGCTTTGTGAAGGGCCGCCTCATTCAAGACAACATCCTTCTTGCTTTGGAATTAATGACCCATCTGGGTAAGAAAATTGTTGGTTCCAATGTGGTTTTGAAACTTGACATGGCAAAGGCGTTTGACAGAATAAGCTGGTTTTTTCTTATTAAAGTGCTTTGTCAATTTGGTTTTTGCGAAGGTTATATCGACATGATTTGGCGATTGATCTCCGATAACTGGTTCACAGCCTTGGTTAATGGTGTCCCCACTGGTTTTTTTAATTCCTCGAGAGGCCTTCGGCAAGGGGACCCTTTATCTCCAGCCCTCTTTATCATTGCCGCTGAATTTATTAGTTGTAGTCTAAATGCTCTTCATTCGACACATCAGCATGTGGCCTTCTCTTCTGCTAGTGGATGTCCTATTGTCTCTCATTTAGCCCTCGCTGACGATATCATCATTTTCTGCAATGGGAGCTCATCTTTCATATCCAAGCATAAGCATCTGCTTTCTGGTTATGAACAATGTTCTGGTCAAAGGATTAATTTTCATAAGAGCAGCTTCACGGTTTCCCCTAAAATTTCTTCTTACCATATTAACCGTATCTCCAACTCCTTGGGCTTTATCAGAAAGGATTTCCCTTTGGTTTATCTTGGCTGCCCTTTGTTCTGTGGGCGTAAATTGAAGAAGTATTTTGATCCTTTAATTTTGAAGCTGCGCTCTTGTATTGAATCTTGGATTGGTCACTTTCTTTCCATGGCTGGTAAGATTACTCTCATCAATCATGTTCTGCTCTCTATCTAAGCCTATCTTTTAGCTGCCTTGGATCCTCCCAAATCTACTCTTCATGCTATTGATCATATCCTTTCTAATTTCTTTTGGGGTCAGCTAGAGGGAAAAAATAAATCTCACTGGATCTCCTGGTCTCAATGTTGCAATCCTACTTTTGAAGGTGGGGTAGGTATTCGCTCTCTAAGTGACATTACTCGTGCTTATTCTGCTAGCATTTAGTGGCGGTTTCGAACACAAGATTCCCTTTGGTCTAAATTTTTTAGAGCCTGTTCGCGATCTCATCCGGCTCAGGCTAACTTAAAAGGCTTTCATATTTGGTGTCGTATGCTGGAAATTCGGCCTTTTGTTGAACCTCATCTCAAATGGCTGGTAGGCCATGGCCTTTGCTCTCCTAGGTTTGATGTTTGGCTTGATGGTGGTCCTATCATTAAACCTTCTGGTATTTCCGCTAGTTCTGTTAAGGATCTATTTGATACCACCGCCCAGCTTCTCAATCATATTAAAGCTGCTCTTCCCACTTCAGATCGTCTTCGTATTTCTGATCAGATGCCCTATATTTCTGATCATGAAGACTCCCCTTGCTGGACCCTCTCTTCGACAGGCACGTTCTCTATCACTTCGGCTTGGAAGATGCTTCGGCCTGCTTCTCCTACCCTGCTTTCTTCCAAGTTTTATTGGCACAGTATTGTTCCGAGACATATTAGCGTTTTCATTTGGCGTTTATTTTGTCACAGGCTCCCCCTTGATGAAGCTCTTGTTAGTAAAGGCTTCAACATTGTGTCTAAATGTCAATGTTGTGAGCCTGGTAGTAGCGAGACTTTCCATCATGTTTTCCTTCATAGTCCTGCTGCTCAGCTAATCTGGTCCTTCTTCGGTACTGCCTTCCAGATTAATCATTGTGATTTATCTATTCACCAATGCTACCTTGCTTGGTGGCTTCATGTCAAACCCTTCCTGTCGCATCTCATTCTCCTTTCTTTGATTCTGTGGCATATCTGGTGGAATAGAAATGGTTTAAAATATGATGGTCATGGTAAATCTCCCACAAGGTTAATTGCTTCCATCCAATCTGATTTGAGTATTATTATTGCAGCAAGTTACAAGCGCCAGAATTCTGCTAGCTTACACTGTAAAATTCAACTGATTAGTTGGACTAAACCATCTAGCCATGTCAAACTTAATGTTGATGATGCTTCCCGCGGTAATCCTGACCCCAGTGGAGGAGGTGGTATTGTTCGTAACAATCTGGGAGATATTATCTATGCCTTTTCTTCTTTCTTTGCTATTTGTTCTAACACCATTGCCGAGGCCAAAGCTTTGCATCAAGGAGTCTGTTGCCTCAGAGATGCCGGTATTAGGGGCGCTACAATTGAGATGGACTCCAAGATTCTTGTTGACTGCATTAATTTGGGTCACAAAATTCCTTGGACTTGTTGGTCACTTATTCGGAAGGTTTTGGATATTCATAAGGACATGGGTTTTACCTTCATTCACTGTCTCCGACAAGACCAACAATGTTGCTGATCTTCTTGCCAATTTAGGGTGTGATTCTATGACTGCTTCGCATTTTGGTGCCCTTCATGACCTCACTCCTCGTATTCGTGGCTCTATTAGCTTGGATAAGGCTGGTACTCCTTATGTTAGATGTGTTAAGTAATTTTTGTATCTTTTCTTTTGGCTTTGTTTTTCCTTTCCGAGGTAAGGCTCCTTTGTCCCCCCTAAATCGGGTCAGGCTGGTTGTCCCCCTTAAATTTGTATCTTTATTTTTCTTAATAAAATTCGCAGGTGCCGCCCTATTTCTTTGAAAAAATAAATAAATAAAATAAAAACTAACATGGATGATAAGCTGAAGATTGGTCTTGCACTTGTTTGGGAGTATGTGCTGAGAGGTGAATCACCTAATACTGATATTGATGTGTGTGTTTTGAGTATAATTGAGAACATGGATTTGTTTAATAAATATCCATGGGGAACAAAGTCCTATACCCACTTGCTCAATTCAATGATGAAGATGGCTAATTCTTGTGCTAAGACTTCTGTATGCAACGTCTTTCCATTGGCATTACAGGTAACCATTTGTAGCTGATTTTTATATTGAATGGTTAGATGATTTTTTCAATTTGATATGCTTCTAATATGTAACATTTTGAAAATGCAGGTTTGGCTATTTGAGTTGTTCTAGGGTTTTCCTGGATTTGAAGAACTATATGAGCTATCAAAAATCAACAGTGAAGTGCCCAAAATACCTAGAATGTGCGATTGGAAGTCATGCCAAAATCCAAGCTATTAGGAAATCATGGAGATATTGGATAACCCAAGGGTAAATGTAGAGTTTGATTAATAAAGTTGTTGTGTTATTTAATCCAAATTATATTATTTTATAAACAATAGAGTGCCCAATATAGTTTATTAACCAAGTTGGTATTTTGCTTAATTGACAGGATGAAGTGCTTGTTCCACTGAGCCCCACTGAAGCTGAAAAACAAAAGTGCTATGTTGTTGAGTATTAGGATCTGTTTGGCGCTGATTAGAGCACATCCTTCCATGTTGAGACTGAACATGTTAAAGATGAAAGCTGTCGGTCCCCACCATGTATCCCCTCCCGACAACATCCCTTTCCCTCTCCCATTGTGACTAGCACCAGCACCAGCAACACCAGCACTCCTCATCTCAGTGCAATTTTTGATTTATTGCAGAAGATGGACTAGAAGATTGACCATATGGACCAGAAGATTGACCATATGCACCAAAAGATTGACCATCTTAGGACTGAAGTGACAGCCTTGGATCGAAAAGTGGTAAAGTATTTGACCTTTTGATTTTGAGTAATTTGTTGTGATATTAATTAGTTTGTACTTACCTAAACTTGCTTACCTACTTGAATTGATAGGATGATCTAAAAACAAGTTTAGGCCTTCCTCGAGAACAAGCATCACCCCTTAGCTTGGCATGGAGTCCTACCCGTTACTCTCCTCCTACTTTTCCAACTTTTACTACCTTTTCCAGAATCCCAAATGCCAATCCCACCATGTCTACTACTCCCCCTACCACCACTCTCATCTCCATTACTACTGCCCCTACCACTACCACTCCCACCATCTCTACTACTCCCCCTACCACCACTCCCATCTCCACTACTCTCCTTACAACCACCACTCCCATCATCTTTACTACTCCCCCTACCACCACTCCCATCTCCACTACTCTCCCCACAACCACCACTCCTATCATCTCTACTACTCCCCCTACCACCACCACTCCTATCATCTCTACTACTCCCCCTACCACCACTCTCATTTCCACTACTCTCCCTATAACCATCACTCCCACCATCTCTACTACTCCCACTACCACCACTCCCATCTCCATTACTCTCCCTACAACCACCACTCTCATCATCTTTACTAGTCACCCTACTACCACTCTCATATCCACTACTCTCCATACAACCACCACTCTCATCATCTCTATTACTCCGCCTACCACAACTCCCATCTCCACTACTACTTCCATGAAGAGTGTAAGTGTCTTTGAAAGGAAGAAAATAAAATAAAGTGAAAATCTGAAAGGGATGTTGGAAGATTTGGATGATATTTTGGAAGAAGTATCTGATATATCAACTGCATATGAACCAAGTAAAGAGGATGAGAATAATCAGGGAAAAATAAATGAGGTTAAGGGTAGGAAAAAGGAAATGTCTCCTTGGTATTGTGGCTGACAATATTTTGGAATCGAACAAAAAGAGGGGAAAAAAGCATCTGCACATATCTCTTCTCCCTACATTACGCCTTCGCCGAAACCCGATCCAAACCATAGAAATCTGATCATTCAGTTGTATGTATGATTTGGTATAAAGTATGTTATGTTGTTGTAAATGGTACTTGTAATTTGGAACAAAGTATGGTATGTTGTAATTGCAAACACAATCCTTTCCTATTATGTTGGTTTATTCAACTAGTTTATGTTGGTTTTGGTTTATGTGTGTGGTTTGACAGGTTTTTTAATAAACCAGTTGATAAACCATGTTGATAGAAACTGGTTTATCAACTGGTTTATTGATAAACCAGGTCTGTTTATGTTGTACTTCAGTTTCCCAAGTCAAAAATGGTTTTTCCTTTGAAAATGCATCCTAGTTTATCAATAAACCAGTTGATAAACCATGTTCACATTTAACTGGTATATGAAACTGGGATATATCTGCATATTACCATCTTAGTCGACAAGTGTAGTCGATAGGTCGACCAATGGTCAACTAAATGGTAAACCAGTTGGTTTATCAATAAACCAACCAGTTTATTGAAAAACCAATGTAAACCACTTAGTTGACAACGGTGGTCGACAGGTCGACTAAGTGGTTTACACTGGTCGACCACTGGTTTATCAGTAAACTAATGGTCAAAGGCTATATTTGTTTACTCACTAGGTCAAATGGCCAGATTTGATAAATCCCACGATTATATTGGTTTAAGAAACTGGTTTATTGAACTGGTTTATCAACTGGTTTATTGATAAACCATTGATAAACCAGGTAGGTTTTATGTTCTAATTTGGTTTGAAGTGTCAAAAATGGTTTTTCCTTTGAAAATGCACTTGGTTTATCAGCTGGTTTATTGACAAACCATGTTCATAGATTGATTTATGAAACTGGTTTAAGAAACTGGCTTATCAACCGGTTTATTTATAAACCATTGATAAACCGGGTAGGTTTTATGTTCTCATTTGGTTTGAAGTGTCAAAAATGGTTTTTCCTTTGAAAATGCACCTGGTTTATCAGCAAGTTTATTGATAAACCATTGATAAATTATGTTCATAGATTGAATTATGAAACTGGTTTAAGAAACTAGTAGGTTGAACAGGTTTATTCATTGGTTTATTGATAAACCATTGATAAACCTGGTAGGTTTTATGTTATAATTTGGTTTGAAGTGTGAAAAATGATTTTTCCTTTGAAGATGCATTTGGTTTATCAGCTGGTTTATTGATAAACCATGTTCATAGAATGGTTTATGAAACTGGTTTAAGAAACTGGTAGGTTGAACTGGTTCATCAACTGGTTTATTGATAAACCATTGATAAACATGGTAGGTTTTATGTTCTAATTTGGTTTGAAGTGTCAAAAATGATTTTTCCTTTGAAAATACACTTGGTTTATTAGCTGGTTTATTGATAGACCATGTTCATAGATTGATTTATGAAATTAGTTTAAGAAACTGGTTTATTGGACTGGTTTATCAACGGGTTTATTGATAAACCATTGATAAATCGGGTAAGTTTTATGTTCTAATTTAGCTTGAAGTGTCAAAAATCATATTTCCTTTGAAAATGCACCTGGTTTATCAGTTGGTTTATTGATAAACCATGTTCATAGATTGGTTTATGAAACTGGTTTAAGAAATTGGTATATTGAACTGGTTTATCAATTGGTTTATTGACCATTGATAAACCGGGTAGGTTTTATACTCTAATTTGGTTTGAAGTGTCAAAAATGTTTTTTCCTTTGAAAATGCACCTGGTTTATCAGCTGGTTTATTGATAAACCATTGATAAACTGTAAGACCCTGAACCTTCGTGTATTTGACTTTCTCGTTTTGCTTGTCGTTTAACCGTGACCTCACTTACTAAACTTGAGGAAAGAACCTTGATTTGTGTATGTAGGCTATCTAGAAGCCAATACCTTAATTCCATATGTTCCATAGACTTTATCTAGTTAAAGTTACAAGTCGTATACCGACGCTATTCGTTACTTGACTCGGTTGAGAGTTTTCTCGCGTAGTGTGAGAACCCAAACCCCTTTACATGTATAATATCATTATAACATGTTTATTGTGTGTCTTGACATGTTAGAGACCTCATTTTATTCATATCATGCTTGCATTAAGTTGATTAAGAACATAGTAGAGTGATTGTCTTTCATGCGATGCATGCTTTGTTGTTAATGCTTTGAGTGTTCATCTTAGCATGTTAGCACTTAATTAAGTCCCATTGAAGTCATAGTACCTTGCATATATGACTTATAATGTTCATCTTGATCATAGTATGCTTGGTCGAAAGTTTAGAAGCTTTGTTGCTTCGTTTGAGTCTTAGGGTTTCTCGTGTTTGCCTTCGTTGCTTGTATTGTTTGTGCTTTCAACTTGCGAGAAGTTCATTTAAGTTCTAGACCAAGTGTACTAGTATTTCTCATGCTTGCACAATCAATGTTCATAGATTTGTTGCATTTGGAAATAAGATGACCAACATATCACTTCACAGATTCAGTCCTGTTTTTGGGCGAACTTTGGGAAAATTCTGGTATCAATATACTAAAGAGAATTTTCTAAAAATTTAGTATGTTTTACCTTCATATGTTAGGTTACTCCCTGTAAAATTTTGTAATTTTCCAAGGTGCCTAAGTACCTCATTTACGTCTTGACTTACGGCTGTGCCAGAATTCTGATTTCAGGATATCAGCTTTTGTACTTGAGTTTGTTGTAACTTTATTTTGATGAATATAAGTCCAAATTGAGTAATTTAAAATGCTAAAATATATTTGAATGAGTCTAATTTCAGAAAAATAAAAAATCATCTCATTTGGAGTTGTGAGATATTTATGGTCGATTTTACAAGATCGACTGTCCAGTAACAACAATCTGGATTTTGGCCATGAACAGTTGAAGCGCTAGCATGGTCAAAAAACCATTCGACCGCATGGTCCAGCAGATTTCATTTACGGGATTTTGGTTGAGATTTGGTTGATAACCACCAAGCCCTTGCCCCTTGGCCGTCTTTAGTGACTCAAGCACTCATAGTTGACCCTAGTCCAAGCCTCCTAAACCCTTGGATGATGTGCTATCAATGGCTAGCAATATATATACTTATATATATATATATATATATATATATATATATATATATACATATACATATATATATATATATACATATATATATATATATACATATACATATATATACATATACATATATATATATATATGCATACTTATGCATGATGATTATATGGGAGATTTGATATGTATATATAGAGATATACATACTGATATAGGTGTATATATATAAATATGCACCCTTACACGTCGTAATAATGTGAATAGCTTGATTTGTATATATAACGATATGTATACTTGCATATGATGTTTTGTGGGAACTACCTTCTAATTCATTTGATTTGTGTTTGAACAGGGAATTACACCCTGGTTCATTTGGACGGTTTAGTAAGTAAGAAGAAATGGATATCTTGTGGAGTATCAAAACGATACGACGCCTCTTCACGGGTTTTTCTGTCATTTATAAAATGACAACATGGTTATGTTTATGTTACATAATTATATGTTGCATATATATTGTAGTATCGTACTGGGTCATTATGACTCATCCCGTACTTGTTTCTAGTTGCAGTAACTAATAGCTGCACTGAGGTCGAGTAGATCGTGACTGTAGCAGTGCGCAGCCGATCGATAGATCGAGATTAGATCGTGTGGTTCGTGTTTGTAGCAGCCGACTTTCCCGAGTAGCAGCTTGTGGAGTCTTGTTCCTTTTTAGCGTCATTGATTTCGTGTACTTTGCTATTCTTGTGAGATCGACATTTTGTAAAGTTATTTAGACTTTACAGTCGGGTAGAATACTTGGGTATTTGTATTGGTCATTTCTTGGGCCGACGTGTTGTGTCGTGCCTTGTTTGTGGTTTTAGTATTTATTTCAGTTGTCTCCCGAGCACGCAGTAGCTTTGGGGCTTTTTTGTATTCTATTTGTTATAGTTATTGATTGACCCCGATATGCTTTAGCCGTTGGGTAATTGAGATATCAGGTTGGTTCTTTGTTGAAACGCCGGCCTGGAGTGCCGATGGTTTGATTAGTGTCTGCAATGTTGCGGCACGCGAGTTTTGTTTTTCCTCCTTTGAGAGATAATGGCTCTCTTGGTTTCATTGTCGTTGGTTTCGAGCTTCATAGCTTGGGACTTCTTTTCTTATATTGCTTCCACTGATTCGATTTTTGAAATACCGTATTTTAGTGCGGCTTTATGTTCATGTTTAGAGCGTGTTAGCTCGACTGTTTGACTTGCACTACTGTTTATCAAGTGCTTGTCCTCTTCTTAAGTTAGTTCCAGCGGCACGACCTTGGGATTTCGTGTTGGAATCCGGGTCGGGTCGTTACATAAACTATGTTCATAGATTGGTTTATTAAACTGATTTATCTACTGGTTTATTGATAAACCAGGTAGGTTTTATGTTCTAATGTGGTTTGAAGTGTAAAAAATGGGGTTTCCTTTGAAAATTCACCTGGTTTATCAGCTGGTTTATTGATAAACCATGTTCATAGATTGGTTTATGAAACTGGTAGGTTGAACTGGTTTATCAACTGGTTTATTGATAAACCAGGTAGGTTACAAGTTTTATGTTCTAATTTGGTTTGAAGTGTCAAAAATGGTTTTTCCTTTGAAAATGCACCTGGTTTATTGATAAACCAGTGATAAACTCAAAAAAATTGTTCCTGCAACAGGTGTTAGTAGAATAGTATATAAGGTAAACTTATCACATTTAAAATTTAAGTCCACCAAATGTAATGTGTTTGAGCGATAGATAGAGTTGCTAGTGTGTCTCTAAAACACTTCAATCTTGTGTATTATCTTCATCATAAGATTATTCATTTGTAGTTTCAGCAGTTTGTTCTGTTGTTCTTCCCAGGTGTTTAGCTGCAAAGCCTAATCTTTGTTTAAGGCCTGAGATCTTCTCTTTGTAAGCTGCAACCTTTGCTTCAGCTTTTTCACCTCTTGCCTTTTGCTTCACTTCTGCTTCTTTGAGTGCTAAGGCTTCTGCTTTTAGCTCAGCTCTATGTTTCTCTTCCTCCTTTTTGAATATTTTAAGTGCACCAGACTCACCTGCAATATATGCAGCTTGAACTGCAACAGATATGGAGTCCTGTATGGAGGGTAGAAGAGCTTGAATCTACATCTGCAAACCTTGAACCTGTTGGTTCATCTGCTGTTGTACTCCCTGAATCTGTTGATTCAGCTGCTGGTTCATGTCCTTGAGATCTTCTTTGATGTGCACCTGACTAATTCTTAGAATATCTAGTGCTTCATAGTAAGTAGCACCTTTAGGAAAGAGATTACCAGAGGCAGCAGGGGTTGAAGTAGAAGGACCCGCAGGAGTAGCAGTTGGTGGTGAAGCAGCTGTTGAAGTTGTAGGAGCAACATTTGTAGGTGGGGAAGAGAGGGTGTCATCAGGGAATATTGTTTTCTTCCCTATAGGCTGAAGATTAACTAGTTTAACAGTAGCTTTCTATATCTTCCTTAGCCTATAAGCATGAATATGGGTAGGAGAATGCTGGACAACTTCTGTAGTTGTTTCTGATATAGTCTTTGGAGCCACAAATTCTTCTGAAAATGAACTGTCCTTAGTAGATGTAGATGAAGAAGATGAAGTTGAAGCAGTAGAAGTGGCTTCATCAGATGGTTCTTGACTTTTTGAACTAGAAGTAGATGGAGTCATGGGGATTTTGAGTTTGTTCAGGTCAAGATCAGATGGAGATGGTGACTTGGTCTGATCTGCTATTGGAAAAATCATGGAGATGGGTTGAGCTTTAAGGGGTGAAGGTGAAGCAGGTTCAGATGGGGTTTTATGTGGTTCAGAAGATGCCTGGGTAGAGGTAGAAGTGTCTCCTACCTTTGTAGATATCTTTCCTAAGACAACTAGATACTTAGCAGCAGCCATATCTGCTGATGTGTGAATGTACTCCATGTCTTGCTCATGGATCCATTTGAGCTTGTTTGAATTGATTTCAGGCATACTTCCATATACTTGATCAAGTAGGTCATCTTTAGTGACTTCTCTTCCAACTAAGTACGGATCATCTACTGGTGGCATTGGTAGCTTGTAAGCAGCATTGAAGATATCCCATACTTTCATCACCAGCCCATCCTGCACAAATCTGTCTTGTGCATGGTAGAAGGCATTCCTTTGAGATCAGCAACTGCTCTTTTCTTCTTCCTTGAGTAACTTCTGCCAACATGACTGGAAGAAGCACCAGTATTAGGTGTAGATAATATAGCTTCTGCAGTTGCAGTTGTAGAAGCACCAATAAGCGTAACATGTTTTCATGTTATAATGGTCCATCGTATTCCATTATACCATTTCAGCAATAAGCGTAACGTATTTTCATGTTATAATGGTCCATCGTAGTCCATCATACATTTCAAGAATAGGCGTAACGTATTTTCATGTTATAATGGTCCATCGTAGTCCATCATACCATTTTTCCAACAGGCATAACGTATTTTCATGTTATAATGGTCCATTGTAGTCCATTATACCATTTCACCAATAGGCGTAACGTAGTTTGATGTTATAATGGTCAATTGTAGTCCATTATACCATTTCACCAATAGGCGTAACATATTTGGATGCTATAATGGTCTATCATAGTCCATCATACCATTTCGGGAATAGGAGTAACGTATTTTCATGTTATAATGGTTCAACGTAGTCCATCATACTAATTTTGCCAATAAACGTAACGTGTTTTCATATTATAATGGTCCATCATACCATTTTTCATATTATAATGGTCCTGTGACGACTCGACCCGGATCCCAATACGAGACGCCAAAGTCGTGCCGTCAGACCACACAATTAACAAGCAAAGGGTAGGGTTATAACAGCAATACGCCAACGACTCAACAAATGCGAAAGCGAATAACACAATGGAACCCGAGCTAACAAGCTCCGAAATACAAAACAGCCTAAGAGATAATAAATCTCTCGGCCCAAAAATTCAAAGCACGTGACGCAACATTAGACAAGTATAACAAAACCACCTGTTACAATTTATAAACAATAATATATCCAACTCATCGGCGACGTTACAGCCGGAACCCAACATTAAAGTAAGTCTACAACTCTAGTCTACACACTTCACGGCTAACATGCCGGAGTACAAAATAAACAACAATATAATACATACTTGAAATGGATAAATATGTACTTAAATAAACATGGCTCGACTAACATTTGTCGACTTAAAAAGACCAAGTACTAATAATTTACAAGTACAAGCACCAATAAAAACCACAAGCTTTACTACCCATAGTGAAGTCTATATAACTTTACTTCCCAAACGTCCTTTCCAATAAACCAAGGCTACAAAATATTAATAATAGCAGAACCACACGTTCTATCATAGACTCGACAGATTCCTTCAAATTACTAGCTCGGCTCGAATCTAAGGAAAACAAAGTAAACGAGTAAGTCATAAAGACTTAGTAAGCTACTAAAGATGCAATGTCATGGCATGACATTATGCTCAAATAAAACATGTACATCTCATGTTATACTCATAATATATCGTTTCATGGTATAATCCTTGTAAGACCCCGATTCCTTAGGATTAACTTGGAATGGTTTTGGGTTGAATTTTGTGTAGCATTGCACAAGCTTGAGATCGGTTTTCAGTTTGGGTCGCGTATTCACGCATGCCAGATACAACCTATAGTTTAACAGCCACAGTTTTGCGTAGACAACTCAGAATTGAGATCCGTTTGTTGCGTTAGAAGCTAGACTTCGAGATCTTTCTAACCATACCTTATTTGTAATTTTCAGCCTTATATATCACCCTAGGCTCGTCATTGAAGTTGACTGAAATTATTGGATGGCATTTGGGCTTTGGTCACTTTTGGCCCATTAGGCTTTGAGCCCATTTACCTCCCTTACTTGATATTCAGCCATAATCCACCATTTGTGAGTTCGAAGTTTTGACTTCCAAACCCGATTTGTTATAGAATATTTATCCGTTTTTAATTTCGACTCCATAGGGGTGTTGTACGTGTTGGAGGCTTACTTTGTACCCAAAATTATGGAGTAGTGTACCTGACTCCTTTGAGGTTTGTAATTTATTTATGGGATGATTATACCCTTATTTAAATTTAGATATAATAATAAGAAATTATTATTTGATGTCTAGAGGCAAATAAATAATTAGCGGTTGCGACCCCAAAGTGTTTTATTATTTTAATTGACCCTACATGGTTAATTCGTATGACAGTTAAAATATTAATTGAGAGAATAATATATTAGTCCCTATGTGTTAGAAATATTTTTGTAGTATTGTATTTCACTTTACGGAGTTAATTTGGAGTTGATTAATAATTAAGTCAACTGGGTAGTACAGACCGATTTCGGTACGCAACTGAGTTGTTTTGATCAAGGAACCCTCGAAAGATTTTGGTTTGGTTTGAGATTTTAAAGGCTTTTACTTTAGATATTTACAGAGTGTCAGGAGAAGAAATCACGTCGTTTCGTCGAACGGTGTTCAAACTGGAGCCGTTTGAAAATCACTGTAACATGCTGATTACTGTAACAACCGGGACAGCCTCCTATTTTCTGATTTTGGGCATGAAAATCCTATTCTACCCTCAATTAAACCCCTCCCCTTTGGCCTAGCAAGGGTGTAAGAGTCCTTCCACCCCTAATATAAGTGAAAGACTTCATCTTCTCCACTCATTCTTCATCTCTCTCATCCTCCATTTTCAGCCAAATGATGGAGAAACACTGCCAGTAGGTGTGTTGTGGGCGTTTTTGTTTCCCGTCGATTCGCCCAACGGAGTCGCGATCGGAGACCACCGTTGGAAAGCTCTCATCGAGGAGATCATTTCCCCTTGGTTTGTTTTCGGTTTCTTTCATCTTTATTGGCCGAAATAGGTACGTGACTAAACCCCCTACTTTCTCTTTCTAGCTCAAATTGATGCTAGGGTGTTAGAGACTTGTTCCTCATGAATTGTTGAGTTATTACATGTCTTGATGATGGGTTTTAATTTGTAAATATATGGGGTTTGGGGCTGTTGAACATGAGGTTGGATTTGTTGGGTTTATTGTGTTTATTGAAGTAATTAGGAATAAAAATTACTTGTTATTGGGTTTAGAAGATTCAAAAGGAAATAAATCCCGAAATTATACATTGCCCTAGAATTTGGAAAATTGTATTTTGACTCAATGGAGTTAATTAAAATTTTAAATTGTTGTTTTGAGCCCTACGATAAATTCCTACGACTTTTTGGGTTCGTCGGGTCTCAATTGGGAGATTTCGAGATTTGATCGGGTGAGACCGGAATTGGTGAATTTGTGTATTGATTGGGTTTATGACTCCAATTGAAGTCCTTGGGTGATACTAGCATGAGAATATTGTTAGTGAACAATTAAGTTGTTTGAGAATTTGGGAAGCAAAGAAAAAAGAAAACAGATTTTGAGCAGTCCCTGTTTTGGGCATTTTTTCCGAAAAATACTGTAGCAATTCCGTGTGTGATAATTTTCCAATTTCTGGATATGTTATACCTATACATGTTAGGTAACACTCTGTAAAGTTTCATTAATTTTTGAGTTAAGGAAGTATTTTTCATCAATCACGGATCATGGCTGCGACAGTGAGACTGTCACAGTGAAAACAGATTTTTCCATGGGATTGAGGTGACCGTATTCTAAAGAATACAAGTCCAAATGGAGTACTTTAAAGTTCCAAATTATAGATTCAAGAGTCTAGTTTCTGAATATATAAAATTTATGAAATTTGGAGTACTGAGTAATTAATGGTTGAATTTACAAGTTGACTGGGCAGAATGTGTAATAGCTGCAAATCTGATTGTTTTCATGAATATGAAGTGACTATATTTGGATGAATATAAATCCTAATGAAGTGATTTAAAAGGCTAAGTTATAGTTTGAAGAGCCTAGTTTCAGAATATGTAAGATTCAGAAAATTTAGAGTTATGATGAGTTATTGGTCAAGTTTACAAAATGGCTGCGCAGAATGAGTTATTACTAAGTTGGAATTCCAACTGTTAGAATGTGTATCTTTCGGTGCATGACACATCGAGTAGAGAATGATTGATTTGGTTTGAAGAATGGATTACAATTCAAAGATATTGTAGAGCGTATCCTTAATTTCGACGTAGAGACTCTTTGGATGCTCTTAGAGCATAGTGGATTGTATCTAATGTACGATCCTATTCATGTGAATATGATGGGATGAGTTTATGAATTAACATGAACTTTAATGAGTTGAGACTATAGAATGATTTATCATTCTAGAAATATTGTAGTGAATATAACATTGTTGATTAACTACCTAGACTAACAAAGTAGTCTTGGTCAATATATGATGGGTTAATGGTTAAGTAAATAACTTAGCTTGGTTGTATACTAGAATATGAAATTCTATGATTGATTTAGATTATGACTAAACGCATAATTCCTACCTTTGTTGAGATTTGTATCTTGTATGCGTTTGAGAATATGACTCTTGAAGCATGTATTACCTTTGATTACTTGGTGCTTTTATTGGTGTTGATTTCCTGACTTGTATTTAAATTGTATTCCATTAACAAGTGGAACTGCGAACTTGAAATCAACTTAGGCTACCAACTCGTACTTGACTTAGTGACTTGTGAACTAGGGTTCCTAAATGGAAGGAGAACCTAGCAATGCCTTAAATGAAAACGTAGAACGAGACCCTACGACTCCTAGAATCCATTGACTAGATTACTAGCTTTTGGACCTTGACTTGGATAGAGTGGACAACTTGACACTTGGGAATTTAAGACTCAAATGAGTTCCTGTTGTGGTTTTGTGATTATTGTAACAATGTGCATAATCGTATGAATTTAGTAGATCATTATATCTACTTGAGAATTGGCAAGTAAACATCTACTTGTGCATTGCATATAAGTCCAGCTGGCATTACTTGAGTTTTTACGTTGATGGTGGGACGATGCATTGTCTTCACGAATTATGGGATTCGTGGTTGCAATGTATCGCCGCACCGGATTCGGTTCACACACCCCTCCACTGCTAGCTACAGTGGGGAAGTAGCCCCATTTGTCGTAACCAAAAGAGCGCATTGGCTAGTGCTATTTTCCCGAGTAGAGAGCTCGGACCCGAGAAGAGAGCTCGGTACTTTGATACCCGATCACGAGTATCACTGGCACGATAAGATTAATATTTGTGATTGCAGGAGCAACACAACGACATTGATTCGTTATTCTCTCTTAAACCTTTATGTGGCTGAGTACGAGCACTTATATGATAACAAAGTGTTACCTGAGACATGAAATCTAAATGATCATGTTTGTATTGATTGTGAATTAATGCGAGACTTGATATGTATATATGTAGATATACATACTTATACTTGAGAATTCCATGAATGACATAAAGGGTATATATATATATATATACATTCCTTTATATATGTTGATTCTTTGTGAAATGTTTTCTGACTTATTCGGTTTGTTTATGATCAGGGAATTTCACCCTAGTCGTTTGGACGGTTTAATACATGAGCAGAGAGGTTATCTTGAGAAGTGTCGAGTATATGACACGTCTTCGTGGGTTTTAGTCGTAACAATGCGATGACATGTTTTATTATAAAAATGTTTCATTTATGATATGTTGTTTGTAGTAGCGTACTGAGTCTTTATGACTCACTCCATACTTTACTTTCCAATGTGCAGTTGTTCGCTAGCCGCGTTGAGGCCGAGTAGATCCCGTTTGTAGCATGGCCACGTATCGATAGTTGAGTTGAGGTCGTGATATCCGTGTAGTTATCTCCTCCCGAACTTTTACTAGCGGAGCCTAGTCCGCTGATTTCAGTATTTATATTTGTGTCCTTTTATTTTGTTGAGGATGATATTTCTTTTGTAAAGTTATATAAACTTTGCAGTCGGGTAGATTGTTCTAGTATTGTTGTATTATTCCAATAGCCAACATTTGTAGTAGGGCACGAGTACTCCATAGTAGAGTAATCTGTCAGTTGTACCTCGGGCAGTAGTAGTTTTGGGGATTTCATTATTCTAGTTATCCTAGTTGTTGTTGTTGTTACCCCGGTATGCTTTAGCCGTGGGTCATTGTTATATCAGGTTGATTTTTGATGGAACGACGGCCTGGAGTGCCGATGGTTAGTTCTGCGTCTGCAATGTTGTGGCACGCGAGTTTCGTCTTCATACCTCGTGAGGCAACGCCTCTCTTGGTTTCATTTGTTTAAGTCTCGAGCTCTTAAGCTCGAGGGCTTGTTCTTTAACGCTTCCGCATCTTCGAGATTTTGAAAGCCGTATTTTAGTTCGGCTTCTTGTTCGTGTCTAGAGCTTGTTAGCTCGAACATTCCACTTGCACTTTGTTTTAGCAAGTGTTTGTCCTCTCTTGTGTCGTTCCAACGGCACGACCTCGGGATTCTGTACTGGAATCCGGGTCGGGTCGTGACAATCCTCATCATAAACCAAATTACATCCATAGTCACATAGAACATAGTCCTACATAAATTATCATAAAGTAATCCATATCAAATAGAATATGATTCTCAATTCCAATCATGCTATTTCCACATTTTAACCTATCATCAAACCACCATCCATATAACCCAATTATACCATGAGTCTCATACCTCATCATTTAACATAACTCATATAATAATTCTTATATGAAAGACTATTGTTTCCATTCTAATCATGGATAGCATGTTATATTTTTAGTATAACATCATATCATAAAAATCATTATTTCATTATCATGTTATATTTCTATTATAACATTTCATCAAGTAATCATCATCTCATGTAAATCATATCATTAACCACGTAGCACAACAATTCATATAAGTGCTCGTATAATAAACCACATAAGAGAGAAGATGATTTCTTTTCCGCATTCACCGTGTAGCTCCTGTAAAACACGTGCAACCAAATGTGTCCTTGATATCCCTTTTCGTGGTATCGACGTCCCCGAGATAATAACCCGCTCGAGTTCTATAGCTATCAAAGGTAGGTGTATTACTCTAGTAATGATCAGCTACATCCCTACTGTGCCCAACGATGGAGGGGTGTGTGCAACCCGGCACAGCGATCCATTGCGATCACGAATCCCACAATTCGTGAAGACAATGCATCGTCCTGCCAAAGACTCAAACCAAAACGATGCTAGCTGGACTCAAACACAAGCACATGTAATATATACTTGCATGCTCAACCAAAGGAAAAGTACCACACAGCGCACTAATCCAATTAAGTAGATATTTACTTTTAAATCACGTAGCTATGCATTTCTATGTAAACTAACACATAAACACATTAGAGCAATAATATCAATTCTCTAATACTCAAGTGTTCTTCATACACTTGAAAACGCTTGGAGGCTTAACCTCCATCAAAACTACCCCAAATTCCGTAGGATCTTAATATGTGATTCATTATATTCATATTAGTCCCAAAATCGACTCCGTTGAGTCATTTCTACTTTTTCCAAATCCGAAGGCGTAGAAGCTATTTGCATCGCAACCTTCCTATTATTCATTAACTAATATTTATGACTAAGGTCTTAAGGTTAACAACATTGTGTAACCCAAATAATCCATTCCTTCCCAACCAAAATCCCAAACATGGTTCATAGATCAACACTTAACATTTAGAGTCAATCATTACCTTTCAAGTATGCCTCTCAAGATAGCATTTAATCTTGCATGCTTTCACCCAAAATAGACATTTATCTAAACAAGATGTAAATTCATAAACGAGATGTAAATTCATCTAGCATACTCACAACCTTAAATTCATGAATTAGAGTTGAACAACATACGCTTATATACATGAAAGTCAACTCAATCCATGAAAGTCAATCATTACATTTTAATCATGTAATCCATAGTGATAGTTCATTTTTCATGCTCACAACCAAAAATAGAAGTCCATCATACTTCCAAACTTTAAACATATAACCTATGTAATTCCAATAACTCATAATATTGCATAGAAATTCCCAAAATCATTCATATCACCAATAACACCATTTACATCATAATTATCATATCAAACCCTAGGTTTTTAGGAAATAATATGACCATCATGGTCAAAGTCCAAACTTATAAAATGAAGCTTAATAATATACTTCATTAAAACATAGAAATCAACCTACTCATGCTTCTAGCAAGTTCACTCTTCAAAACTCAAAATAAATTCAAACATAGCATACATGTGTGCTCATTGACCTCAAATAGCAAGCCCTTTGTTTTCCTTAGGGTCAATGAACATAAAATCCATAAGAGGAGGATTATAGTAGCTTACCTAGCTTGAATAAAAATTTGAAAGAATCAAAATCGGATCAGTGAAGTTGTTCTACTTGATGAGGGCTTCAAGAATCCGAAGTTTGAAGGCAATCCAACGGTTGGATCTTCATGGATTGGAGGAAGAAGAGCTAGGGCTCAAAGCTTCAATGGACTCCCACTCTCTCTCTCTATACGTATAAGAAGAAGGGAAGAATGAAGGGGATTTGCTGCAATTACAAAGGGATTAGTCTATTTAAACTTCCACAACTAAAGAGGGCACAATAGGAATTTCCCTAGTACAATTAGTGAAGATTAGATGTAATTGTAAGGGTAAAATAGGCCATGCCTATTTTTACTTATTTCCCCTTTCTTGGTCAAAATATTATTTTTGTTAAGTTTGTGTTAATTTAGGATTTAATATCTTTTATTAGATTTAGTTTTGATATATTTGGTATCATAATCTTTTATTAGATTTCGGGTACATCATTTTTGATAACTAAATCTTAGCATAAATCCTAGTCAAACCAAGATTCTTGAGCACTTTCATTTTTGGTAATAAAATCTCACAGAATTGGTAAGTTCTTGGTCTTTCCTTTTTGCTAATCCTTTTCCTTGTAGTAGTTGGACTGTTTTGCGTGTGTGTAGGATATCGCATAACTATAAATAAAGGTGCAAGGATTCGGGCTGTTGGTAGAGCTTGAGCGTGAGAATAAAAGTCATAAAGCTATGTGCAGAAGCTAGGAGATTCAGAAGCTGTTTTCAGACCAGAAGTTTAGCCGTTCGCTTGTTGTTGTTGATGTTATAACATCGACAGTCACATTGAAGATCTGAAAACTGTTTTGTCTTCCTGTTCAGTTTTTAGGAAGCTGATTTTATTTCTTCCCACGTTTTGTCTAAGCTGTTTATGTGGGGTTTTTGTTCTCCAAGATTCATTGTCTTGTGAGAATATTTTTTTGTGAGTGATTTCACAATTGTGTTTGATAAACGATTATTATTTTTAGTGAAATCTTTGTGGCCTTGAGGCTAGGTCTACAAGTATTATCTTGTAGATTGTTTTTTGGTAAACGTTTGCATTCAGATTTCTGTTTTGTGTTATTACTTCCGCTGCTATTATCTTTGACCATTGTTTCTATTGTAGCTACATTCACAGCTACATTGGAAATTACTTTGGTTTCAGTTGAGAATCCTAGCTATTGTGTCCTTTCAATTGGTATCAAAGCCTTCTCTTGACATCACTAAGAGTTGATTCTGGTCATAGCCGTGATGGATTCTCAATACGAGAATGTTGTTTGTCCTCCTACTCTTATTAATGCAAACTACTCTATTTGGAAAGTCAAGATGCGCATCTTCATCAAATCAATTGATGAAAGAGCGTGGCTTGCTGTGCTGAATGGATGGAGTCCTCCTAAAACAACAGATTCTAATGGTGATATCAAGGTCACCAAAGAATCTGAATGGACCAATGAAGATAGGAATACTCCGTCCTTTAATTCAAAAGCTTTGTCTGCTATTTATAAAGCTTTATATGCTAATACTTTTAGGGTGATTGTGGGTCCCAATGAGCACAATAATAAGCTAAAAGGGGGGGGGGGTTGAATAGCTTATTAACACTTTAAAAACTTTTAAGTAAGTTCCTTGAAAGTTACTTGCAATCTATGAAAAGAATCAAGTAGCGGAAGACCTTCAAGAGAATTGTTCCAGGTCTGCCGATAAGGACTACCAGTAGACCTTTTACAGATTACTTAAGTTCTGCTGAAATGGATAATATAAACAATGAAACTAAGCAGGTTCAATAAATAGAGACGTAAGGAAATAACACAAGTATTTTGGGATGGTTCACACTATAATGAGTGCTACGCCCACCACCAAGGCCAACCTTGGATTTAAATTGTGCACTATGTTTTCCACTTAGATCAATTACAAAGAATATCCCTAATGGATCGTGTACAAAATATTGACTTGTGTTTGGGTCTAGGGAATTAAATATCTGTAAATACAAGATATTTAATTGCAGTGTATATAGTTAATGGAAGTAAACAACAAGAAGAATAGAACAATAATTGTTGAAGAGCAGCTTCTTGTTGTTGACGAGGACTTCTAGATCTGTTGAGGATCTATTGAATGCACTGAGCTGAAAGACTTGGAGTTATGTAGATTCAAAGCAATTCTTTAAGTGTTCGATTGATTCTGTACAGTTGTCTCTGTTTGTTCCAGTCTTTAATGGCAGTATTTAAAGCAGATGCACTTCAAAAGATCCGTTGGAGAAGACGAAGACTTCAACAGCTCTATTCATAAATGCATTAAATGCATGGGGTCATCAAGGAATTTCGTCTTCACGATAACTAGAGCAGATAATCATTTCTGAGATCTTAAAAAAGGTGGGCGATTTGGTGTCAGATCTGAGAGTTGAAGCAGAAAGTAAGGGGACCTGCTTGCTTTACATCGAGACGAAAAGTATTCTGCTTTTCGAAAAGTTGCTTTCGGCTTGACATGTCAGGGAAAGACTTGGATTAATTCAAATAATATATGGGAATAAATTTGAATTAATCCAGCTAGCTTTCTGCTGGAGAGGACACGTAGAAGCGCATCACCGACACGAGGTCTACCGATCTTAAGCTTTGAGCAGTCTTCCGGTGAAGCCGAGAAAGGGTCTTCCGTGAACCTGAAAAAGTCCTACAAAAACTATACAAGGCAAAGTTCTATACACATTGTCACGCTAATCGATACGCCCGATTAGCCATCAAGTATAAAACTAATGTAATGTCTTGATCGATATAAATTTAACATAAGAATCAACAATCTCCTCCTATTTATATATGGTCATCATTACTACAAATGATGGTTTTAAAACAAGCTATTTAGTAGATAATAGCATGTCTGAGAAAGTTTATATATTACGTAATCGGTAGACATGCCTCTATTGAACAGAATAACACCTCAAATGCAAGGGACTAATCTAAGTGCATACAAGAATAAGAGAGTCAAAGAACAACACACATATTAGCAGCAGTTTAAATCAATTTAAACTGAATGTTTAAATTCTAATTTAGATAAACAATAAAGCAAAGAAGAATTTAAACAATATAATTTTTGAAAAAGCAAGTAATCATCGTATTCATAAACAAGATGTTTACATTTGACAGTTTTCAAAAATAAGATAAATACAAAGGAAAGGGAAGAAAAGATACAAAAGCTACCAAGGTCTTTTCCCTTTGCCTTTGTCTGCAGCCTCCTTTTCCCTTCTTTCTCGCTCTAGCTCTTCCATTCTTCTTTGGTATTCGGCATCTGCATCAGTTGGAGGTCTGGTGGAACGAGAACGGTAGTCCAGTTCTTCACGAAGACGGTTGTTCTCTTCCATCAGCATTCTGTTGATAGATCTCATTTGTTTCTCCTCCGTGATGGCCAGATCACGATCCCGGTTGGCATTCATAATGTCATGAGCAGAGTTTCGAGCGAGGTTGTTGAGTTCCATAATAGAGTACGTGGCTGAGATGGAGAGTGATGGCGTGGAATAGCTCGTAGAAAATGGAACCTATGATACGGCAGCCTTCATCGCGTTGAGCTTCGATGTTGATCTTGACATCGGTGAAGTCGTGCCGCATCTGTCCAAAACGAGTCCAGACATCCTCTTGAAATTGTCGAAGAGTAGTGGCGATCCGGTTTGGCCTTGGCCGCGTGGCTACTTCGGCGATAGCGGTAGATATGCTTGTGAGTTCGCCTAGCCGGTAGATGGCATCTAGCCGACAGTAACTTCAAAGATTGGTGGTGATTGGAAGTAGATGCTTGGCCAATGTGAATGGTGTCGGCAGAGGCGAGTCCGCAGCCCGATGGGCATTGGATATGGGGAGTTCGGAGGCGTAAGAGGATGAGTCTTGGGTTGGTATGGTTTTGGTGGAAGAGGATAGGGTTATGGGGGAGGGTGGAGGTGGAGTTGGTGGGGAATCCAGTTCCATATCAGTGTCAGAATTTTCACTGATGTGGGCGGATTGGGGAATGGATTCGGTAGAGAACCAGAAAGAAAAGGCAGGGTAGAATAGGAATTTTGGTTTTTGAAGAGAAGGTTGAGGAGGTTGAGAAGGTTGAGGAGGTTGATGAGAAGGGGTGAATAGATCTGCTACTGACGAAAGTTCGAAGAGGAACTTGGCAGCAGCAGGGTCTAAGGGCTGTGGTGTGGTTGAAGAAGTTGGTTGGGATTGGGGTGGTGAGGAAGGTGTGGATGGGTCAGGTGAGTAGTTAAAGGGTGAAGGAGGAGGAGGAGTTGGGGTTCTGGCTGGCTCCTCTTGATTTTGAGGCTCCTCCTGAGGGATAGACTCCTCCGGAGGTGGTGAATTCCTCTGAGTAGATGACTCAGGAGAAATAGATGAAGGGTTGATAGGTATAGTTGAAGGGTTGATAGGTATGGTTTGGGCGTCGGTAGAGGTAGTTGGTTGGCTGGCGGTAGAGGGTTGGTTACCGGTAGCTCTCCTTTTCTTCCTCAGCGGCTAAATAGGAGACTCAGCTGCTTCATCGGTAGAGGTTGGAGGGACTGCCGGTGGCTGGTCTTCAAAGGTTTTACGAAGTTTCCTTCGTTTTGGTTTGGGAGTGGAGTGCGGGGAGGTGGTGAAGGTGGTTGGTCGGATTGGGTAGAAGGCTTGGCTTGGGTAGCTGGAGGAGAGGAATGGCTGGATTGGCCTGGTGCCTTCTTCTTCTGGCCTTCCTTCATCTCCATACGGATCCACTTGGCCTGCTCCTCTTCAGTTGGAGGTGCCACTTCCGGCCTAGTCTTCTTGGCTTTGCCCCTGGCTGCTATTCTGGACCTTAGCAGCAGCTCTGCCTCATCAGCCAGACCTTTGGCTGAATCAAGACCAAACTTCTTGATAAGTTCCTTTGCGTATTTGGTTTGGCTGATGAAGATTCTGTCTGAAGTCTGTTGTATCTGCAGTCCTAGAAAATAGGTAAGTTCACCCATCATGCTCATCTCGAACTTGCTTTGCATCAGCTTCTCGAATCTTTTGCACATGCTTTGGTTAGTTGATCCAAAGATGATGTCGTCCACATAGATTTGTACCAGAAGAGAATGACCTTTGTGCTTGAGGATGAATAAAGTAGTGTCGATTCTTCCTCTCACGAATCCTTGTTCAATTAAGAACTTGGATAGAGTTTCATACCAAGCTCTAGGAACTTGCTTCAGGTCGTAGAGAGCTTTCTTGAGTCGGTAGACGTGGTCCAGGTTTGTCCGAGATGACAAATCACGGAGGTCGCTCCACGTATACGCTTCTTGAAGATCACCATTCGTAAAGGCACTCTTAACATCCATCCGATACACTTTGAAGTCCATGAACGAGGCATAAGCTAGAAAGATTCGATTGCTTCTAGTCTAGCAACAGAGAAAAAGTTTCATCAAAGTCAATTCCTTCTTCCTAGCCCCGAGCAACCAATCTAGCTTTGTTTCTCGTGACATTTCCATCTTCATCTCTTTTATTTCGAATACCCACTTGGTGCCGATGACCGATGATCGATCGGTCTTTGAACTAAGCTCCACACCTTACTTTTCAAACGGTTCAGCTCTTCTTGCATAGCTTCAATCCGCTTATGATCTTCGATGGCTTCATCGATCTTCTTTGGTTCGAGTTCGATACAAGCGCATAGGCAAACAAAGTTTCTTCTCGAACCTTATTTCTCGCATTTAACTCTGTATTGAGATCACCAATGATTTGAGAAATGGGATGATCTCTTGCTTCAATAACAAAGTGAAGATCACTTCGTGGATTCTTCCCTTAAGAATTCTCGGAGGTTGATTGAGAAGGAGATTCACCAAAATGCAGTTCGAAGAAATAGATTCTTCAAAACTTTCATTTTCTCGGTGAACAAGAAGGATGAGAGATCCAAAGGTGCTTGGGGTAAAACAGAAGAGATGGGTTCGTGGTCAACAGATGAGTTGTTATCGGTATCGGTAGAGGTCTCTTCTACCGTGAAGGGTTACCGATATTGGTGGGATCTGCGGTTGCCGTTTTCGATAAGGATTGGAAGTAGATGCTGTATTTGTACTGTCCTCATCATTATCGTAATCATTAGCAACGCTCGAGCCATTCTAGGCTCTAACAAGTCATATTCATCAAAAGAAACATGCACGATTCTAAGATTTTTAAGTTAGATTTCTCGAAAATGCGAAATGCTTTTGAATGTTTGGAATACCCAGAAAAATTCCTTCGTCGATTTTGCATCAAATTTTCCTCTATACTCTTTTCCATTGTAAAGAATAAAACATTTACAGCCGAAGATTTTAAGAAATCCAATGTTTGGGGATCTTCCTCTCCATATTTCATATGGAGTTTTATTATAAACTTGTTTACCGGGGATCTATTCGGTAAAGCAAGCGATTGATACGCTTGAAATACTTCGGAAGTTTAGCTTACGCCAAAGGCATTGTTCTAGCAATCGTTCTCGTTTCTTCCGCTTCGCTACACCATTTTGTTGAGGAGTACCGGCGTAAAGAAGTTGTGGCGATCCCATGGTCATCGCAGCATTTTCTACACCATTGTTTTTGAATTCGGTGCGTTGTCGATCTTATGTCACAAATATCTTCAAGCTTTTGAGTTTGAAGTCTTCGAAAAGTGTAGTGACTAGATCATACGTTTCATCTTTAGATGTCATAGTTTCGATCCAAGTGAATCTAGAGTAGTCATCAACTACTACAAGTGTGTACTTGTCTCCGAAATCTTGGTGTTGTAATAGGTCCAAAGAGATCCATATGCAGAAGTTGAAGAGGTACGTTTGTTGATAAAACAGACTTTCTTTTGAAGGAAGACTTTGGAAAGTTTTCCTAGTTGACAAGCTTTACAACTTCGTCATGATCGGCGGACACCGTAGGTAGACCTTTGACAAGCCCATTTTTGGAGAGCTTGGAGAGGTGCTTGAAGTTGAGGTGGTCGAGGCGCTTGTGCCATAGCCATTTGTTGTCACGAACATTGTTGGCTACTAGACACGAGGTTTGAGAATCTCCCTAGAAGATTTAAGTCCACGACATAGGCGTTTCCTTGTCTATTGCCGGTCAATATTGTAGAGCACGATTCACCTGTCTTTGATGAGGCACCGGTTGGAATTGAATTGGCATAGAAGTCCTTTGTCGCACTGTGATATGCTCGTAAGATTGTGCTTTAAACCACTTACTAGAGAAACTTTGTTGATGGAGAGACTTCCTCTAGTAATTGAGCCATATCCAATTGTCTTTCCTCTTGCATTGTCTCCGAAAATAAGCGTGGGTCCTTTTGCTTCAGCTATATAGTAAGAAGACTTACGTTCCAGTCATGTGTCTTGAGCGACCACTTGTCTAGGTACCGATGTCTTTATTTTCTCGATTCTATAGCCATGAAGCATTCTGTAAAAGAGTTAAAGCAAAACAAGGTACCCTTTATTTGGGTCCTAAGGATTAGCAACCTTTTGCAACCCATACACTTGACCTTGAGAGAACTAGGTCTCTCGGATCTTGGAGTGAACCTTAGCAGGCATTACGGTGCCGGATGGCCTAAGCAATGGCAAGAATGACATAAATGGAAAGTCCATAGAGAGCTGTTAGAGTCTTCAACGAAGAGTGCTTATGATCATTCCTTTTCTTGACATTCATTTTCGGTTCGGTTGCTTGTTGACGGTAGACTTAATTGGTTTCTTTCGACTCTTCCTAGGTAGGTTACCAATGCACTTAGCTTTAGCTTTTACGTTGAATACCTTTTCAGGAGGATTCGGTAGAATACCTTTAAGTTTACCTTCAACAGCCTTTGCTGTTTCATAGACAAACTTGATAGTTACCGGTAGAGGTTTAGTAGGTCTACCGTCGGAGACTTTGCCTTGGCATAGTCGCCGGTAGACTTCACTTTCTACCGTTACCTTCTCGTGGTTTCTCATTTGAATCATTCATTTTGGCTTTTCCTTTCGAGCTTTAGGGTAAACATAAGGGACACTTGAGTAACCAAGGCCTTGTTTCCCTATATTTCCAAATGTCTGTCTTTAGAGAAAGATATATCATTTGCGGTTTGAGGATTCTCCTTTCTCTTTGTGAGAAGAGATTGTCGGAAGAGACACATCCGAATATCCTATGCCTGTTTATCATTGCTAGATTTTTGGCTTGTAAGGATTTCTTCAAATGCATCCTTGGAGCTATTCCAGAGTCAATTGTCTTTTGCAAGGCAATTTTCTCTAGGTCAAGTCCTTTGATGTGCTCGATCAGACAGTCAATTTTGTCATGAAGAAATTTGTTTTCTTCCTTCGATTTGATACTCTCTTGTTGACAACTATTGAGAGTTTGAATCTCATTTGCCATCAAAGATTTCTCACCGTGAGTTTCTCACGCTTCTTGGCCGCTTTAACATAGGCTACTCTAAAGGAATTAAATTCTTCAAGCATATCTGATTATCCTTGAGAAGTTCTTCCTTCTTGAAGCTATCATCGCTTGGTTTCATTTTTGTCCAAAGGACTTGGTGAAACTACAACTTCATTTTCGAGTCATAGGTAGGACATGAATCATGAGCTATTAAGCATATGTTAGCTTGCTCACAATCCTCTTCCTCCTCTTACGAATCGGTTTCAAACCATGTAGCAACTTTGTTTATCTTCTATGTCTTCACCAACATACCTTTTTGTTTTTGAAATTTTCTAAACGGGTTTTCGGTATGCTTCAAATTTTGGCTTAGGACATTTTGAGGCAAAATGACCAGGGTTTCCTACGGTTATAACACACAAGCTCTTCCTTAGATGAGCTTTCACCAATCTTCTGAAAGGTTGTTGGTGAGTGTTCTTCCTTCCATATTTTGCAAATTTTTGAAACGTTTAACAAACATAGCAAATTGTTCATCGGATAAAAAATCATTTTCACTTTGGAAGAAGTAGAAGGTTTGTTTTCAACAATGATTTCTTCTTGGACCATGGTGGCAGAGACACGGTTAACTGTTTGTCTTGCTCTAGAGCTTGATTAACTTCAAGTTCATAAACCTTTAAACTTGCGTAGAGACTACGAAGAGTCATCTCGTTTAAGTTCTTAGATTCTTTCATAGCCGTGGTCTTCACATGCCATAAGCTACCTAGAGAGCCTAGAAACCTCATGTTCATTTCCTTTTTGTCATACGTTTTACCAAGAGAAAAGCAACTATTTATTACCTCATTTGAATCGATCGTATGCTT
Source organism: Codonopsis lanceolata (assembly GCA_013146195.2). Classification (NCBI taxonomy): domain Eukaryota; kingdom Viridiplantae; phylum Streptophyta; class Magnoliopsida; order Asterales; family Campanulaceae; genus Codonopsis; species Codonopsis lanceolata. The sequence goes on along the minus strand of CM028382.1, from coordinate 29,924,673 downwards.
GTCTCAAGGTTTCCTTAGGATCCTTTTGAAAGAATCAAAGGCTTTGGATGTATGTATATTTTACATTTGTCTCTTGTGTCTTGGTCTCCTTCCAAGTATTCTACAAGAGCTTCCCACATCTCTTTAGCGGTTGTACATCGAATCACTTGGCGATATGTGCTTGTGTCTAGAGAGTCGGTGATTATGTTGATTGCTTTCTTTGTCAAGTTCTACCACTTTCTATCGCCCTCCTCTGTCCATTCCATTCCGATTCTTCTTTTGGAACTTCGGGGTTCAGGTTCCCAGTGATGGAGGCTAGAAGATTTGCCTTCATTGGTACATGTTGACTGCGGTGACACATTTCCATAACTGTTGTCAATAGAGTTCATGAATCTCATTACTTTATCCTTCCATACATCAAAATGACCTTCGTCCAATATTGGGACGCGTGGTTAGCATTAGATGTAGGCATATAGTGTGTTTGTGCCATTATGTCGTATCTCTCAAGAGTTTAATCTTGGAAAAACTTGTTTTCGAAGAGTAAGGCTCTGATACCAATTGTGGGTCCCAATGAGCACAATAATAAGCTAGAAGGGGGGGGGGGGTTTGAATAGCTTATTAACACTTTAAAACTTTTAAGTAAGTTCCTTGAAAGTTACTTGCAATCTATGAAAAGAATCAAGTAGCGGAAGACCTTCAAGAGAATTGTTCGAGTGCAATAAGGACTACCAGTAGACCTTTTACATTACTTAAGTTCTGAAATGGATAATATAAACAATGAAACTAAGCAGTTCAATAAATAGACAGCATGAAGGAAATAACACAAGTATTTTGGGATGGTTCACACTATAATGAGTGCTACGTCCACCACCAAGCCAACCTTGGATTTAAATTGTGCACTATGTTTTCCACTTAGATCAATTACAAAGAATATCCCTAATGGATCGTGTACAAAATATTGACTTGTGTTTGGGTCTAGGGAATTAAATATCTGTAAATACAAGATATTTAATTAGTAAATATAGTTAATGGAAGTAAACAACAAGAAGAATAAAACAATAAATGTTGAAGAGCGCTTCTTGTTGTTGACGAGGACTTCTAGATCTGTTGAGGATCTATTGAATGCACCGGTGAAAAGACTTGGAGTTGTGTAGATTCAGAGCAATTCTTTAAGTGTTCGATTGATTCTGTACAGTTGTCTCTTTTGTTCCAGTCTTCAATGGCAGTATTTAAAGCAGATGCACTTCAAAAGATCCGTTGGAGAAGACGAAGACTTCAACAAATTTATTCATAAATGCATTAAATGCATGGGGTCGATCAAGGAATTTCGTCTTCACATAACTAGAGCGATAATCATTTCGAGATCTTCAAAAAGGTGGGCGATTTGGTGTCGGTGTCGATCGAGAGATGAAGCGAAAGTAGGGGCCGCTTTCGCTTTACACTATTCAGAAAAGTATTCTGCTTTTCGAAAGTTGCTTTCGGCGGCTTGACATGTCGTGGAAAGACTTGGATTAATTCAAATAATATATGGGAATAAGTTTGAATTAATCCAACTAGCTATTTGGAGAGGACACGTAGAAGCATCACCGGACACGAGGTCTACCGATCTTAAGCTTTGAGCGTCTTCCCAAGGTGAAGGCGAGAAAGGGTCTTCCTGAACCGAAAAAGTCCTACAAAAACTATACAAGGCAAAGTTCTATACACAGTTGCCACGCTAATCGATACGCAGCCCGATTAGCCACTGAAGTATAAAACTAATGTAATGTACTGATCAGATATAAATTTAACATAAGAATCAACAGTGATTGCCAACTATGAATCTGCTAAAGATGTTTGGGAGGCCCTTCAAACCTTGTGTGAAGGACCTGCCAGTGTTTGTGCCTCTAAGTTAAGACTGCTCACCACACAATTTGAAAATACAAGGATGAATGAGTCTGAAGACAATATGTCTTATTATGGTAGACTTCTTGACATGTCAAATTCTTCTCTTGCTTTAGGAGATCCCATCACTAATGAACGTCTTGTTAGCAAGATGATGAGAACTTTGCCCGAAAGGTTCAATGTCAAAATATGTGCTATAGAGGAAGCACATGATATTGACAAGATGAGTTTTGAACGATTAGCTGGTATTCTTCAAAACTTTGAATTGAACCTAAATGATCAAATCAAACAAAAAGGTAAAGGGGCTTCATCATCTTCTACACCTATTGTGAAAAATATTGCTATGCCTGCTCCTAATGATATCTCATCTGATTTGCTTGAAATTCAAAAGGATATTGATGAGTCTGATTTTGGAGAAGAATCTATTGCTCTTTTGACTACCCAATTTAGAAATTTTTTGAAAAATGAGAGTCAAAATAGAACTCCATCGTCAAGCTCCAAAAACAATTTTAAACCTGATTCTGGAAAATTTGTTCCCAAGGAAAATTCTTTCCAAACTCCAGAAAAGCCTTTCACAAACCCCTTTGCTTCAAAGTCTTCCTACAATGGTAAGAACATTGATTCAATTCAATGTAGAGAATGTCAAGGGTATGGTCATTATGCTAACCAATGTGCAAATACACTGAGGAAAAAGGGTTTGAATTTTTCAGCAACTCTGAGTGATAGTGATGGAGAAGATCCAGGTGATCTTATCACTCTCACTACTGTTTATGATTATGAAACTGAAAGTGCAGGTTCTCCAGTCAATGTGACATCCAATGCAGCTACATCCGGAGTCACATCAGAAGATGCAGTGAACAGAAACAGGGATGATCTCTACTGTTTTAACTCCACAGTCCCAGATGAATATGGAGATTCAGAGTCTGACTTGCTGGAAGGGTACAAGGAACTGTACAAAGATTGGGAGAAATGATCTCACCAAGTTACATTGCTTGGTAAGGCAAATGAGCTGTTGAAAAAGGCCAATGAAGATCAGAAAGATTGCATAGTAAGGCTGGAAAGCTTGCTAAGCAAAAAGGATGTTGAAATCGAAGGGTTGAAGGAGCAGCTCATTCAAGCAAAAGAAATCATTGCCAAATGGAATTCAAGTCAACATAAGATGGATGAGATGCTCAATTCAGGTAACTCATCCAAGGCAGGTATTGGTTTTGTTCCAAAAGTGTTTGTGAGAGAAGGAGAAGGCACGTCTGAACCCAAACAGATTGCTCAGAATTTTCAGAAATCTGATTTCTTCGAAAAGCCAAAAACAAGAAAGAAAAACTTTGTTTGTCACTTCTGCCATAAGCCTGGACATATACAACCTTTTTGTTTTCTGAAAAAGGTTATATATGAGGATGAAGTTAGGCAGGCCTTCTTGGCAAAAAATCAGATGCAACATCGAATGAAACAGCCAATGCAACAACATTTGAAGTCACATTGGATGTCTCATTCGAAGTCACATCAGAAATTTCATTCTCAGAAAAATCAACCTAAAGTTTTCAAACAGATGTGGATTCCTAAGGATAGTAATGACAAAGGCAAGTCCAACTGCTGTGAACCTTTTGACATATGTCCTGGTGCTAGAATGTCCGATGATGAGATGTGCAATGTTACTTTCACTACTTTGAAATCTCATATAGCTAGGTCATGGTACTTTGACAGTGGTTTCTCTAGATATATGACAGGTTCAATTGAAAATTTGAAAGATTATGTGAGCATCAATGGTGGTTCAGTGAATGTTGAAGGTCTTCCAAATCTCACCAATGTTTATCATGTGGAAGGACTTAAAACAAATTTGATCAGTATAAGTCAATTGTGTGATGATGACCTTCAGGTAAGGTTTGATAAAAATTCTTGTGAAGTTTTTGAGCAAACTAACAAATGTCTTCTGACAGGTACAAGGTCATCTGACAATTGTTATATGTTCAACAATAGCCAATCGTTCCAAAAAGCCAGTCTTGATGTTAAAGATCTTTGGCATCAGAAACTTGGACATATGAGTTTTCGTAAGCTCCTTGAGCTTGTGAAAAATGATGTAGTAAAAGGATTGCAAAACTTGGAAAAGAATTATACAAAGGTATATGGTCCTCGCCAAATAGGTAAGAAAACCAACGCATCTCATCTTCCCATAACACAATGTTCCACATCTAGGTGTCTAAAGATGATTCATACTGATCTCATGGGTCCCATTGAGGTAGAAAGTTTAGGTAGAAAAAAAATACACCTTTGTATGTGTGGATGACTTCTCTAGATACACTTGGGTGATATTCTTGAGAGAAATCTGAAACCTTTGAGGCATTTAAAATTTGGTACATCTGTGTGATGAACTTGTATGATCTAAAGATTATTAGAATTAGATCAGATCATGGCACGAAATATGAAAACTCATCGTTTTCTAACTATTGTGCCTCTAATGGCATCTCTCATGAATTTTATGCTCACAAAACTCCACAACAAAATGGAGTGGCGGAAAGAAAGAATATGACATTACAAGAGTTGGCGTGCCTCTAATGGCATCTCTCATGAATTTTATGCTCACAAAACTCCACAACAAAATGGAGTGGCAGAAAGAAAGAATAGGACATTACAAGAGATGGCAAGAGTGATGTTAACCTAAAAAAATTTGGCTAAAAGATTTTTGGCTGAAGCCTTAAATATAGCTTGTCACATTGGAAATAGGGTTTTCTTGAGACCAGGTAGTTCAATGACTCCTTATGAAATTTTTCTTGGAAAGAAACCAACCTTAAAATATTTTCATGTTTTTGGTTGTGTGTGCTACCTTCTCAATGATAGAGACCAACTTTCTAAGTTTGATTCTAAAAGTGACAAGTGTGTCTTCATGGGTTATTCTACTAATAGTCAGGCTTACAGAGTTTTTAATCTCAGGACTAAGACTATTATGGAATTTATGGACATTGTTTTTGATGATCTAACGGATCTTAGCCATAAAAATGTTGAAGAAGATGTTTCAGGAATCCTTGATTTTGGAGATATTGATCCGTAACTCGAATCCGATGAACCGGGTGATCAAGCGGGATCTACAAATTCAGCGATTCGACGATGTGCTTGATCAGACACCCAATGTGATTCCGAATGTAGCTACATCGGAAGTCACATTGGACGTAACCTGGCGTAATCTGAAACCGATCCGTATCAGTAATATCGGTTTGATCAGGGATACGACATACCAAGCAAAATTTAGAAAATACATCCCTCACTACAACAAATTATGTCTTATGAGGCTCTTAAAAGTGCCTCAATAGGTATCTTATTGAGGCTTTTTGAACCTTGAGGCACTTCGACTAAGTGTCGCTTGTTTCGAAGCCTCAATAGACTATTGAGGCTATTTCAAGTGCCTCAACAGGCTACCACTTTACGAGGCTTATATAAATGCCTTAATAAATTTTCTGTAGTATCATTTACAAGTGTCCCGTAAAGCATTTTAAAATGTAGAAAGTTAACTATTGTGACTCTTGCAAGTATCGCTTTAGAAAATTCAAACTGCTTTAACTACCATAAAATGTCTTAATAGAACTATTGAAACAACCCCTAGAAGTGTCTCAATAACTACTCTGTGGAGGCTGTTCAATAATTTTCTATTAAGGCACTTCAAAACGCCTCTATATATAATCTATAAAAGTTGTTTTACCACTTGCTATTGGGGAACGTCAAAATGCCCCAATTAGTGTTATTAAGGCAATCAAAAAGAGTCCCCCAATAGCATCAACCTGCTTAATATATATCATTTCATGCTATTGTTGTTTTATCTATAAACAAGATAAGAAAAAAATAGTTAAAGGTATAAAAAATTAAAAACAAAAACATATAATCATAAATAGGTATCATAAAATTAATCACCAACACTTTAATTATATTGTCCCAGACCAAGTATTTCGATAATTTACACATCAAAATAAAGCTAATCATGCGTAGTCATTGTATCATACTAGCAAAAATAATCTAGCACACTAATAAAACATAAGTCGTTCATCGCAACTAATATATGAACTTCTCCATCTGCATTATTTTGAGGTTGCAACTAGATTGAGTCAAAATCCAATGGTGTTACCTACAAAATATATAAATTTAAATTAGTAGAAGTAAAACAAATGACATACATGCACATATTATAATGATTAATATACATAAATAATACAAACATACGAATGATAAAGGCCAAGCTATAGGTGGTCCAATCATATCTCCAATTGTTGTAAAAAGTCCATATGACCTAATTAACTCATCGTCCCATTCCACAAGAACTTGAACATGTACTTCATACCAATTATGACCTAAATCTGCACCCCCCCCCCACTTGTGATTTTGGATCAATACTAGAAATGATTCCCTTGGCAACAACATGGTCTGCATTTACAATACTCTTGATAGAGACTACTTTTGATAGAGACTATTGCACCGGCCTAAAACATAAATAAAATAAACCCAACATTAATCTGGAGGTAAATCCACTAGGAATGACGTGAATGTAGAAATCAATGCAAGTAGAAAATGTCAAAAGAAGGAATTTAATAACTAATCGAAACAATATTGAAATAATCCAATGTTATTTTACGTGTTTCTAGTGATTATATTTCACTAGGGGTTATAACAAACAAAACAATACAATTTACTTGCACTTACTAGCTTCAAGATGATTTAATATACATGATTTAATTTTTTTCTTAAAAAAACTTTAATGGGAAGCAATACATTGCACAAACAAAACAACACAATGTAATGACATTTACTTCAACATGCATAAGTAAGTTTAAGCAGTTCAATAGTCATTTCTTTCACCAAGGTTGATGTTCCTGTTTCTCTGTTGATCAAACAATCTTATTTTTTAAATCACTTAAAATCTTCCTAATTAAGAGCGTAATTAGGTTAACAAACAATACTGAGACATTGTCTGGAACTGGAAGGGACTAATACTGAGATCAAAGAGTAGGATTCCGGCAGAGCTACTCTACGTGCTAGTAGGGTAGACATAAAGAGACATGTTGTCCCAGGGTAAGACACGTTAAGCTACGAACCAAAGGGTGATAATGGGACCTATACCCGCGGGTTTGGCAATGACCGGTGCCCATCAAGCAATGAGCATTGATTTTAAGAAGCATCCATTTTAAAATCTCAGTACAGTACAGTAGGCTCTCGGTCAGTCTTACGTTAATGGGCATTGGGCTTTGATGGGCTTAATGAAAGTCACTAAAAGTGTTCTTTGGCAATCTAAAGAGATATGCAGATAAAGTGATCTGGGATAGATTTCAACTCAATCACTTATCAAGCAGAGCAAATTAATGTAGCTGAATATCAAGAAACTACTGAAGCATGGCAGATGATGGGAAGAATAATTCAAAAATAACGGTGACAAGAATAACGAAACCAAGATAAAGAAACCCCAAATTTCCAAGACTGGGAAAATCACAACAAATCAAGCGGAAACATAGCAAATACATATCAAGTAATCAATCAATAACAACAAAGACAATAGAAGGATAAATAGTTTTCTTTTAAGTACTAATGAGACTTACCCGAATTGTTAGACGTCCTACGTTGGATGACAAGTGACCTGATTGACGTTGAGAAGACACATCACGCTCACTAGAGCGGTTCAACAGAGAATGAGAAGAGCCATCAGGTTCATTGGAGCAATTCCGTTGAGAATGAGAATACCCAGCAACTTCGAGAACCTTCACTTTAATGTATCTCATCATGTAAACAAAACAACCATAAAATTTAAAAATTAAGACAGTTTCAATAACAAAATAGCAGAACATTTATATGCAAACAAGAGTTATCTAGGGCACAGTTTAAAAAAAAAACGTTTGCAAGAGAGGCAATACTTATGACTTAAAAGCTTCTGTGTGTATGTTTGAAGAACCTTGAAGGAGTATGTATATCATGTTTTAACTTTTTTTCTGTATTAGAATATAGGAAAAGCTCATGCAAGTTGCTAGGGCATAAAAATCATCAACAGTGTATGGTCATGCGTTCCAAAAACAAGACTTTTCAATAATGAAGAGAACTTTTCTCACTTTATTTTTTTCTAAGATGTATTCCTAATATATTGCATGGTTACAAAGGAGTTTTACTTGCACACAGTGGAGTTCATTGATGTTGTTGCGTAGAATTTGGAATCAAAAGCTAGTTTGAAAGTCCACTTGCAATTTATGATTCCCTGTTATACCAATTTCAAAGAGATACCGGTCAAGTTGCTGTGCTCAAATAATTTCCAACTATCAATTTTGCCATTAAAATTTAGACAAGAGTGCAGGCATCATTGAGCAAATTATATCCGTCCATAATATTAACATGTTAGTTTCTCCTGCTCAACATATATGGGAAAAATAGACATGATCGGCATTAGTAAGAGAACAAACAATAATTACTCGAGAATGCAACATCTATAATTGCAAAGATAAAATTACAACTTCATTTCCCTAGAGTATTCATGAAACAACAAAGTGATCCGCAGTCTTATTCCCCTGTCCTCTTCTCCCCACCCCCTCTCACACACACACACTCCATTTTTTTCCTCAGACATTTATCAGCCTTTCACCCTTTTCCCCGATCAAGTATACATGCATAGTTATTAGTATCATACAATCATTACGACAATCACCTTGTAGGATACATATTTTCGGGGGCGATCATTGGTACACAAATACAAAAAGTACTTGCATATTTTAGGCCCTAACATATACATTTGCAGGACTCAACACCAGATTGTAGAAGAGTAAATACTAACGCAATAAACAAGATTAAAAATGAGTTCAAAAGAGTAAATTATGTTTCTCTGATTTGTCAAAACCTTCTAAATTTTTAGTTATTCAATCAACAACAAAAAATAATAGTATTGCAGTTTGACTTTTCGCAAGCGATGAGGGCAGCAATAAATACACTGACCAATAACTTCGAGCACACATACAGAGTTAAATCATTATGAATTAGTGCAAACAGACAAACCATCTATTGCAGGGATTGAAAATAATATCATTAGCTGATACTAAATAATGAATTAATTAAAATTTGTAAATTATTTTGCTAGCAACACTAAATTATAATTAATAAAATCTGTAACATTACAAAAACCAAACACATGAGACTTACCTGAATTGTTGGACGTCCCACGGTAGATGATGAGTGACCCATTTGACGTTGTGAATGGAAAACACTAGCCCTAGAATTTAAAGATACCAATGCTCTTCGGTCTTGCTGCATAGCAGTAATGTCCTCAATAGGCACCCCTCACTGAGGTTCAAAAAGAAAGGACTACTACTAGCTGGTCCCATAAAGAAGCCATATACATGAGCCCAAGAAATTCAAGATACCAATGCTCTTAGGTCTTACTCGTGAGGTTAAAAAGAAGGGACTTCGCTAGCTGACCCTCATAAAGAAGCCATATACATGACTCTATCCAACAACATTTGTATAGACATCCACTGATCCTTAGAAATAGGAAAGAAGCCATATACACGACTCTATCTAATATCATTTATATTTAAAAATTTCTCTTCAATTTTTGTGGGTTTTATTTTAAAGTTCCCTAAACGTCCCTGACCAATGAGGGAACAATCACCACCTCATACTTTCATTGCCTAATTTCTTATGTGAATGAGTTTCTGCTTCATTAAAAAAATTTAACTTATACTTACAGTTATCTTTTTAGAACATCTCATATATGAGTTCTTGTGTCAACTCTAAGAAAAAAAGTTTTGTGAAGTGAAGACACATATATAAGATTGCATAATAGGTTAGAATAGATGCTTTGACCTACAACTTAGTGAAAGAAAAAGACAAAAGATTTAGACTTTGAAAGAGAGGGCTATAAAATCTTACTTGAAAATAAATTGTTTTCTACACTTCCACGGGCCATATACTCGTGGGTAATGTTGTTCTTCTTCACAGCAGTATATGATCAAATTCACAAAATTTGGATGAGAAAGTTTCCCCAAAAATATGACCTCAGCCTATAATTTCACAAAGTTGTGAATAAAGTTGATTGAGCAACAGGTCAATTCACTGGATCAGTACCAGAGGATTGCAGCACCGTTACCGGTAGTGGCGGATCCACATAGGAGTTTGAGGTGTCCATGGACACCGCTCAAGAAAAAAAAATTGGGAGTAGTTTTGTGATATTTGACAATTGGACCCCTCCCACATTCTTTTTAAAAAATATTGTCAAGACAAATTTACAAAATCAAATATCCGATCAATTTTTAAATGATTCTCTTGTACTAGTATGTTATATTGAAAAAGACATGTTAATAAATATTAGTGATGATGATTAATTACGTGTTTTCAACGTATGAAAATGCGTAAAGAACAAATTTTAATTTCTAGTTTTTTTTTTATATAATACTCCTTCCGTCCCAAAATATGTGACGTTTTGAAAGAGTTTTTTTGTTTCAAAATAAATGACACTTTGAAAATTTCAAGGAACATTTTCCCTTTTTTTTTTTTTCCAATTTTACATGTATTTATTGACCCCGTAACTCGTGTTTGACTTTTTCGGTAAGAATATTAAGACACCTCATTAATGTTTGGATAAGGACAGTTTAATCTTTACAATATGTTTATCTGGTTTGTGTGAAAAGCTCGAAAACGTTATATATTTTGGGACGGAGGGAGTAGTTCAAAATTTTGGACACCGGTCAACATTATTCCTGGATCCGCCACTGGTTACCGGACAGTAGAAGGACGAGTATTATCGTAAGGTTAAGCTTGTTGCACAATGACCTGGGTAGGTACAACAAGTTTGACCCACGGTAACCACTTCCACTTGCATGAGAAAAAGTGCAGGCTTCCATATACTAGGCTCCTTGTAAACCTTACAGTAGCACTGGTAGCCTGCATTATGCAATCATTGTTGAACATCAATTAGGGTTAGGTTCTATATATTTTCGTGATTTTTCATTCTTATAGTAGTTTGGCTGAATTCAAGTTTTATGTATCATCTATAAAACCTAATAGTTTAAAATCTCATCAACTCAGATAAAAGCTATAGTTCATTATCAAAATATTAATATTTGAAAAAGTACTGAATATAAGCAGCTTTAAGGCATTATTGATTAACAAACAATGGAAAATGCATCTTAAAAATACTCTTATGTATCACTCATTATGCAAGCAATCCCTTATATATACCAAGTTATGCCGATGCATGGTATATTGAGTTTCAAGACATTAAGTATGAAATCCCTATCAAAAGTCTGTTCTCTAGTATTAAAAAAGGACAAAGAGGTAAATGGTCACAATGCTAATAAACGTAAGAACTAGTTGCTGCGAGTGCTTCTCAAATTCAAGTCAGTTTATTCTTCTCCTCCAGATTATTCCATGAAAAAGGCCAAGCATATGAGATAAAGCAAGCATTCACAGTTTTAACTGCAAGTGAGCAAATGTAAATTGATGAAAAGATATATGACGAAACACCGGTTTAAAGAATACCCCAGTAAATTCCAGCATAGTTGCTTAATCTATATATTTAGCATGCCATAATTTAGAAACACATAATTGTGGTGGCAAGTGCATTTGCAGAGGAAAGAAAGCACATCCAAGAGGCAATCAAAACTAAATTATTATAGGACTACAATACTTGTTTAACATATATGAATTTGGTTTGTGGGAAAGAATTGCACCTGAACAGATGAAAAATGCCCTCCATTAAAATGCCAATTGAAAGCATCCCGTAACAAACCACCAAAGAAAAAGTTCGTTTCTCTAGAAAGTTTTCAAACTCTAACCTGACAATACGAAAGAAAGGGAAAATCCATCGATCAAACATTGCCTCCTTTGGAGATCAAATAAACAAGGAAAAGGACAAAGTAGCAAAAGTATTACCTCTTTAGGATGTCAAGATATTAAAATTTTGAACGTCAAAATCATCATAAAAAATAGAAGATATTTAAGCAATGGGCAAGGAAAAAAAATAAAACGCATTCCCTAACAAACTCTAAAAACACTGTATCAGTAAAATAAAAATGTAAGCTAGAGAGACTATATATATATATATATATATATATATATATGGAAAACTGACCTTGAAACCCCAAATCAATATGACAATAACAAAGATTTAAAAAGAATTAACCTTGAAATTGTTGTAAAAAGTTAAAATAGAATAACAATTAAGTACACTCATGAGAAGCATCCATTAGTAGAAAAAAAAAACCTACATACACAAAGATGGAAAAAGGAAATTGGTAGAGAAATGGAAAGACGATGAATTGTAAGAAAATGTTACCTCAAATTGTTCCCAAGTAGGGCATAAAGCACCATGAGCTGCCCAAAAAGATCAAAGAAACTGATTTTAACCCCAAATTACAACCCGCAACTATAAAAGAGGACTATTGCCTCAAAAAATAATTACAAGTCTACGATTTTATGAGCAAACTATTTTATTAAAAACCTAATCCTAGAGGCTGAAATGATCCAAATATTCTGCCAGTCGTTACTGAGCACTGTCGATAGTGACGAATACGCACATGAACTACGCATAAAGTAGCAGCAAAATCACAGTGATTTATAGCTTTGAAGAAGAATGCTACAACTATAAGATAGTCAAATAAGGAAGCATGAGAGGAGCAAACACAAAACATTAGGGCACAAATTGAAAGAGACTTTCAATATCAGCGGTGATTTTCCATATGTCATCATAATAGATAATAAGTAGCATTTTAGCTAGTAATGTTTAATGTGAGAACTTACTGCCCTGCTTGATATTACCTTTAATTTTGGTACATCTTTTAACTTTTACGCTTCTGTGGATAGATTTTAGTTGGATCAATGCTTGGGCTCGGTGAAAGCAGAAAATGTGCTTAGATTGTGAAGATTGTATTTATTGGAAATAAGTGTAAATCCAATGAATTCATTCAACTTACGTTTAGAAAAAATATCCAAAAATAGGTTTTATTATGAATGCATTTTTCTTTTTTGCTTTCTAGTTCAAGTTCTACAAGAAGAAGAAAGAGTTAGAGTTTTGACAGTAGCTTTAATACCCTATACATATGAATTTCTTTTAAAAATCTCATGGGCCCCATGCGACCCACCGTTACCAACATGCATCTGTCTGTGACTGCGGACCTCGGAAAGGTCCAATGTATGTGGTCGTATAAACCCCTGATTCAGAGATGTTGAGAGAGAGAGGGAGAATGGGAGCATTTTCCTTGGTTTTTGTAGAATTTCAAATTCTTTCAACCCTCAATTGTCTCCAATCAATATATCTAACAAATTCAACTATTATATTATCTACTGTAACTAGATGATCCAAACAATTTATGTAGTCACACCTAATCATACTACCAACCGAGGAAATATATTCGAATTTCAATAATCTAAACATTAGATCGATCTATGTCAACAAGTAAGTCCATAGAGGCTACTGTATTCACCTTTGAAAATTATGCGCCGAGTCACTTCTTAAGAACCTTATTTCCTCACCTAGCCTGACTACTTAGAACCTAATCATCTGATATTATAGGACACTAAACCCAGATAGTCTTAAGCATGTTTAGAAACACATTCAACTAACACAAATCAAGCAAGCCTATAATCCGGTTTTGGTACGTTGAAACAAAAATAACCAATAAGATTTATAACATATGTATTTTAGTTTTATTTATCTCCAATAAGTAGCAGTAAATCAGAAAAAGCATGCTTCCAAATTAAATCTGGACAGACACAAAGCGCAAATGATGAACATTCATCCACACCCAAATACAAAGATGAGAAAGTTTTGTTGAGGGAAAAATGATTATAGCTATCAAATCTATACTGCCATATAGAAGACAGAACACCATAAGTAGAGACTATACGTCTATACATCCCAAAATTTAAACCCACCAAATACTTTCTGATACAAGCTCTGATCATCAAGCTATCTAATCTTAATACAAATAAACCCTAATTTTCAAATGAATAAGAATTGAAATTACTTGGTTGAAACTTGAAATTGGAGCAATTCTTCAGTAGACTTTCAAAGCCGCCCTAGTTCTATGTTGGAAAGATCGATAGACAAGGAGAGGAGAAGAAAGCGGCTGGTAAATTAGGGGGAAAATAACTAGTGCGGGAAAGCCGAAAAGTAAGAAGCGAGGGAGTAGGGAAAATTTTGTGTTCCCCAAACAAAAAAAAAAGTGCGCGTACGTGAATTATGAAGGCGGCAACAAAAAAAATGGGTTAAATTGGCAAGTGTCTCAAGAAGATAATTAATTAAACAACACTAATAAATGCCTTAATAGATTACTTTATGAGGCATTTTAAAAAATAATTTGATATTTAGTAAAATGACACTTAAAAATGCCTTAACAAATAACTTTAAAAGGTCTTTCAAAATATAAACTAATAATTTCTAAAATGACACTTATAAAAGCCCTAAAAGATAGTTTTATGAGGCATTTTGAAAAGAGCCTCTAACAAAGAGTCACAATAAGTCAATTTTCTTGTAGTGCCTCTTATCAGATCATAGGTAATGTTCATGATGGTGTATCAACTAGAAGGAAAGGTGGATTACAAAAAACTTGCTTGCATGTCCACACTTGAATTTTATGAAATCCATGCATCTTGTTTTGTTTCCACCATTGAACCCAAAAATGTGCACGAGGCTCTTAAAGATGAATGTTGGATAAATGCCATGCAAGAAGAACTAGACCAATTTACTAAAAACGATGTTTGGTATCTTGTTCCTAGACCCACTTCTGTAAATTTTATTGGAACAAAATTGATTTTCAAAAACAAAACAAATGAAGTGGGAGAGATAATAAGAAACAAAGCTATACTTGTGGCTCAAGGGTATACACAGGTTGAGGGGGTGGATTTTGATGAAACCTTTGCTCCTTTAGCCCGTATTGAGTCCATTCGTCTTCTGCTTGCCATTGCATGTTTTCTTGATATAACTCTTCAACAAATGGATGTGAAGAGTGCTTTCTTAAATGGCATCCTTGAAGAAGAAGTTTTTGTTGAGGAACCAAAAGGTTTTGAGGACCCCCAAAAACCCAGTCATGTGTTTAAACTAAAAAAGGCCTTGTATGATCTCAAACAAGATCCTAGAGCTTGGTATGGGAGACTTACAGGCCATCTTTTGAAAAGTGGGTTTAGAATGGGAGAGGTGGATAAAACTCTTTTTATTCAAAATCAAGACAAACACATTTTGATAGCACAAATTTATGTTGATGACATTGTGTTTGGATCCACCTCCAAGTCCTTAGAAAAGGAATTTGTTAGTTGCATGACCTCCACTTTTGAGATGAGCATGGTAGGAGAGTTGATCTATTTTTTAGGAATTCAAATAAAACAATCACATGAAGGGATGTTCATTTCTCAAGCCAAGTATGCTCTAAACTTGGTGAAGAAATTCAATCTTGAGAATGGAAAACAAAAGAAAACCCCTATGGGTACATCCAATAAACTCAATAAGGATGAAGAATCTGAAATTGTTGACCATACTCTTTATAGGAGTATGATTGGAAGTCTGTTGTATTTGACTACCACTCGCCCAGACATCATGTACAGTGTGTGCTTATGTGCTAGGTATCAAGCAAACCCTAAAGTCTCTCACTTGACAGCCGTGAAAAGAATAATTAGGTATGTTGGTGAGACTTGTGCCATGGGCTTGTGGTATACTAAACACACAAACACCAATCTTGTTGGCTTTAGTGATGCCGATTGGGCTGGCAGTGTTGATGATATGAGAATCACCTCAGGTCGATGTTTTTATTTGGGAAATAACTTGATTTCATGGTTTAGTAAGAAACAAAATTGTGTTGCCCTATCAACAGCTGAATCTGAGTATATAGCTGCTGGTAGTAGATGTACACAACTCTTATGGATGAATCAAATTATCAAGGATTATGGTTTACACAACAATGTATTAACCATGTATTGTGACAACACTAGTGCCATAAGTATAGCTAAAAATCCTGTTCAACACTCAAGAACTAAGCACATTGACATAAGACACCATTTTATTAGAGACTTGGTTGAACAAGGCATTGTTTGCATTGAACATGTGGGAACAGAAAATCAACTGGCTGATATTTTCACAAAGAGTTTAGATTTTGAGAGATTCATAAATCTTAGGAAATCTCTCGGTATGTGTGCTATGTGATCCCTCACTTCTTTTTATATAAAAAAAAATTTAGGCATCTTGCATTGTATTTTAGGGGGGCACACTAGTTTCATTCTTTATGTGTTAGTACCTTTGTTTGTTGACCTGGATATGCATTCAATATCTGTTGTGATTTTCTTGTTCTGATTCTCCTCACCATCTCCCTTAAGGTGTATTGAAATTGAATAATCCTTGGTCCACAAAGGAAAGAGCTACCTTTTGAAATTTTTGGGATGCTGCAATTTGTCAAAGTACTATGGAGCTTAGGCTTTCATAGGTTGATCTTGAGAAAATTGACTCCCTTTAATTGAAAAAGCGTGAAAGCTACCTAACTGAAAAGAGCTACCTATGGACAAGGTTGTGGCATCTTTCTTTTGGAACTATGAATCCTCGGATTTCATGGGTTGATCAATAAGTAAAGTTGCTACCCTTGGTAAATAGTGTGAAAGGTTCCTAGTGGATTGTGTTTGAATATGCTTGAAATAAAGTAAAGCTATTCTCCTAGGGAAATAAAGTACTTATGGTTTTATGGGATTTTTGTGCTGATTTGGTGAAGAAAAGATGAGAATTTGTACATACAATCACAACTTTGGCGAATGTGTCTTCCAATGCAGCTACATTGGGAACTATATTTAGATGATCTAGACATATCACATGTGTGGGACTGCATTGTTTTTCTTGTCTTTCAGCACATGTTAGGCATAATTCCTAGGACATATTTTGTGTTGATCATATCAGCACCTTGATGTTTTTGTTTCTATAAGCTGATTAGTGCAATCTCTATTCTATTGTTCACCATGTTGATATTTTATGTGGTTGTCTAATCTGGGTGTTGATCTTGAGGCCCTGAACTGGTTTATGATTACTGTTTTTGGCAGGTTTGTGTGATAGCAATTTTGGTTAATTAAGTGTTGTGTATCCTCAAAATACTTGATTAATTTTGAAATATTCAAATTTTGAAATATTCAAATTTTGAAATCTGAAATTAGTTGTTATTTTCTCTCATTTAATCCTCCACCTATTTCTCATGTCAATAACAACAGATTTTTATCACTTCATTATGTCTGGTTAATATTTGATTTTTTATCTACATTTTGAATTTTGATTTGTTGATAGGTCTTCTCACATTCCATGTAATTAAGGGGTTAACGGCTAATTGTTGTTAGTGGTGTATTAGTGTTGTGTTTCAGGAAGGAAGAAAATACTTTTTTCCAGAAGCCTATCTTCCTTCAAAATCTGGCAGAAATTTCTTGGAGATCTTCTTCCTAGCAAACCTTCCTCCCTCATCTTCCATTCCTGTTCTTCTCCTCAATTTCTCCATGGCATCTTCCTCATCCTCTGCACACGAAACCCCTAAACACAATCCAACCTCCGATGAAGCTACATCAACCCTCTTTCATCTCCTGAAAATCCTCTTACAGCTATTGTAGTAGCTCAGCCATTACCAGAACCTCTGACTATGATTCTTCCTGGCGAGAAAGGAAACGCAATTGATGTAGATAATCCAGGAGATTTGTCAGGGTTACCCCAAATTGGTAACCCTAGCTCGCGAAAATCAAAAAGGCTAAGAGGGATTCCCTCAAATTTTGAAAATCCAAGTGAGGAGGATGTTCTAGCTGCCAAGAAACACAAAGTAGTTCCAGGAATTTTTGAAGAATCAGTGGTCATTTAAAGCGACCCCGATGATGAAGATTTTGTTCCCAAAACAGGGTCAACCCCGGTGGTTCAAGAACCAGCTTCTCAACCTGCTTCTCCTACAATCGCTCGAGTCGAAGAGGAAGCTAAAGATGATGATTATCCTATACCATCACCTTGAGTAGTCTTTTAGACTGATTCTTCAACTCAAGCAAAAGAATCGTCTGACATTGAAGTTAGCTCTCCTTCGAAATCAAATGCAGATATCAATTTCTCCAATGAAGACAGAACTCTGGCTGATTATCTGGTCCAATTAAAGACAGTGGCTTCTCCTAAGTCTGCTCCATCTCCACAGTCATCTACAGAAGACATGCCCCATCAATCCAGCTCCTCCGAATTTGATGACAACTCAGACAAAAATTTTGAAAGCAAAGAAGCAACCCCTGAAGATAGTGAGGACACAGAGGAGGCTCCTATTCGATTCACCAGAAGACGGGCGTCTTCAGCCAATGTAGCTACATCCAAAATTTCCAAGCCGTCTGCTTCTGTGGCTTCTTCAGTTGGTAAACCCTTTTCTTCTAAATTTATTTCAAAGGCTGCTTCTATTCGTTATAACACCTCCCGTAAAATAGTGGATGAAAGAGTTATTCCATCAGTTGAGTTGGATGCAAAAAATTTGACACAATTTTTCTCTGATAGAGGTCTTTCTGGAACACTATCATCTGCCTCCCCATAATTTCGTGATCTTATTTACGAATTTTATGCTAATCTTGAAAAGCGTATTTCCTCAACTTCTGATGCAAGATTTGAAAAAGTTTTTGTGAGAGGGAAATGGTATCAATTTTCATCTTCAATCATAAATGACATGTTCAACACCCCTGTGCCTGGTCCTTTTGATATGAATACTGATTTGAATCTCGGTCCTTTTATAAGATCCATGAATATAAGCACTTTGAATCTGTGTGTTTTGGAGTTAACATCTCTATGCACTCATTGCATAAAATTTGTTGTGCACCCACCACTAACTCACCCAACATACATCATGCACTCATGAAAAATTTGAGCATGCTAGGGTACTATTTCAGATTGGGACCAATAAACCCTTTGATTTTGGATATTTTGCCTTCAGAAAAATCTCTTCTTTAGCTGAGTCAGAAGGTGATAAGAGGTCCTTTATTTTCCCTTCTTTGATTTATAAAATCTTAGTCTCCCAAGGATACTCTCCTTCTGCTTCAACTAGACTCTCTCTAATTCTTGAACCTCTCAATATCTCAGCCAAACTGTTGAGAGGAGATAGAATTTTGAATCTTCCTCTTGTCCATCCATATGTTCCAGTTTCTTCTATTCCTGGTTCCTCACAACCATCTGCTTCTACTCCTATCAATGCTACTTCCAATGTAGCTACATCAGCCATCTCTGCACACCCTTCTGCACCAATTTCTATAGCCTTTATATCTGAACAGTTGGCTATAGTGAACTCTCAATTGGAAATTCTGGATACTCAAACTACACTTCTTAAATCATTAGCTGCTCAATACACTACCTGGTTGGCCATGCATTCTGGCGTAATAGGGGGTGTAAATGTTAGTGCAAGTGTTCCTGCTGCTGTTCCTACTGTGCCTGCTGTTGTTCCTGATTCTGAAGCTGTTCAGACTGCTACTGAAGCTGTACAAAACTGATGCTGAATCTGTGGTTCTTGTGGTTGCTTGGATATTCTGTGTGGTTACATATTTGGGAAACGTGTGGTTGATGTTATCTGAACAATGTTTCACATTTGGGTCTGTAATCTGTTCTAAAACTGATTTGATATTTGGTTTGTCTGTATCTCCTTGAAAACTGATTGGTTGATATTGCTCTCTTAGCTTGGTGTTCTTTTTTTCTGATAAGTGTATATGTTTAGGGGGTGAGTTGTTTGGCTTTTTCTCTCTAACATTTGCAGGATGAAATATGGAACACTTGCTTTGGATTTGACCAGAAATTCTCAACAAATGGGGTGATTGTAAGGTTAAAATAGGCCATGCCTATTTTTACTTGTTTCCCCTTCCTTGGTCAAAATATTATTTTTGTTAAGTTTGTGTTAATTTAGGATTTAATATCTTTTATTAGATTTAGTTTTGGTATATTTGGTATCATAATCTTTTATTAGATTTCGGTGCATCATTTTTGGTAACTAAATCTTAGCATAAATCCTAGTCAAACCAAGATTCTTGAGCACTTTCATTTTTGGTAGTAAAATCTCATAGAATTGGTAAGTTCTTGGTCTTTCCTTTTTGCTAATCCTTTTCCTTGTAGTAGTTGTACTGTTTTGCATGTGTGTAGGATATCGCATAACTATAAATAAAGGTGCAAGGATTCGGGCTGTTGGCAGAGCTTGAGCGTGAGAATAAAAGTCATAAAGCTGTTTGCAGAAGCTAGGAGATTCAAGTTTCGCTGAAGTTCAGCTTGTTGTCTTTGTTGATGTTATAACATCGGCAGTCACATTGAAGATCTGAAAACTGTTTTGTCTTCCTGTTCAGTTTTTAGGAAGCTGATTTTATTTCTTCCCATGTTTTGTCTAAGCTGTTTATGTGGGGTTTTTGTTCTCCAAGATTCATTGTCTTGTGAGAATATTTTTTGTGAGTGATTTCACAATCGTGTTTGATAAACGATTATTATTTTTAGTGAAATCTTTGTGGCCTTGAGGCTAGATCTACAAGTATTATCTTGTAGATTGTTTTTTGGTAAACGTTTGCATTCAGATTTCTGTTTTGTGTTATTACTTCCGTTGCTATTATTTTTTACCATTGTGATTCCTATTGTAGCTACATTCACAACTACATTGGAAATTACTTTGGTTTCACTTGAGAATCCTAGCTATTGTGTCCTTTTAGTAATCAACCACTAATCCAACCTTAATTAATTACCCAAGAGTGTTAGGATATGATTAAGACTAAGTATGGGGGTTAGGAAGGGTTTAGAGGAGATTTAGTAAGGGTAGGATAGGAAATACACATCAAAAACCAAAGCAGGGACTAAGCTGTCACGAAGACCATGCGGTCGCATGGCATGCCAACCATGCGAGAGCATGTTCCCTGACCTTCATGAATTCTAATTTTTGCAACCTTGTGCGGTTAAGGTCCTTCCCGCATCCAACCGCAAGCCTTGAAGCTCCAAAATGGCCTATAATTCAACCCTAAAAGACCTCAAACACTTAGATAAACCAAACAAGTCTAAAACCACCTTCAAAGTATGTCTAAACTCCCATAAACAAATCCTGAAACAACTCGGAGTGAAACCGAAGCAAGGTACAACAACTCGCTAATGAAATGGCGAATGAAACCACAAACCGGCGGGAGATTATAAACAAGTTAAAAAGCTATTGAATAGACTTGAATTGCTTCTCAGATGGTAAACAACAGATAGGAGAAAAGAACTCTCGAAAGACGAGACGATCATACAACTCAATCTCGCACTACGCGATAAGGACAATTGCTATCCTCGAAGCGTCAAAACATCACTAGACTTAAGGAATGCATCCAACTAGAAGTATAACACATCTAAACATGTTAATAAATCATCATGTAAATATCTAGGACCAAATCGAGGTCAGGAACACAAAAAGTTAGCGATCTCTCAATCGCATCGCATTCCGACTATCGTCGAGTTAAGACTTATGACTTTAGCAAGTCAACAACTGTAGGGCATCTCTTAATAGTGTTTTGGTCTTAATTTGGTCTCTCATGCACATTTACACTCTTTCACAAACCAAACAAGCAATCAACAAGGGCAGAAATGCGAGCATTGCACGCAATTCAAGCTAACCAGAAATCGGGGTATTACAGGTCCATTGTAGTCCATCATACCATTTTACCAATAGGCATAACATATTTTGATGTTATAATGATCCATCATAGTCCATTATACCATTTCACCAATAGGCGTAATGTATTTTGATGTTATAATGGTCCATCGTAGTTCATCATACCATTTTGGGAATAGGTGCAACGCATTTTCATGTTATAATGGTCCATCGTACTCCATTATACCATTTCGGTAATAGGCATAACGTATTTTCATGTTATAATGGTCCATCATAGTCCATCATACCATTTTGAGAATAGGCGTAATGTATTTTCATGTTATAATGATCCATCCTAGTCCATCATTCCATTTCGCCAATAGGCGTAATGTATTTTCATGTTATAATGGTTCATCGTAGTCCATCATACCTTTTCACCAATAGACGTAACATATTTTCATGTTATAATGGTCCATCTTAGTCTATTATACAATTTCTCCAATAGACGTAACGTGTTTTCATGTTATAATTGTCCATTGTACTCCATTATACCATTTTGGCAATAGGCGTAACATATTTTCATGCTATAATGGTCCATCATACTCCATTATACCATTTCGCCAATAGGCGTAACGTATTTCATGTTATAATGGTCCGCTGTAGCCCATCATACCATTTCGCCAATAGCTGTATGTGAGGTTCTCAGGGTGCGACCCGCGCCCCGCGCGCCCTTGGATAGGGGTGCGCGTACGTGCGGATGCGGGAGACCACTGCTCTCGTTCCACCCTCCCTTGTTTAGGGGAAGACGAAATCAAAAGTGCGAGAGGAGTGCTGTCTATGTTAGCACGTTGGAATGTGCCTCGGTTGCCTTGAGTGGATTTTGTATCCAATATGGGAACTTATGGTTTCCCGCATCAAGTTATCCCTTTTTTAGGGGATACCAGGATATGGGAATGCATTACCCTTTCATTCTCATTTTCCCTTTTTTAGGGGAAAACGGAAAAATGCAAAAAAGGATATTGCGACGCCCCCACTATGGATTTTATTAAAAATAGCCTTATGGCCCATTCAGATCGCTATGGGAGCTTTGGGTTTCCCGCATCAAGTTATCCCTTGTTTAGGGGATATCAGGATATGGGAATACATCACCCCTCCATTCCCATATCTCCCTTTTTTAGGGGAGAACGGGAAAGTGCAAAGAGGGAATGTTGCGAGGCCCCACTGAATCCGAAAGTTTGAGAGTCGCCATCTTTATTTTAAGGCAAATAAAGCAAAACCAAAGAAAAGAAAAATAAACCAAAGAAAAAGAAACGGGTTCGGAGGCTAAGTTACGAGTTGGGAAGGTGCTAGGCACCCAACTCGCCCTTTCGGTCTCGAAAATGGTTTTTGGCTGAAGTATGCTTATTGTCATATTTATTTCGCAAATAAATAAGGTATTAAAGAGACATGAAATTTAAACAAATACATTCGTGGCTATATTATTTACGGACTCGCAGCCATTTCCTTACAATAATTACAAACATATTTAAGAATATTTGGCCATTATAACGGCTCTTTTACAAAATATTTCCTATTCTAATCCGGGCAGCACAACGACTTATATTGACTACATTGTGCCGGATTTAAATAACAATTTTTTTTGTGATATGTAATGATTACATACCTCTGGACAGTCCTTTCAAGTGAGTAAATGACAGTAGTCAACCCCCCTTTTTTTTAGCCCCTGCAAAATTGTTAGTGGTACCAGGAAACAACAAGGGTTCCAAAATTGGCACTGTGTTGAAAAGAGTTGTTTCCTGGAGATTTTATTTAACAGAAGAACATTCAAATGTGCAAAGAGTCTTTGGAGGTGTATATACAAGGGTATTCTAGTGCACTTTCTACTTTTTACTAAAGACAATCATGGGTGCGGCTTTTCAATGATTTGGCCATCAATAAGATCTTGGATGGCACTTCTGAGCTTATAACATTTATCAATGGGATGGCCACTGCTACAATGATACTCGCAATACTGAGAGTGGTCCCATGTGTCTGATAGCTTTGGTGGAGGCCGGTAGTTTTCCATAGGTTTCAAAACCCCTTGTGCCATTAGGCCTTGGAAAATCAGGGACATTGAGGCATTCAGTTCATCGTAATGCCTTCTTTTTACTCGGTAGGGTCCTATGAGGTTCTTGTTGGCATTACTGCTTCCTTCAACTGAGTTGACATATTCATATGACCATGGCACACTACTATATTTACCAGGCGGAATTCTTTCAACCACATTGACTTCTTCCGAAGACTCTTCGTCTGATTCAGAGTCACAGAGTGAAATTGGGGGTGTATGTGTATCAACCTCTAGGGATCCCATACGTATCTCTTCGTCAATACGGACCCCTATTTCTACTATTTCTTTAAAATTTCTATAAGGGAGATACCGCATACGTTCTAGGTAGATTGGCTGGAGGTTTTTGATGAACATTCTGCATGATTCAGCCGGATCAGGTCTGTCCAGAGTCTGAGCGACTTTATCCTTCTATCTGGCTGCGAATTCTGCGAATGTTTCATTTTCTTTTTGGGTGCATGCCTCAAGTTCCCTTTTATTTTCAGTGGTGGTATTATCTTTGTATCTTTCTAGGAACCCTTCAGCTATTTGCTCCCAAGTGCCCATGGTGCTATCATCTACTAACATTAACCATTGCTTAGCAGCCCCTATTAAGGTGAGGTGAAAATTGGAGGCCATGGCTTCGAGACTAGCCCCTCTTGATTGCATGCCACTAGAGTAGGATTTTAGGTGGAGATAGGGCATCCAGTCCCATCAAATTTTTCTATGTCGGGCATTTTGAAATTTGGGGGTAGTATGGCTGAAGGTTTTAGCGTTAATGCCTTCATAGAAAATTTGTCTTTGTCCAGGGCTTTGAGCATCATACTTTTCAAGTTCTCCATGTCTTCCTCTATTTTTGTGGGAGGGGGAGTTGGATTTTGGTATATGCTGGTAGGATTAGGAAAGGCTGGATTAGTTTCTGGCTGTGGTATTTTATAAGGATTTTGAGGAGGCGTTTGGTGAGGGTTCTGGTAAGGATTTTGATTTCGGGTAGGATTCGGGTCTTGGACAGGATAAGGATTTTGGGTTGGATGGGGATTTTGAGTTGGATATGAATTTTGGGTTGGATGGGGATTTTGGGTTGGATAGGGATTTGGGGTTGAACATGGATTTTGGGTTGGATAGGGATTTTGGGTTTGACATGGATTTTGGGTTGGATAGGGATTTTGGGTTGGACATGGACTTTGGGCTGGATAGGGATTTTGGGTTGGACATGGATTTTGGGTTGTGGTAATATTTGGCGGGTTAGTGTTTGGCTGAGAAATTGGGTTTGGAAGAACAGGGGAGGTTGATGCTTTTTGAGGGACTGCAGGGGAAGGGTTCATCTTACCACTGGATTTCAAACTTTGTACCATGCTAGCCATTTGGCTTATCGCTGCACCCAGCCTTTGGTCAAACCATTCCTGCATTTCCGGAGGCGGAACATACCCTGGAGCCCTAGATCTGTACCCATGGCGGGCTGCTTACTTTCAGCTGCCATTCTGCTCGGACCTGTACCCTCTGAACTGATTCTGTCCCTGTCTGATCTGAAACTGATGTCCTTTGATCTGATTTCCGCACTATTTTCCCGTATCAACCGACCAGTACTATCTCTGCCTTTCCAAATTCTGGCCAGGTTTCTGAGGAAAATGGGGTTTTGGAGGTATCAGAAGGCTGGCTGGAGGCTGTCTGGGCTTTGGAGTACAGCGTGCCTTTTTATTAGTATTTTATTATTATTATTATTTTTTTGTTCCCTACAATTGACCGGATAAGCAACTGCTTTATTTTGACAGTCTCAGGACTTTTCCTGTAACAGTGGATTCTTTCTCTAGAGTATAGGACCAACGTATTCCACCTGCCTTTCGACTCCCCAGGACTGGACTGGTCCCAGGCGAAGGGCCTATACTCATTCCAGGATCCACCATCTCAAATGGTCTAGGTCAAGCATCTGAGAATTATAAATCAGCCCCTGTTTATTATTTATATTCTATATTTTTTTTGTCCGCACTTATTATGTATATTTTTTTTTTTGAACTTGCGCATTTTTTTTGGCCTATATATATTTTTTTGATTTGATTTTTTTTTTTGACAGGGGCTGGCTCATAATTCAGAAATGCAAAAACCGGTCGGTCTGTGAAGTGTCCTGAAAAACTATATGCATTCTAACGTTGGCTTATGCAGGGGGTTGGCTGGCCATGGTGTAGGGTGACAGTTCGGAATATATCTATATGCGTGCAGTGTGTGCGGTATCTAGAAAGCAGTAAAGTCTTTATTTATTTTACAGATATATGAAAAATAAAGCAAATATGGCCTGTCTTGTTGTTATATGTGGATTTTCTCGGCTTTTTACTTTTGAGCGTAAGCAAGCAAGCACACCATTTTAAGAAATAGAAAGAAAAGCGGGAAACTATCTGTCCCTATTAATTACAAATTTTTGTCCTATGCCCCCAAAATAAAATGACAGAATGAATGCAGATATGTATAAATGTACAGAATAAAGTGAAAAAGAAAATGAACTGAAATAAATAATAATATAGAGTCGGAAGTAAAGCCCCAGCTCTTTTGTTGTGCTGCCCGGAATTTATTTGTAACATATATAATATATATTATTATTATTTTTTTTTTATTTTTTTTTGATATATATATATATTTTTTTTTTGTTTTTGAATTTTTTTTATACTCTTAAACATGCATGTAACAGTTATCAGAACGAAACTGCTGCAAGATGGAGGATCATATCCACAAATATTGCCACGGCCGTATTGGAACACTTTATTCAAATGCGTAAATTAATATGACAAGCATACTGCAGCCAGAAACAAATAAAAACAAAAAAGTTTTATTTTACGAGTCTAGCCCTCCATTTTATTTAAAATAAAACAACTCCCCAGCAGAGTCGCCACTGTGTGAGGTTCGGCGCCCGCGCCCTTTGATAGGGTGCGCGTACGTGCGGATGCGGGACACCACTGCTCTCGTTCCACCCTCCCTTGTTTAGGGGAAGACGAAATCAAAAGTGCGAGAGGAGTGCCTCGGTTGCCTTGAGTGGATTTTGTATCCAATATGGGAACTTATGGTTTCCCCCATCAAGTTATCCCTTTTTTAGGAGATACCAGGATATGGGAATGCATTACCCTTTCATTCCCATTTTCCCTTTTTTAGGGGAAAACGGAAAAGTGCAAAAAAGGATATTGCGACGCCCCCACTATGGACTTTATTAAAAATAGCTTTATGTCCCATTCAGATCGCTATGGGAGCTTTGGGTTTCCTGCATCAAGTTATCCCTTGTTTAGGGGATACCAGGATATGGGAATACATCACCCCTCCATTCCCATATCTCCCTTTTTTAGGGGAGAACGGGAAAGTGCAAAGAGGGAATGTTGCGAGGCCCCACTGAATTCGAAAGTTTTAGACTCGCCATCTTTATTTTAAGACAAATAAAGCAAAACCAAAGAAAAGAAAAATAAATCAGAGAAAAAGAAACGGGTTCGGAGGCTAAGTTACGAGTTGGGAAGGTGCTAGGCACCCAACTCGCCCTTTCTGTCTCGAAAATGGTTTTTGGCTGAAGTATACTTATTGTCATATTTATTTCGCAAATAAATAAGGTATTAAAGAGACAGGAAATTTAAATAAATACATTCGTGGCTATATTATTTACGGACTCGCAGCCATTTCCTTACAATAATTACAAACATATTTAAGAATATTTGGCTATTATAACGGCTCTTTTACAAAATATTTCCTATTCTAATCCGGGCAGCACAATGACTTATATTAACTACATTGCGCCGGATTTAAATAACAATTTTAAATAAATAAATGAAAAATAAATAAATAAAAAGTAAATAAACGGCGCCCTTAAAGGTTTTACCTTTTAGAGCGGCGGTGTGCTCGCTTTGTCCTTCAGGGAGAGGGAGTCTTTTGTTGTTTGTTGTGTGGTTGTTGTTTTGATTTGGGCAGAATGACTGCTTTATTTATGAGAGTTTGAGCTTGTCAACTCGGGCAGAGTGACAGCTTATTTGGGTAGGTTTTAGCCTTTTTGGTTGGGTGGAACCTAGACTTAGTTTTTTGACTTTTCAGCTCGTTACTCGGGCGGAGTAACGGCTTACTTTGGGATTTTTTCGGACCGGGGAAGTGAGGTGGATGCCTAGCAACTAGGCTAGGGATCACTTATAACCTATGGGTTTTTGATTTGGCGTGGTTTGACGGGTTGAGAGACTTTGGCGAGTTTGGACCGGGGTTTAGAGACTCACCTATCTCTCGGGGCTTCCACTCACCTATCTATCTCTCGTACTAATATATCAGATTAAAAATCGCGGAGGAAAAATGTTATCGGCGAAAATTCGAGTTTCGAAAATTTCTGCATCAATGACTTGTACCACGTGCATCACAGCTTGTACAATTTCTTTCGCATCTTTGCCACCATTGCAACCCGAGAAGGCTTGGTGCCACCAAACCCTTGCGGCACCGCGCCTTTCAACTTCCAATTTTTTGCACTTTCCTCAGCTTTCCTTTTCGCATTTTTTGACTCCTATAACTTGACATTTGTTAAGTTTTAACAGTTCTTGATATTTTATGTCAGTCACATACCAGGGGTACGAAATTGGGGTGTCTACAGTGTAACGTGTTTTCTTGTTATAATGATCCATCGTAGTCCATTATAACATTTCACCAAAAGGCGTAACATATTTTCAAGTTATAACGGTCTATCGTAGTCCATTATACCATTTCACCAATAGGCGTAACGTATTTTGATGTATTGTGAGACCCGAAATCCTTAAGTACTTGACTCGGTAGAATGGTTACGTACTTCATTCATGCTCGCGACCTTTGAGAGATCCTAGGTCCTGATGTACTTGCTCAGATGCATTTAGATTCGTAATAACCATGTTTACAAATTTGCACGTGGCCACGACGTTCATAGTAGTTGTCGTCGTAAATTTGATTCCCCGATTCACGATTTTAGTTATCGTGTTGTCGTATTACTCGGTTAGTATTATTTTGATCATAGGTTTGGCCCTGGATGACTAGGGGGACCTTGGAGATTAACTTGATATTATTATCGTTTGGTCGTGTTTAAGTTTGAACAAACTCGTGTTTCATTTTCGGTGTGACTTGTCTATTCGCCTCGGCCATGATAGGGCTGTAGTAATTTGCCATAGTTTTCTGTAGACAACTCTGAATTGAGATCCGTTTGATGCGTTAGAAACTAGACTTCGAGATATTTCTAACCATACCTCTTCCATAATGTTCGGATTGTATTTCAGTACATGCACATTTTTAAAGTTGACTGAATCATTTATTCTCGGTATTTCCAGAAATTTGAGTTTTGCCTTGGATTTACTTGGAGACCCTTAATGAATTTCACTAAACCTAACCCAAGACCTTAATTAGACCTTAATTAGGGTGGATTAAGCCGAAGTGAAAATTTTAGCACTAAGTCCTCAATTAGGGACTTAATCTCACTTAAAAATTGACCTATAAGGACTTGACACTTGTTTTCCACTCACTCCCTAACCTTTGTGACTTGAAATATCTGATTTCTTCAACTCCTTACACCTCCTACCACTCTTCATATTCATCCATGGTTAGAGAACTCAAGTGTGGGAGATTTTGGGTGAGATTAGTGTGTATTTATTGATTTCCCGGAGATCCGGCCATCCGATTTTGGATTCGAGACCACCCAATCATAGCTATCGACGAGGAGACTACTAATTATTGGTTTGTTTTATCATCCATTCTTTGATCTAGACTGAAGGTACGTTATTAATTCTCAGAATTTTGTAGAGTACATTGTTTGTCATGCTAGTCTTCATTAAACTTGCTTAGATCATGCTAAGGAAGAGTTTTATTAAGTTTATAAAATGTTTTGATGCTTCTATGAAATCTGGAAATTTTTCCATGGATCTTGACTTGATGATTTTGGTCTTGGGTTTAGTTTGAAATATGTTTAGGCTTTGATTTGGAATCATTGTTGTTCATGAAATTGTTGGAAAACAAACAATACAAATTCAGTGTACTAATCTACTAAAGGGAATTTTCTAAAAATATAGTATGTTATACCTATACATGTTAGGTAACTCTCTGTAAAGTTTATAAATTTTGGAGTTAAGGAAGTATTTTTCATCAGTCACAAATCGTGGCTGTTCCAGTAAGCTGTTACCAAAAAGTCAATATGATAATGTGATATTGAGGTGACCATATTTCGATGAATACATGTCTGAATTGAGTAGTTTAAAATTCTAAGTTGTATTTTGGAGAGTCTAGTTTCTGTAAATGTAATATTTATGATATTTGGATTTATGAGGAATATTTGGTGAATTTTCTACGATAGACACTCAGTGTAAGTCATAGCAGAGATTCAGATTTAAGTCATGAACTTGAGAGGACCATGACTTGATGAATACAAGTCCAATTGGAGTATTTTAAAATGGTAAACTCTAGATAAAAGAGTCTAGTTTCTGGAAATGTAAAATATGTGTCATTTTCATCAATGGGGAATTTTTGGTAAATTGTGTATGATAGTCATGCTGAATAAGTCATAACAGAAAACTAGATTTTTAACATGACTTGAGGTGACTGTATCTTGATGAATACAAGTCCAAATAGAGTAATTTAAAGTTTTAAATTATTTTTACAAGAGTCTAGTTTCTGAATATATAAAATTCATGAAATTTGGAGTTGTGAGGAACTAATGGTCGAATTTATAAGTTGACTGGGCAGAACAATCATAACAGAAAAACAGATTATTAGCTTGATCTTGATATGATCATAGATTGATGAATACAAGTCCAAATGAAGTGATTTAAAAGGCTAAGTTATATTTTAAAGAGAATTCTTTAAGAATAAGTAAGATTCAGTAGATTTGGAGTTGAGAGTAATTTTTAATGCAATTTTCTAGATTGTTACGCAGAGTGATCTGTAATATTTGAACTTGTTAAGGATAGTTTTGTTTAATTCATGGACTACTATGGATTTTGGTTAATGGGATGAATTATCATTCTAAGATGCGTTTATTATTTATAATCTAAATGATTTAATGACCCTAGACTAACATAGTAGTCTTGGACAATATGTGATTTGGTATTTGTTAAGTTAAGAACATAACTTGGATTTATGCTAGAAATAAACATCTATGCCTATTAGATATTATGACTTATGAAAGCATAATTGTGATACTTGTTAAGGATTGATTCTCCATAGTTCATGAATATGACTTATAAAGCATATAGTGTTTCTTGCCTTCATGCATGTTCTACTATTGGGTTGTTAACTTGCAATGAAATTTGGATTCCACTAATAGGTGGGATTATGAACTTGAATTGAACTAGGGCTTGATTTGATATTAATCAACTTAGGTTTCTATCTTCTACTAGACTTATTGATACGTGAACTAGGGTTCCTAAATGGAACCTAGCTATGCCTATATATAGCAATTATACCCTATTTGGTTGGAATTGTAGTAAAGACTCAACTGAGTCGAGCTTAAGGAACAATTGAACCTTACGAGTATCATGGTGTGATCCTACGACATTTATAATCCATTCGAATAGTCACTAGCTTTTGGAGCTTTAATTGATTTAGGTGTGCATGCTTGACACTTGCGATCTAGAGACTCAATTAAGCTCCTATTCGTGGTTTTGTGATTATTGTAACAATGTGCATAATCGTATGAGTTTAGTAGATCATTATATCTACTTGAGTATTGGCAAGTAAACATCTACTTGTGCATTGCATGTAAGTCCAGCTGGCATTATTTGATTTCATGTGTTGATGGTGGGACTCTCTTGCTAATCTTGGATGTGATCAGAGTATGGATTCCTCTTTTGTATCTTCAGCTGCTCTACCTACTCGCATTAGAGGTCTCTTTTCGCTAGATAAAACTGACACCCCTTATGTTAGAATTTCTTAGATTTTCTTTTTTGCTTGATGTCTTTTCCGAGGTTAGGCTCCTTTGTCCACCCTCTTATAAGGGCAAGGCTGGTTGTCCCCCTCAATTTTGTATGATTTTCCATTATATTAATAAAATCTAGCAGGCTACCATCCCTGTTTCATAAAAAAAAAGTGTTGATGGTGGGACAATGCATCGTCTTCAAGAGTTATGAGACTCGTGATTGCTGTGTACCGCCGTACCGGAGACAATTCACACACCCTCCACTGTTGGCTATAGTGGGGAAGTTAGCCCATTGTTGTAACCAATAGAGTGCATGGATTATGCTAAATTGGCCCGATTATCCCTCGGTATGTCGATGTATCAATCACGTACATCTTACAGCACGAAACAGTTTAACGGTTGTGATTGCAGGAGCGACACAACGACAATGATTCGGTACCTTCTCTATCCCTTATGTGGCTTACTATGGGCACTTATGTGATAACAAAGTGTTAGTTGAACATGAGATCTAATTGATCGTGTTTATCTTGATTGTGTATTATTGAAATACTTGAGGTATATATCTGTAAGTATACATACTTGTACATAATGATTCTATGAACGATATGATATGTATATATTTAAACACACATACTTCTACTTGATGATTCTATGAAAGACTTGATGTGTATATATATAAATATGCACACTTATACTTAATGATTCTATGAACAATTTGATTAGTATATATATAATTATATATACTTGCATATGATGTTTTTATGGGAACTACGGTCTAATTCATTTGATTTGTGTTTGAACAGGGAATTACACCCTGATTCATTTTGATGGTTTAGTAAGTAAGAAGAAATGGTTATCATGTGGAGTATCTAAATGATACGATGCATCTTCACGGGTTTTCTATCATTTGTAAAATGACACTGTGATTTCTTTTATGTCACATAATTATATGTTACATATCTCTTGTAGTAGTGTACTGGGTCATTATGACTCATTCCGTACTTTGTTTTCTAGTTGTAGTAAATTGGTAGTTGCGTTGAGGTCGAGTAGATCGTGACTGTAGCAGAGCGCAGCTGATCGATAGATTGAGATTAGATCGTGTGGTTCGTTCTAGTTGCAGCAGACTTTCCCCGAGTAGTTGCTTGTGGAGTCTTATTTCTTTTTAGCATCGTCACTTATATTATGTACTTTGCTATTCTTGTGAGATCGATTTTGTAAAGTTATTTAGACATTACGGTCGGGTAGAGTACTTGGGTATTTGTATTATTCTTCCTTGGGACGACGTGTTGTATCGTGCCATTGTTCGTGGGTTTAGTATTTATTTCAATTGTCTGCTGGGCACACAGTAGCTTTGGGGCTTTTCCTTATTCTAAATCGTTATAGTTGTTGGTTAACCCCAGTATGCTTTAGCCGTGGGTAATTGTTATAATAGGTTGGTCCTTTGTTGAAACGCCGGCCTGGAGTGTCGATGGTTTGTTCAACGTCTGCAATGTTGCGGCACGCGAGTTTTGTTTTTTTCCCCTTTGTGAGATAATGTATCTCTTGGGTTCTTTGTCTTTGGTTTCGAGCTTCATAGCTCGGGGTTTCATTTGGTTAACGCTTCCGCATCATCGATTTTTGTAAACACATACTTTAGTACGGCTTTATGTTCATGTTTAGAGCTTGTTAGCTCGACTGTTCGACTCGCACTACTATTTAACAAGTGTTTGTCCTCTTCTTATGTTAGTTTCAGCGGCACGACCTTGGGATTTCGTGTTGGAATCCGGGTCGGGTCGTGACAGTTGGTATCAGAGCTTATGTTAGCTATAAGTCAGGATAGGTTCCATGGCCTAGGTTGGGTTTGGGTTATTGTCGATTATTTACTGTCGGGTGTTGTGTATTGTGCCTTGGTGGCATGTTCTTTTGACAAGTGTAGGACTTGGAGTACTAAGTCCAGTTGGTCTAGATTGCCGCGAGTGCAATTTTGTGTCTAGGAGTATTATATTCCTCTTCTGTCGCTTTTAAGTTGCAGTTATACCAAGAGCGTGTGCCGCGGTTTCATAGAGCCATTGTTTCTTAGTCTGTTATTATGATCGGATAAGTTGAGATTGTTGGTCCCGAGAGTGATCGTTGTGGTGTTCATTAGATCCAATGTTCGTTGTTGTACATTTCGAGAACGGAGTGGCTAAGCCTCCCGTAGTACCTATAGTGTATTTCGTTATTTCTATATAAGTATATATAATTATTGTAATACCGAATCGTGTGTGCTCGTGTTACCTAGTGACTTGATGAAGTTGGTTTGCTTTGATTTATACCTAATACATTGATGAAAGTATTTGTATTGCATACTTTCATAGTAGATTAATATATTATGTACATGATATTGATTGCCATGCTTATATATGACTATATTATGTGTGCATGAGACCGTGATAAAAGATGAATTTATGTGATTCACGAACACCCCGCATCCTATACGGCGAAAGCTTTTGAAGTTACTTCAAAGGGCCCCTGACTTGATTATCAAGAGGTATTCATCAGAGAACTAGAATGGTATGATATAATATAGGAATTGACTGAACCCGTTACCCAAATGGAATGGAACAGAAAATGGTGTACCGTTGTACTTGTACAAATATGTGCAATTTGTGTATCAAAATCATGCCGAGTATGATGTCTTGCTGTATGTTGTCTTTACGTTCATATTGTTTTGAAACGATGAAATTTGCAATGCTTCCTTAGTAGAGCAATTCTCAAATGTGTAACATTAGTATGACCCTAAGGATTTGAGATATAACCGGAGTAATATGTTTAAGCCCAGAAAACCTTGGTTTGAGAATTGATTCGTTTTGGTGCAACTATTGCACACAAAAAATGACCTTGTAGCATGAGAATGAATTGTGTAATTATTTGGTAGTGAGGTATTAAACCTTGATATCCACATTTAGACCGGGAAATAGTAAATTACCCTTGAGAAGGTGTATTTTTGTCGAGAGTCATGCATGACTCGACATTGATATTTGATTGAAGAAACATTTCAGAGTTATACCCAAGAGAGGAGACACACCATAGATGTTGCCTCGATTGTGATAGTAGGTCGAGTGTCGACCTTGTCACTCGATTTACGGAATATTTAATTTGAGGACGAATTCTTTTAAGGAGGAGAGAATGTGAGACCCTAAATCCTTAAGTAGTTGACTCGGTAGAACGTTTAGGTACTTCGTTCTTGCTCGAGACCTTTGAGAGATCCTAGGTCCTGGTGTACTTGCTCAGATGCATTTACATTCATCATAACCATGTTTACAAGTTTACACGTGGCCACGACGTTCTTAGTAGTACGTTTTCGTCGTAAATTTGATTCTTCGATTCGCGATTTTAGTTATCGTGTTGTCGTATTACTCGATTAGTATTATTTTGATCCTAGGTTTGGCGGTGGATGACTAGGGGGACCTTGGGGATTAACTTGGTATTATTTTGGATTGGTCGTGTTTAAGTTTAAACACGCTCATGTTTCATTTTCGGTGTGACTTGTGTATTCGCCTCGGCCATGATAGGGTTGTAGTAATTTGACCATAATTTTCTGCAGACAACTCGGAATTGAGATCCGTTTGATGTGTTAGAAACTAGACTTCGAGATCTTTCTAGCCAAAACTCTTGTGTAATTTTTCTAATTGTATTTCAGTACATGCACATTTTTAAAGTTGACTGAATCATTTATTCTCGGTATTTCTAGAAATTTGAGTTTTTCCTTGGTTATTGGATTTACTCGGAGACCCTTAATGAATTTCACTAAAATTGACCCAAGACCTTAATTAGACCTTTATTAGGGTGGATTAATCGTACGTGAAAATTTTAGCACTAAGTCCTCAATTAGGGACTTAATCTCACTTAAAAATTGACCTATATGGGCTTGACACTTGTTTTCCACTCACTCCCTAACCTTTGTGACTTGAAATATCTGATTTCTTCCACTCTTACACCTCCTACCACTCCTCATATTCAGCCTTGGTTAGAGAACTCAAGTGTGGGAGATTCTTGGTGAGATTAGTGTGTATTTATTGATTTCCCGATGCTCCGGCCACCCGATTTTGGATTCGAGACCTTCCAATCGTAGCTATCGACGAGGAGACTACCAATAATTGGTTTGTTTTATCATCCATTCTTTGATCTAGACTGAAGGTACGTTATTAATTCTCAGAATTTTGTAGACTACATTGTTTGTCATGCTAGTCTTCATTAAACTTGCTTAGATCATGCTAAGGAAGAGTTTTATCAAGTTTATAAAATGTTTCGATGCTTCTATGAAATCTGGAAATTTTTCCATGGATCTTGACTTGATGAATTTGGTCTTGGGTTTAGTTTGAAATATGTTTAGGCTTTGATTTAGAATCATTGTTGTTCATGAACTTGTTGGAAAACAAACAATACAAATTCGGTCTCTGTTTTGGGAAAATTTTGGGAAGTTACTGGTACTAATCTACTAAAGGGAATTTTCTAAAAATGTAGTATCTTATACCTATACATGTTAGGTAACTCTCTGTAAATTTCATAAATTTTGGAGTTAAGGAAGTATTTTTCATCAGTCACAAATCATGGCTGTTCCAGTAAGCTGTTACCAGAAAGTCAATCTATTAACGTGATATTGAAGTGACCATATTTCGATGAATACATGTCTTAATTGAGTAGTTTAAAATTCTAAGTTGTATTTTGGAAAGTATAGTTTATGGAAATATAATATTTATGATATTTGGATTTATGAGGAATATTTGGTGAATTTTCTATGATAGACACTCAGTGTAAGTCATAGCAGAGAATCAGATTTATGTCATGAATTCGAGAGGACCATGACTTGATGAATACCAGACCAATTGGAGTATTTTAAAATGGTAAACTCTAGATAAAATAGTCTAGTTTCTGTAAATGTAAAATATACGTCATTTGGATCAACGGGGAATTTTTGGTGAATTTTGTACGATAGTCATGCTGAATAAGTCATAACAGAAAACCATGTTTTTAACATGAATTGAGGTGACTGTATCTTGATGAATACAAGTCCAAATAGAGTAATTTAAAGTTATAAATTATAGTTTCAAGAGTCTAGTTTCTGAATATATAAAATTCATGAAATTTGGAATTGTGAGGGATTAATGGTCAAATTTATAAATTGACTGGGCAGAACAATCATAATAGAAAAACAGATTATTAGCTTGATCTTGATATGATCATAGATTGATGAATACAAGTACGAATGAAGTGATTTAAAAGGTTAGGTTATAGTTTAAAGAGTCTACTTTCTGAATAAGTAAGATTCAGTACATTTGGAGTTGAGAGTAATTGTAAGGGTAAAATAGGTCATGCCTATTTTTACTTCTTGTTTCCCCTTTCAAGGTAAAATTCATATTTGACAAGTTTTGGTAATTTTTGAAAGAAAATCTTTAATTAGATTTTGTTGCATTATTTTTGGAAACAAAATCTTATTATGAATCCTTGTCAAACCGTGTATCTAGTCTCCTTTGATATATGGTAATAAATTCCATGGATTTGGTAAGTAGTTTGTATTTCCTTTTTCTAATCCTTTTCCTTGTAGAAGATGGATTGTTCCTTGTGTGTAGGTTATCTCTTCGCTATATATAGAAGTGCTGGGATATGGAAAATCGTGCAGAGCTTGAGAGAGAAAACCAAAAGCCAAAAACTGTGAGCAGAAACACAGAAGATTCAGAGGCAGTCCTATCTTCCAGACACGCAACAGATTGATTGTAGTTTCTGATGTTATAACATCGATAGCTACATTGAGTTCTGGAAATCTATTTATCTTCCTGTTCAGTTTTAGGAAGTTGTTTTGTTTCTTCCCACGTTTAGTATACCTTGTTTTCTGTGGGGTTTTTGCTCTCCAAGACGTGTTGTCTTGTGAGAGTGTTTTGATTAGTGATTTCACAATATTTTTGTAAAACATTTAATCCTTTTAGTGAAATCTTTGTAGCCTTGAGGCTAGGTCTACAAGCATAGTCTTGTAGATCGTTTCTGGTAAACTGTTTCATTCTGTTTATTATCTGATTATTAAGTCTTCCGCTGTTTTGATTATATTTGACCATTGTGACTTCCATTGTAGCTACATCGGCAGCTACATTGGAAACTGCATTGGTTTCTCTTGAGAATCTTAGCTATTGTGTTCTTTCATTTGGTATCAAAGCCTTCTCTTGATATCACTAAGAGTTGATTCTGGTCATAGCCGTGATGGATTCTCAATATGAGAATGTCGTTCGTCCTCCTACTTTGACTAATGCAAACTATTCTATTTGGAAAGTCAAGATGCGCATCTTCATCAAATCAATTGATGAAAGAGCGTGGCTTGTTGTTCTAAATGGATGAAGTCCTCCTAAAACTACTGATTCTGATGGTGATGTCAAGATCACCAAAGAATCTGAATGGTCTAATGAAGATAGGAATACTGCGTCGTTTAATTCTAAAGCCTTGTCTACAATATACAAAGCTTTAGATGCTAACACCTTTACGGTGGTTGCCAACTATGATTTTACTAAAGATGTTTGGAAGGCCCTTCAGACCTTGTGTGAAGGACCTGCCAGTGTACGTGCCTCTAAATTAAGATTGCTCACCACACAGTTTGAAAGCACTAGAATGAATGAGTTTGAAGATATTATGTCATATTATGGTAGACTTCTTGACATGTCTAACTCTGCTCTTTCTTTAGATGATCCCATCACAAATGAACATCTTGTTAGCAAGATGATGAGAACTTTGCCTGAAAGGTTTAATGTCAAAATATGTGCTATAGAGGAAGCACATGATATTGACAAGTTGAGTTTTGAACGATTGGCTGGTATCCTTACAGATCTGACACCCAGATTGTCCGGCTTCTAGTCTCTGCAAAAGATCTCTGCACTCATTCCCTGCTCTATATCTGTGAAGACGAAATTCTCCAAGACAACTCCATGCATTTAATGCATTCAACCTAATAGAGTTGTTAAGTCTTCATCTTCTCCAACGGATCTTCAGAATGCTCCAGCTATAAATGCCGCCATTAAAGACTGAAGAAATACACTTGATGAATTGCTCTGAAAATCTACAACATCTCTAAGTCTTAAATACTTAGTGCATTCAAGAGATCCTAAACAGATCAAGAAGTCCTCGTCAACAACAAGAAGCAATGCATCAACATTTATTATTTAATTTCTTGTTGTTTTCATTCTAAACTATTCTTCTGCACGAATTAAATATTTTGTTTACACAGATATTTAATTCCTTAACCCCTAAACACAAGTCAAGATTTTGTACACGATCCATTGGAAATATTCTTTGTAATAGATCTAGTGGAAAA
This sequence comes from Codonopsis lanceolata, assembly GCA_013146195.2. Taxonomy (NCBI): domain Eukaryota; kingdom Viridiplantae; phylum Streptophyta; class Magnoliopsida; order Asterales; family Campanulaceae; genus Codonopsis; species Codonopsis lanceolata. The sequence continues at coordinate 29,885,992 of CM028382.1, read as the reverse complement.
CATAGTGCACTTTTTAAATCCAAGGTTGACTGCCTTGGTGGTGGACGTAGCAATCTTTATAGTGTGAACATTCCTAAAATACTTGTGTTATTCCTTTACTGCTTGTCTTCTTATTAAACTGTTTATTACTTCCTTTATCTTTATCCTTAACAGCAAACTTAAGTAACCAGTTAAGGTCTATCGGTAGTCCTTATCGGCAGACTTGAACCAGTTTCTTTGCAAGACTTCCGCTACTTCAATCTTTTCAATAGATAGTAAGTACTTTGAAAAAGAACTTACTTAAAAGTTTTTAAGTGTATAATAAGCTATTCAACCCCCCCTACTAGCTTATTATTGTGCCCGTTGGGACTCACAGTAAGGGTAAAATAGGTCATGCCTATTTTTACTTCTTGTTTCCCCTTTCATGGTAAAATTCATATTTGACAAGTTTTGGTAATTTTGGAAACAAAATCTTTAATTAGATTTTGTTGAATTATTTTTGGAAACAAAATCTTATTATGAGTCCTTGTCAAACCGTGTATCTAGTCTCCTTTGATATATATGGTAATAAATTCCATGGATTTGGTAAGTAGTGTTTATTTCCTTTCTCTAATCCTTTTCCTTGTAGAAGATGGATTGTTCCTTGTGTGTAGGTTATCTCTTCGCTATATATAGAGGTGCTGGGATACGGCAAATCATGCAGAGCTTGAGAGAGAAAAACAAAAGCCAAAAACTTTGAGCAGAAACACAGAAGATTCAGAGGCAGTCCTGTCTTCCAGACACGCAACAGATTGATTGTAGTTTCTGATGTTATAGCATCGGCAGCTACATTGAGTTCTGGAAATCTGTTTATCTCCCTGTTCAGTTTTAGGAAGTTGTTTTGTTTCTTTCCACGTTTAGTATACCTTGTTTTCTGTGGGGTTTTTCCTCTCCAAGACGTGTTGTCTTGTGAGAGTGTTTTGATTAGTGATTTCACAATATTTTTGTAAAACATTTAATCCTTTTAGTGAAATCTTTGTAGGCTTGAGGCTAGGTCTACAAGCATAGTCTTTTAAATAGGTTTTGGTAAACTGTTCCATTCTGTTTATTATCTGATTATTAAGTCTTCCGTTGTTTTGATTATATTTGACAATTGTGACTTCCATTGTAGCTACATCGGCAGCTACATTGGAAACTGCATTGGTTTCTCTTGAGAATCTTAGTTATTGTGTTCTTTAAGTAATTTTTAATGCAATTTTCTAGATTGTTGCGCAGAGTGATTTGTAATAGTTGAACTTGCTAAGGATAGTTTTGTTTAATTCATGGACTACTATGGATTTTGGATAATGGGATGAATTATCATTCTAGGATGCGTTTATTATTTATAATCTAAATGATTTAATGACCCTAGACTAACATAGTAGTCTTGGACTGTGAGAACCCAAACCCCTTTACATTAACAACATCATTAGATCATGTTTATTATGTGTCTTGACATGTTAGAGACTTCATTTCATTCATATCATGTTTGCATTGAATTGGTTAAGATCATAATAGGGTGATGGTCTTCCATGCGTTGCATGCCTTGTTGTTGATGTTTCGAGTGTTTATCATAACATGTTAGCACCTAAATAAGTCTCATTGGAGTCTAAGTACCTTGGATTTATGACTTAGAATGTTCACCTTAGTTGTTGTATGCTTGGTTGAAAGTTTAGAAGCTTCGTTGCTTCGTTTGTGTTTTGAGGTTGTTCATCATTGCTTGTATTGCTTTCTTGTCGTCTTGAGAGGTGTTCGTTTGAGTTCTAGGCCTTGTATGCAAGCCATAACCATGTATAAAGAAGCCTTATACATGTTCAAGTTATTCTAGTTTGAGTTGGGTTTGATTCGTGTTTGATTCGTTGCCCATTCGTTGCGCGATTCGAGCCATGTTTTAACTTGTTTCGGAGGTTGTTCGGGTGTGTTTCCGACTTGTTTTGAGTTGGGTTACACCTTAGGATGCTTGCCCATGAGTTTGGAATCATTTAGGACAAGTTTAGATGAAGTTTGAGTCATGAATCTCGCGGCCGCATTGGTTTTTGGACGTTAGCTCGCATTGAGATGCTGAGAGCACATCAAAATGTGCAAAAATCTGGAAGAGGGACCATGCGGTCGCATGGTCCCATTTTGAAGCGACCGCATTGTGCCAGTTTCAGCCCTTGGTGATTTTTTGAGTTGTTTTGGCTATTGACCACCAAGCCCTTGGCCCTTGGACATCTTGAGTGAGTCAAGCCTCTTTTGTTGACCCTCCTACAACCCTTCTAAGCCCTTGGATGAACCCTTATCAATGGCCATCATTCCTTAGCCAATAAGAAGCAAGATAACCCCCTTCACATGGATAGTGGTCTTGTTGGTAAGTATATAAGCATTTTTCAGCCTATTCAGCCATTAGAGATCACCAAAGCTTCAGAGGTTCAGAGTCTAACCTCCATTTTCGTCCTTGGAGAGAACCCTAACTTGGGTGGCCATTTGCCAGAGTTCCGGTGATCCGATCGGCGATCCGAGACCACCGAATCGAAGGCCTTGCTCTCCTCTACAAAAATCCTTGGTTTAATCTTCCTTTCATCCATTATTCATAGGCTTAAGGTGACTCGACAATTCCCAGAATTTTCATGTTCAATATTATAGCATGACCCCTTAATTACAGTTGTTCTATTGATGCTTAGGAACACTTTTTGAGAAGAAGAATCCTCCAATTCAACCTATGAAATGTGTGTAGGATTTTATGAATTCTTTATGAAGTTGTGATTTTGACTTTGTGTAAAGCATGAATGTTGTTTATAATGTGCCTAGGAACAACTCTTGTGAAAGAATATGTTTCAATTGTAAGTTTAACAAAATCACCGATTCTAGGGTTTGAAACTCGAGAATGTGTTTATGGCTAGTTTAAGGTCTTGAACGGCTTAGTCATTAAGTTCTAAATGAACGGAGAACATAGGAAAGGGCAATGTGATGAGATTAGGGAGTTATTGAACAATACCGACTCCACATTCAATCCCTACGACGTTTGTAGTTCGTTAGACTAATGTATTAGCTTACGTGACTTTGGGATGAATTGAAGGGCATGTTTGATATGTGTGCTTATAAGACTCAATCGAGTTCTTATGCGGTTTATATGATTGTGTGAAGTAAATCCATGTTTGAGAGCATGTTGTAGAATGATGTATCTATTGACATGTTGAATTCGCTCTTGTTGAATTCCTATTTGATTCCTTAATGAGTAAACACCTACTTGTTGAATAAGTTCGCTCTTGTTGAACTTGTTCCTTATTTGAGATTTTATGACGAGTAAACATCTACTTGGCATTTCATTAGTGCAGCTGGCATATTTAGTTGAGTCGAAGGTGTGACAATGCATCGCCGTCACGAGTTATGGGACTCGTGATAGTGATGGGCTATTATATCGGGTTTTTATCACACACCCCTCCACTGTTGGCCACAGTGGGGAAGTAGCCCCTTTGCTGTAACCAATAGAGCACATTGGCAAGTCTAATTACCAAGTAGAGAGCTTGGTACCCGAATAGAGAGCTCGGTACTTTGATACACTCATCACGGGTATCATTGGCACGAAATGTTAACGCTGTGTATTGCAGGAGCTACGTAGCGGCACCGGTTCAATAACATATCCTCCTTATATGTGATTTACTTTATAGCACCTATGTGAAACAATGTGCTACCATGGATATGTGATTTAAGTGTTTTTTAAATGAATTCTTTGATTGACTTGATATTAAAGATGATATCTTGCTATGTATGTTGCATGATGCCATGACATGCATAATTGTTAACTCACAAAGTCTTTATGACTTACCCCCTCCCTTTTACTACTTTAGATCCGAGCCGTCCAGGTACTTCTCGTTGAGGCGTTGCAGGGTTCGTGTTTGTCCGTGATCACACGCGACGAGGTTGTTGTTTATAGAAGTCCTTCTTTTGATCTCTTTTGTAAGAACGTTGGGATTAGCAAGTCATTTAGACTTCACTTTGGGTACTTTGTTTATTTGTATTTATGTCTATACTTGTAGTATCATGTATCCTATTTTGAGTGTCGGCGCATGTACGCCGAGCCTTGTATAGATTTAGTTTGGTTCACATGTTTTAAATCTTCCGCTGGGCATTACTTTAGCTCTTATTTATTTATGTTGTTTCTCCGGCATGTTGTAGCCGTCGAGGTATATATGCATGAACTGTTTAGTGTTGGGTTCCGGTTGTAAAGTCGCCGATGAATTGGTATACTTGTCTTTAATTGCTATTTCAGGTTTAAAAAGTTTTAAATTATTCTGGCCTTTTAGTGCCGAGTCGCGCTTCATCTACAATGTTGCGTCACGTCGTTTTCTATAATCGAGTCTTTGCATGTATTGTTGTCCTATTTGGATGACTTGACTTGTGATTCCACCTCGGGGTCCGGGTCGGGTCGTCATAGTTGGTATCAGAGCTTTATAGGTTAGCTATCGGCCAGGATAGGTTCCATGGCCTAGGTGGGTTGGTTTTTTGTGTGATTTCTAACGTCGAGTGATTTCTTATAGGTTCACGATGGTGGAGACTAGACATGATACGAATCAGGAGTCTTGGTCCTAGCCAGGAGGTGGTGTTGGTCGAGGTGATAGAGAGAATAGGGTGACAGATCTCCACGAGGAGCGAGTTGACCTAATGCGCGAGATGGCGGACATGTATCGCCGTATGCTTGCTTTTATGACTGAGATGGCCCAGGAAGGTCAGCCAGGAGGAGTACCACTTGCACCACCAGCACCACCAGAACCAGAGGTGAGGCAGCCGCCACCTCGTATTGATGTGCCTGTTGATCCTAGAGTGAGGAACAACGCTACATTGGAGAGATTCTTGAAGATGAAACCTCAATCTTTCGAGGGTGAGTCTGTTGCTAGTATTGCTGAGTTGTGGCTGGAGGACTTAGAGAAGATCTTTGCAGCTCTGGACTGAACTGAGGAAGAGAATGTTGTATTGGCGGTATATAAGCTGAGGGGAGCCGCCAACCATTGGTGGAAAGTCTCGCTTGCTAATTTGGAATCGAATGGGGTTCCTAGAGTGTGGCTAACTTTGAGAGGGAGTTCGGGGCTTCTTATGTGCGATGGTAGTGAGGAGAGAGAGAGAGGAGTTCCAAGATTTGGAGGCGAGGGTTACTATGTCCGTGGCTCGGTATTCGTCTAAGTTCACGAGTTGTCACGGTATTGTGCACATCTTGTACCAGATGAGCCCCAGAGGGTTCTTAAGTTCATTAAGGGTTTGAAGACATAGTTTAGGAGGCAACTTTTGTCTCTTGATTGACAGTTATCGGGCGCGGTAGATCGTGCCTATGAGATAGAGAGAGATATTGAGGAGCACGAGGCGAAGCCTTACATGCGATTTTCACATCGGCATCGGTCATCATCGCGGGGGCCTCGCGGCATACGAGCGAGAGGCCGAATCGGTAAGTCGGCCAGTAGGGGCAAGCTATGCCTTGGCAGCGGTGGCCATGGTAGGCGATGATCGGTGGGCGGTCGGGTTGTCGGAGTCGTTAGGATAGTCGCTCCATCTTCTCGAGGCGGCGAGGGCAGAGGAATAGTTACACAGTATGTTCTTATTGTGGCGGTAATGCAGGGGCACGCAATTGAGCGATGTTGGACTAAGGCTGCGCGGGTGCGGGTGTGGTGAGGCAGGTCGTCATATGAGGAGAGATTGTCCCTAAGGCTGGTGTTAATCGATCGGTGGGTTACGTTTCACGATCGGGAATAAGAGGGATAGTGATGGGCGTCCGAAGGCACATGCACGTGTATTTGCGCTTGATCAGCGTGGTGTCCAAGAGTCTACTTCATTGATTGGAGGTACTCTCTCAGTTTTCGGTCATAGAGCTCGAGTTCTTATAGATCCAGGGTCTACTCATTCATATGTCGCATCACATTTTATAGATCATTTATGTGTATTGCTCGGTTGCCTTATGTTCTTGAGGTGTCTACAGTTGGGTGATTGTATGTTGGCGAGGTCTATAGGGGGTTGCAATGTAATTGTTTGTGATCGGGTTTTGCATGCGGATTTGGTAGTATTGCCTATCCGGGATTTTGATGTGATATTGGGTATGGATTGGCTTTGTGTTTACCATGCTTTAGTAGATTGCCGTCGCAAGAGGGTTACTTTTGCCATGCAGGTATTCGAATTTGTATTCTTGGTGATCATGCTTTGAATGGTATACATGTTATTTCTGCTTTGCGGGCTAGGAAACTTCTATCTCAGGGGTGTGCGGGGTATATTGCTTGTGTGCTTGATACTAGCATGTCTACTATTAGTATAGAAGATGCACCAGTAGTTAATGAATTTCCGGATGTCTTTTCGACTGATTATGCATTACCCCCCGACCGAGAGTTAGAGTTTTGCATTGAGCTATTGCCGGGGACTTCACCTATCTCAGAGCACCTTATAGGATGGCTCAGTGAGTTGAGATAATTGAAGGAAGCGATTGCGGAGGCTTCTTTGGATAGGGAGTTTATTAAACCGAGTGTTTTTCAGGTGGGGGGTGCACGGTGTTGTTTGTGAAAGAAGGATGGTAGTTTGCGGTTGTGCATTGACTATCGTTAGTTGAACCAGTTACTATAAAGAATAAGTATCCATTACCTCACATTGATGATCTCTTTGATCGGCTTCAGGGGGTCTATTGTGTATTCCAAGTTAGACTTGAGGAGTGGTTACCACCAGTTGAGGGTTCGGGCGGATGTCTTGACCTTCATTCAAGATTATAGCAATTATGAGTTTGTTGTGATGCCGTTTGGTTTGACAAGCAGCGCTGCCATTTTCATGGACTTGATGAATGTAGTGTTTCGTGAGTACCTTGATTGTTTTGTAGTGGTGTTCATTGATGATATCCTCGTGTATCAAGTCACGAGAGGAGCATGCACGCGCATCATTTGAGAGAGGTTCTTACCTGTCTTGCGTGAAGAAACAGCTTTTTTTGCTAAGTTTAGCAAGTGTGCATTTCGCTAGAACAAATTGCTTTTCTTGACATGTTGTGTCCAGTGATGGT
>CM028382.1:29757523-29878892 GCA_013146195.2 Codonopsis lanceolata | reverse complement strand
AACTCCGTTACATTCTCGCCAGAAATTTGTCCGAGAAATGTGTGCCATGATTAGAAACAATGGCTCGGGTAACCCAAAGCGACACCGCATGTGGTCATGCACGAAGTTGATGATGTTGTTTTCGTGATGGTCGCCAATGGTTTTGCTTCAATCCATTTGGTGAAGTAGTCGATTGCCACCACCGCATATTTGAATTGAGATCGCTTAGAGGAAAGGTCCAATTATGTCGATTCCCCACATGTCGAATGGCCATGCCGCCACGACCGGGTCCGCTTCTGGGTGGTAGTCTAGGTATATCCGTATAGCAAACCTCTCGACATTTGTCACATTTCTCGCACGTATAAGGCCGCATCTTTCCTTAACGTGATCCAATAGTAACCTCAAATAAAATTTTTCGTGCTAAGGTCCGTGCCTCGATGACCGCCACATTCTCCTTGACGGACCTCGTATAAGCTCTCGGTCATTTCGGTCGAACACAACGAAGCATCGACATTACCCTTGACCGCTTGTACAAGACTCCTCCGACCACCGAGTATCGACATACTTGGTTCCGACAACTTGCTCGGTTTTTGTCTTCCGCATATACCCCGCTCGATGAAATCTTTATACTGCCGATCAAAGATTCGCCGCTGCTCGATATCCATTATTCGGTCCTTTTCAATCGAAGGTGTTTCCAGATGATCAATCATCACTGCTGGCCTTAACACAAATATCTCATCCTCTGCTATTTTGGAAAGGTAGTCTGCCGCATGTTATCTCGCTCGATCAATCCCGACGATCTCCCGTAACTTGAAGCTCTTCAAAATTTTTTGACTAACTCGAAAGATTTTCGACCAATGTAGGATTATGGATCGCATACTCCTCAGACTTGGTTCACTTAATTGTGAATCCGAGTACATCAGAACCGAATCAATATCCATGTCCAACGCGAAGTTCTAATCCGCAATCATGGCCTCACTGGCTTGATTGTTGGATGCGTGAAATTTGAATCTAAGAGCCATCTCGAACTCGTCACCGATCGTGTGACCAAGAAGATGCTCGGCTCGCCGCCTCGATTTACGCAGCGCCGTCCACGAATAATTCCCAACAGTGGGTTGGCTTGATCTTAATCATTTTTTCTTGCTCGACGGCGTAGTTGTGATCGACGACTTCTTCCTCATAGCTGGAAAAGCTCGCTTTCAAAAGTTTAATGCCTCGGCTTTAATAGCCTTTCGTGGTTGATAGTCAATGTGAAATTGCGGAGCTCGATGGACCAACCAAGCATTCTTCCGAAAAATCGGGCTTGTGCAAAATTTTTCGTAATGGTGAGTCGGGTACACAATTATCACGCAGTGTAAAAGTAGGCTCGTAATTTCCGAGCAAAGAATAACAAGAGAGTAGCCAACTTTTCTATATTAAAATATCGGCTCTCTCATGTGAGAGCTTTTGACACGTAATACGTGTTTTTGGACATTTGACTCCTCCCTAACAAAACGGCGGCCACTGTCTGTGGTCGCCAAGTACAAATATAGGTTTTCGCCTTCTGCCGCTCATTAGGACTGTTCACCGAGATACTTCTTAAGTTGCTTGAACGCCTCGCACATTCCTCATTCCATTCAAAATTCTTGTTTCCTGAGTACTTTGAAGAAGGGTAAACATCGCTCACGGAGCGAGAAATGAAACGACCAAGGGCGATGACGTTCCGTTCAAGCGTTGGACGTCTTTAATACATCTGGGCAGCTTCATGTCGAGTAGAGCTTGAATCTTTTCCGGGTTAGCTTCTATCCCCCTTTGGTTAACCATGAACCCCAAGCATTTCCCAGCCTGAACACCGAAAAGGCATTTGCTCGGGTTCAACTTCATGTTGTTCTTTCTCAGGTTGGTAAAAGTTTCTTCCAAGTCTTTGCTGTGGTCTCTCCCCTTTGTCTTGATGACCATCAATGTATATCCTTACAGCCAAGGTTGGCCAAAAACTTTGTTGACCATACGATAAGTGGCCCCAAGCCAACCCGAAGGGCATCATTTTATAACAAGAGAGGACCGCCACTGCCGAAAATGCGGTCAAAGCCTTGTCTGCTCGCCCGCCATTTTCACTTGGTGGTATCCCGAATATGCATCCAAGAAGCTGAGCATTTCGAATCCAGCAATTGCATCAACCAGCCTATCAATGCGAGGAAGAGGGTAACTGTCTTTGGGGCAAGCCTTATTAAGATCTATGAAGTCCACGCACATTCTCCATTTATCATTGCTTTTTTTAACCATCACCACATTGGCAAGCCAGGATGGGTAATGAATTTCTTCAATGATGTCTGCTTTCAGTAACTTCTCTACTTCCTTCTTTATAGCCTCATTTTTTTCTGTGGAGATGGTCGATATGCTGGGTCCACACTTAGCCGATGGAGAGCTACTTCCTCACTTATGCCCCTCATATCTTCCACCGTCCAGGCAAACACATCAAGGCTTGACTTTAACTGTTCGTTCAACCTTGTCCGCTTCCTGGGAAAGTCTTGTCCCAATTTTGATTTTTCTGCCTGGAAAAGACTGATTGATGACAATTTCCTCGAGCTCATCTTCACCGAATCGGCTCTTCACGGACCTGCAATGTGTCCATTTCGATTTTTTCGTCGCCTTTTGCCCTCTTTTTATGAGCGGGCTTTGATGTTTCCTCGGCGGCCTCTGTCTCCTTGTCCCTGGGGTGATCAACCTCCATATTTTCTGGTCGCGAGCACTCTCCTTCAGAAATTACTACTATATTGTCCAGAGCTGCGCCTGGAACAACGATTTCTTCATTGGGGATGGCGAGCGATTTTACCGCTTTTTTCTTACGCTTCCTGACAAATTCCCAAATTGTTCGGGGTTGACTATGAAGGATGCCAACGCCAGTGTCTGTGTAAAACTTTGCTCGCTGGTGAGGAACCGAGGCTACCATCTGGAAGCGAGCCATGGAGGGAATGCCCATGATGGCATTATATGGAGATTTCAGATCGATCACGAGGAAAGTTATGACTTCTAGCCTCGTATGTTCCCCATCGCCTATGTAAACCTCCAGGTCAACTGTGCCCTTGACCCCGACTTTATGATTTGTAAAACCTTCCAGAGTTCCCAATTAAGGTTTTAATCGGGCATCGGTGAGACCAATCTCCTTAAAACAACTGTAGTAAAGCACGTCCCGGCATGCTCCCGTATCTACGAGCACTCGGTGCACTTGCCAGTTGTTAATCAAAGCCGACACAACCAAAGGCTGTTCGGACGCAAGGGTTGTGCTTGCCAACTCGCTGCGAGTGAACTGGATGGTCTGCTCGCCAAATCGAGTTACTGGTGGCATATTCATCACTTTTGACAGTGAATAAATATGCTTTCCCAGTTGAGTCGAACTGGGTTCTTCTTCAAGAATAACATTCACCACCCCGTTTATCTGGGGGGCATTGCCTCTGTTTCCGCCGTTTCCCCGAGCAGGAGGATCACGACGATTGCCACCATTGTTGTTCCCTTGCTTGAACCTATCAAGACGTCCTTGATTAATCAAGCGTTGGATTTCTTTTTTAAGGATGAAACATTCCTCCGTGACATGTCCCACGTCGTTGTGGTAGGCACAAAATTTTGTGCTATCCCTGTATTGTGCAGTTTCCGGATTCATGGGATAGGGAGCGGGGAGATCATTCTGTATTTGCATCATTATCTCCTCTCTTGAAGTGTTTAAGGGAGTGAAATGCTGCTCCCTGAATCGTTGAGTGGAATCAGAAGTCCTGTTCCGGTCTCTCCGAAAATTATTGTTATTTCCCGAGCTAGAGTCAGCTTGGTGTCAAACTATTTTCAACCTTTTCCTTCCCTTTTCCCTTCCGATCTGCCTCCGTCGAGCTGAACAATTGTGCTCAAGCAAGCATCTCACCCTGAGTGGCCGGTGGATGCATCACCAATTCCTGCTTCAGGCCCCCACTTCGCATATTGTTCAAAAAACAAAGCGTAACCTCTCCTTCAGTCATGCCCGTAACTTGTTCGAGCACCTTAGTGAACCTTTCCACATAGCTATGGGAAGATTCATCAATTCCTTGAACCACTTTGCAGAGGTCGAATCGACTTTTGGGGAGAGCTCCGGCCGAGCCAAATTCTGCTAGGAACTTCTCCTTCAAGTCTTTCCACGCCGTAATAGACCCTTTCGGGAAACGCCCTAACCAACTCTGAGCTTTACCCTGTATGGCCCCTGCAAATGCCTTCATTTTCAAGGCTTCATTACTGGTCACCAAGCCGACCTGAGCTTCAAATGATCGTAGCCAATCTCCTGCTCGGGTTTTTCCCGAGTATTTATCAAAATTCGGAAAAACAGCTCCCAGTGCTGGAGGTGTGTTTTCAATCCAGTCTGCGAATGGACTACCATCTGAAGATCGAGCAGACCCATCAGAACGGCGACCAGCTTCCCACCCATCCATTCTCGCCTGCACAATTGCCAAAACCTCGGCCATTGTCTGAGGTTGAGCTGGTACTGGTGCCGTTGGAATTACTACGGGCTGAGCTGTAGCGGCCAGAGGTGCCTCAATTTCTTGTGCTCGGAGCTGCTGGGGGACCTTTGGAGGTCTTGTTGTTTCGTAGCGGTCTGCTCGTCTATCGTGTTCGCGACGGGGTGAAGTTCGTCGAGACCGATGAGAATAGCGAGATCGAGAATGATATGAACGCTCATGTTCATCATTTCGACTGCGCCTGCTGGCTGGCTGTGACTCATCGACTATACTGTACTCTTTAGCACGACGTTTATCCCGACTTCGTCTCTCCTCATGGTTTTCCATGGCATTAGCATCCTGGATGTGGCTGCCACCGCTTTCTGCACGATTCCGGGCTGGAGCTTGATCGATGGCCAAAGGGGGTTTGTGCGGGGCATGGCCGCCGACACTAAGCACCCTTTCAGCCACGTGTGGAACACTAACTGCGGGCACAATTGGTATTAACTGTTCCTCTATGGGAACTGGTGGCTGACCCAACGCGGCTAGTTATTGATTCAGAATAAACATCTTGCTCAGATACTGAGCTTGATTGCGAAGAGCTTGCGCCTGAGCTTGTTCATTTAATGGGATAGGCTCCGCCACTGAATTTAGTCGAGCACCTTCCCTACGTTGGTTCAACTGATCCCGTAATTCAACTGAATTGGCCCTTTGCTGTTGCAATTGATTTCTTAAATCATGCTGAGGTGGATCAGTTGCGGGGACGAAACCAGCTTCGCCATTTGGTGCATGTTGTGCCGCCACTTGAGATCTGGTCATTACCCCGCTTAGTGGCGGTAAGCCATTTCGTGGAAACTGGTCAGGCTGGGGGATCCCCTCAGGTCTGTTACTAATTGGGGGCCAATCTCCTTGAACAGATACATCACCGCCGACAATTCCGCTTGCTCCAACCTGTCCCTTTCCGTTCTTAGCCATGCTAACAAAGGTTAATGAAAAATGAACTAAAAATTTTTCGTTTCCCGGCAACGGAACCAAAGTGATGCTGCACAATCTGGTCTTGGGCCGTTCCCTGCGGTTTGTAGGATATCTGGGCTTATAGAAATATGCGATTACCTAGGACCCTGTCAAAAAAGAGAACACCTCAATAGGAATGCAAGGCCGGGCCTCGCGAAACCCCTCAGGCGTGAGAGTAAGTATTAAGCTTGATTGAAAGCAAAATGACAGGGTTTCGGTATGTAAAAAGTGCGTACCTTTCAAATGAGATTTTATGAAGTATATATAGCCTTTCTGGGAGTAAGATCCGGGTTAGGCTATGATCACGGCAATATTTTAGGACTGCAATACCATAAATGCGGGTTGACCGCGTAACCGAAGGAATCATGGCTAAAATCTCGGGATCAGCGAGGTTATCTCGAAATTAATACCGAGCTCAATCGGGCAGCCTTGTTCTCTGCTCGCTGAGTGATAGAGAAATTCCTGCTCGGGATAGATGTACGATGATCATCTCGCGGCTATCCTGCTCGGGTAATTTCTTTCCTGGTCTCTGTCATGCACGTGACTATCACGTGTTGGAGCCTGTGCTTGGCTCGTGACCAAAGTTTGGGCCAAGCTCATCAGAAGGTGTTCTTGGAGTATTCCGGCGATTCCTGGAGATCCGGCCACCCGATCGGAGAGGTTAGACCACCGAATCGAAGCCCTTGCCCTCTAGTTCATTAATCCTTTGTTTGTTTTATGATCCATTCTTTTGATCTATATTGAAGGTATGTTATTAATTCCTAGAATTTTGTAGACTAGATTATTTGGCATGCTAGTCTTCATTAAACTTGCTTAGATCATTCTAAGGAAGAGTTTTATCAAGTTTATAACACGTTTTGATGCTCCTATGAAATCTGAAAATTTTTCCATGGATTTTAACTTGATGATTTTGGTCTTGAGTTTAGTTTGAAATATGTTCAAGCTTTGATTTGGAAGCACTTTTGTTCATGAACTTGTTGGGAATACAAACCATACAAATTCAGTCTCTGTTTTGGGTAAATTTCGAAAAAATACTGGTACTAATCTACAAAAGGGAATTTTCTAAAATTAAATTATGTTATACCTATACATGTTAGGTAACTCTCTGTAAAGTTTCACAAATTTTGGAGTTCGGGAAGTATTTTTCATTGATCACAAATCGTGGCTGTTCCAGTAAGTTGTTACCAGAAATCCAATCTGTTAACATGAACTTTAGTTGACCATATTTCGATGAATACATGTCTAAATTGAGGAGTTTAAAATGATAAGTTGTAGTTCAAGGAGTCTAGTTTCTAGAAATGTCAGATTTATGATATTTGGATTTATGAAGAATATTTGGTGAATTTTCTAAGAAAGACACTCAGTGTAAGTCATAATAGAGAATCAGATTTATGTCATGAAGTTGAGAGGACCATGATTTGATGAATACAAGTCCAATTGGGGTGTATTAAAATGGTAAACTCTAGCTCAAAGAGTCTACTTTATGAAAATGTAAAATATGTGCCTTTTTGATCAATGAGAAATTTTTGGTGAAGTTTGTAAGATAGACATGCAGTATAGGTCTCACAGAAAAACAGATTTCTGACATGAGCTTGGAATGGCTGTATTTTGATGAATACAAGTCCAAATGGAGTAATTTAAACTAAACTTAACAGTCAATTAAGATTCATGTTCTCTATCGTGTTTTGAAGTCAATATACACAAGAACACAACAATTCTTTTTGATATCTACTAAAATTTATGTTATAAATAAGTAGAGATTTACATTTCAAACTCTTCATCTAATATATGATAAATAATTAAAATGATAAATAAGAATAAAAAAAGTTAATTTTAGGAGAACATAAGTGAAAATTCTTTAAAAAAATAAAAAAGAAACTATTCACAGTTTATCACTATGGATGAATCTTTATAAACAAAAAACATTTCATGGATGCTATGAACATAATTCCGAGTTAGCCTTTTGGATGTGTGTAATCTTCTAAGAAGCTTAAAACATTTTACAAACTAGTCGTTATTCATGACATTTCATCAATCAAATCATTGCTTCTTTCTAAATTGAATGACGAAATGTCATGAATACGATCAGATTGCAGTGTTTTGTAGCAATTCACGTGCTGCTTTTTAACATTAAAAGATTGGTAAGAGTGTTGAAAACTATCAACAATGTGTTCGTTATTCATGGCATTTCACCAAAACAAAAGTAAGATTACTAGCATCAAATGGTGAATTGCCATGAATACGAACATGTTAATTTTTGTATTTGGGTTAAATGTGTTTAGGGTAGGCTACCGGACCACCACCATTGACGGTGGTGGCCGGAGGTTATTGAGAGGAAGAGAAAGACGCAGTAGGAGAGAAAAGAAAGAAGAGAGAGAAACTATTTTATTGAAATTGAATTCTCTACAAAAATAAAACTATTACATCTATATATATCAAACAACTAATGTAAATGGGCTACTAGCCTACTAACAAAGTAATTGGGCCCAAATGAACTAACAAGGATTGGGCCTATATTTTTAACACACCCCCTCAACTCGAACATGCAACTATCGTGAAATGATCGAGTTGGAGAAGTGCAAACAAGTGAGTCTCAATGGACCGGGCCTCTTGGGCCAATACAAATCAAATGAGCCTATACGGCATATGGGCCTATAAGGCAAATGGGCCTATACGGCAGATGGGCCTATACGGCAAATGGGCCACTGTGGGCCAGAGTAGTAACAATCTTTATCAAGAAGTCAATCAAGTAGATCGAAGCCCAAAAACGGATCACCTCGAACACTTGTAGTAGATGTAGTGCAAGTTGATCGGAGCCCACAAGACGGATCACCCCGAACACTTGTAGTAGATATTGAGAAGCCCAAACAGGAGCCAATCCCCGAAAAGCTTGCTCGATCAATGGCTAGTAGAAGAAGGAGTATCCAAAACGAACTTTTCTGT
The DNA here is from genome assembly GCA_013146195.2 of Codonopsis lanceolata. Lineage (NCBI taxonomy): Eukaryota > Viridiplantae > Streptophyta > Magnoliopsida > Asterales > Campanulaceae > Codonopsis > Codonopsis lanceolata. The sequence continues at coordinate 29,870,523 of CM028382.1, read as the reverse complement.
CCTAAGGATTACATCCTTAATCCAATAATGTGAATCGGACACCGACCACACAGTGAAATAGAAACCAAGTCAATATTTGACTTTGGTCAATCAAAGAAGTTCAAACAAGAACATCCAGTAGAAGGCAATGAGAAGAGTAGTTGAGTCTCTTAACCTTGATAATTTGAGAGAAAGAAACTCGGATGGAACATTTTCCAAAGAATCAGATTGTAGAAACTCGACCAACCATAAAATTGTGCTGACCGGCAATGAATTCTCCGAAGAATGCTAACAAAATCGGAGAGGGCAGTGAGATAATCGATTAAGAATTTCCATGAGAAATCTTGAATTTCTTGAGTGTTTAAACAACAAGATTTGATTGCAGTGATTTGATTGTAGATGATCAGCTCCGATTCGGAGCCGCCTTCTGTAGATTGTTTGACTTTGGTTGCTAACTGAATCATAACCAGAGAAACTGTATGACCAGAGAAAATAGGAGCAACATTGGCTCCCAGTCCAAATAGAGGATATAATTTCTTGGCTTCCTCTACTGTAATTATCTGATTGGCAAACCCCAAAACAGTACAGAAGCCACTACACTTTCCCAAAGCTCAGCCATAACATAAAACAACAGAAACTCCAGATCCTCATAATCGCAAGTGGGCCAAGGAGAGTGTCAAGAAGCCTATCAGCAAGAACACTAGGGTGAAAGAAATTGCTCAGCGGATACAAAACAAACCCAAAAGCCCCAAAAAACGCAATAAAGGGTACCATAACAGTATAGAACAGGGCCTGTTTAGGTAACACATTAGCCAATTTCGTATACAGAACCATAAACCCAATAGGCATAGGCAAATTGACCCAAGTTTTTAGGAAAGGTTTTAGGCTGCCATGTTAATTTTCGGTAATTTCAGAATAGTACCACCAACAGTAACTGAACAATATCCCAATTACTTTCTTGAACAACACTGTCTAACAAAGCAAAAGGCTTATCCACGCCATGAATTGAAATGGGTCCATACACGATGAACCTCCCCCACCAGGGAACACTATTTTCTTGGATTTTTTTTGGGGGAATGTATCTAGCTGATAGCGAGTCCATCGATCAGTTAAAGAAGACGGACAGACGTTTAGGGTTTAGCTCCGCTCCGATTGTTTTCAGTGACCGCTCATCTCGGGTCGTTATCATAGAGCTACGCCGCCGCAGCTATTCTCTTAATCTTCTATGGATCTTCTTCGTCTTCCTGCACAACCAAGTTTCTTGAATTGTCTTTCTTGTTTTTTTTTCAGTATCTTGAACAATTTTGAAATCTGAATCGAAAGAATCAGATGGGTTAAGATTAGGTAATTGTTGCTGAGGAAATGGGTTTCTCAGATTTTCTTGATTTGGGTAGGGAGGATCTTGCCATTGGAGATGAGCTCATCGGCAGATGAAATTTTCTTCTGGGCGTCTTGGTTTAGATTCATAGAGGCTCAGATACGAACTTCTTATTGCTGGAAACGAAGTCTTGAAAGCATTAGTTGTTGTTGGGTGGCGAAGTGACGAGCGCACCGTTAGTCTTGACGCAATCCTCCACGAGATTGATTCAATTGGCCGGAATCAAAGATGAATAAGGGCAGTAAGGAGATTGATCGAGATTTGGGGGTTTTGTTTTAGGGAAAGGATTGATTATGTTGGACACCGAATTGGGTTCTTGAATCTCAGGCAATAATCCAGGAACACAAAGGGTTCTCTGGGCTCTGATACCATGTTAATTTTTGTATTTGGGTTAAATGTGTTTAGGGTAGGCTACCGAACCACCACCATTGATGGTGGTGGCCGGAGGTTATTGAGAGGAAGAGAAAGACGCAGTAGGAGAGAAAAGAAAGAAGAGAGAGAAACTATTTTATTGAAATTGAATTCTCTACAAAAATAAAACTATTACATCTATATATATCAAACAACTAATGTAAATGGGCTACTAGCCTACTAACAAAGTAATTGGGCCCAAATGAACTAACAAGGATTGGGCCTATATTTTTAACAGAATAGATTATTGTGTTTTACTTTACTCAAGAAGGGGAAAAGGAGAGAAACAGAATTGTATGGTCTTATTTCTTTGCCAATTAGCCTTTTTATATGCATTTTCATTAACAAAATGAAAAAAATGAACACCTAAAGTTTTCAGGGTAATAAATGCAAGTTGGTGGACTCATTTATTTTTGTCTTGTTTAAGAGATAGATTCAAACATTCAACATTATTTGGTGAGTTAATTTCTAGTCATTAATGTTACTTATCTCCTCTTGACTATGAGATTTATTCAATAAATCAAAAAATGTTTGAAATTTAAACTCGATGTATACGTGGAATCATCAAACCGTACAATGAGGGAATTGAGAAATACACTGATTCAAAAGTTTTAAATGTGGTTGAATGCATTATATAACGTCGAATTTGTAAAGAAGTTTATAATATTAAAAGTTCCATTTACTAGACAAATCACATAGCACTATTTAAACCCAAGAGACTAATGTCTAATTAAGTATTGATATTATTACATCGATTTTATCAATTTTTCTGCAAATTTATTATTATGATAAAATCACCCTTTCACTTCTAAAACCAAAATTTCAAACTTTGTCTCAATTCAATCATATTCACTTTAAGATTTTAGTTTTATAAAAGTTCTCTTTCTTCACATTACGTTCTTAAAACCATTGCTCCGTAATATGTGACTGCCAAAATAAGTTTTCAATGATCAAAATTTAAACACAAACAAGTATTATTTCATCTATGATAACATTTCTCTCTCTCTCTCTCTCTCTCTCTCTCTTTTTGACCCTCTCATATTTCCACATCGGCTATTCAACTAATATACTAATTTTGTGAATACAATGAGTTGACTAATCTCTTTATGGTTGTTTTGCTTAAACAGTCTTTATTGAGATCTTATCCCTATAATCTTCATAACCCTTCAACTTTAACCTTCAAATATGATGTAAGCATCTTGCTTTAGCTCTAGTTTTTTGTATTTTAGGGCCAATTCAAGGTATATATACTTATATATCCACAAATATTATTTACACTTTTCAAACATTAGCTTTTTGCTTGGAAAGGAAAGAGTATTATGTTTTTACTATTTTTCTTTCAATTTAAATTCATGGTGAAAGACTCAAATTTTAATTTTAATCAGGATTATGGAGACCTTATATGGCTGATCTGTAAGGGAAAAATAGGCATGACCTATTTTGGTCTTGTTTTCACCTTTCTTGGTGATAAAGTTTTGGTGGATATTTGGTAACAAAATCTTTAGTTGCATTTTTGGAAAACAAAATTTTCCTAAAGATTTTTTGGTTTCTTGGTCCTAAAGTTTAGGAGTCATTTTTTGAAACAAAATATTCATAAAGATTTGTTGATTTCTTGGACCTAAATCTTAGTGTTGTTTTTGGAAACAAAATCTTGGTGAAATTCATTCATGAATCCGTGCCTTAGAATACTTGTTTATATGGTAATAAAATATAGGATTTATGGTAAGTGTATTTACTTCCTAACTCTAATCATTTTCCTTGTTGGAGTTTGCTTCCTTTTTTTTAGGACTTCTTCACATATAAATTAAGGACTTGGGGCAAAGGCTGAATACGCATTCAGGGAGAAAATTCAGAAAGTTGAGAGCAGAAAAATTAGATCCTCGAAGTCGTTCCAATTCCAGTTCTGCAGAAGTTGAATGTGACTTCGGATGTTATAACATTGGAAGCGACATTGAAGTGCTGGAATTGTTTTGACTTCTGAGTTGATTTTAGGAAGCTATTTGTTTATTCCCACGTTTGTTATACCTGTTTTTTTGTGGGTGTTTTGCTCTCCAAGACTTGTTGTCTTGTGAGAGTGTTTTGTTTTATGATTTCACATAGTTTTTGTAAAACAATTCATCCTTTTTAGTGAAATCTTTTTGGCCATGAGGCTAGATCTACAAGTATAGACTTGTAGATTGTTTGGTAAACCTTTGTGCTTAAATTCGTGCTTTATTTTAAAGTCTTCCGCTGTTCAGTTTTATTTTGGCCATTGTGACTTCCATTGTAGCTACATCGGCAGATACATTGGAAACTGCATTGGCTGATTTTTGGAGAATCCTAGCTACTCGTGTTCTTTCAATTGGTATCAAAGCCTCCTCTTGATGTCACTAAGAGTAGATTTTGGTTGTAGCCGTGATGGATTCTCAATATGAGAATGTTGTTCGTCCTCCTATTTTGACTAATGCAAATTATTCTATTTGGAAAGTCAAGATGCATATCTTCATCAAATCAATTGATGAGAGAGCGTGGCTTGCTGTTCTAAATGGTTGGACTCCTCCCAAAACTACTGATGATGATGGTGATGTAAAGATCACCAAAGAAGCAGATTGGTCTAATAATGATAGAAACATTGCCTCTTTTAATTCAAAAGCTTTGTTTGCTATATATAAAGCCTTAGATTCCAACACCTTTAGGGTTATAGCCAATTATGAGTCTGCTAAAGATGTATGGGAGGCCCTTCAAACCTTGTGTGAAGGACCTTCCAGTGTTCGTGCTTCTAAATTAAGATTGCTTACCACTCAATTTGAAAACACAAGGATGAATGAAGATGAAGATACTATGTCTTAATATGCTAGATTACTTTATATATCTAACTCTGCTATTGCTTTGGGTTATCCTATCACCAATGATCGTCTTGTTAGCAAGATGATGAGAACTTTGCCTGAAAGGTTTAATGTGAAAATTTGTGCTATTGAGGAAGCTCATGACATTGACAAAATTGGCTTTGAAAGACTAGCTGGTATTCTTCAAAATTTTGAGTTAAACCTCAATGAGAAAATTAAGAACAAACGCAAATGTGCATCATCTTCTACTCCTTCTGATGATAGTATTGCTTTTCCTTCTGTTGTTGATATCTCTTCAGAATTTCTTGAGTTGCATAAGGAGATTGAGGAATCTGATTTTGGTGAAAAGTCAATGGATTTTTTAACAACAAAGTTTAAAAATATTTTGAAAGCAAAGGGGCAAAACAGATCTCCATCTTCTATCACCAAAACCGTTTTCAAAACTGAGCCTAGCAAATTTCCTCCCAAAGAAAGTTCTTTTCAAACCCCTGAAAAATCTTTTACCAATCCTTTTGCTAAGCAGCCTACATCTAGAAGTAAAAATATTGATTCTATTCAATGTAGGGCTTGTCAAGGGTTTGGGCATTATGCTAATCAATGTGCTAATACTTTGAGAAAGAAGGGTTTGAATTTTTCTGCTACTTTGAGTGATAGTGATGATGAAGATCTAGGTGATCTCATCACTCTCACTGTTGTACACAACTCTCCATCTGATTTTGCAGGATTTTCGGCCAATGTGACTTCGAATGTAGCTACATCAGAAGCGACATTGGACAGAAGTTGGGAAGATCATTGCTGTTTTAACTCCTCTATCACAGAAGACGATGGAGAATCAGAATCAGACCTGCTGGAAGGTTACAAAGAGTTGTAGAAAGATTGGGAGAAGCGAGCTCATCAAGTTACATTGCTTGGAAAGGCAAACGAACTGTTGAAAAAGGCTAATGAAGAACAAAAGGATTGTATTATAAGGTTGGAAAGTTTGTTGAGTAAAAAAGATGTGGAGATTGAAGATCTTAAGGAAAAATTCATCAAAGCCAATGAAACCTTGGAAAAATGGAATTCAAGCCAACACAAAATGGATGATATGTTGAGTTCTGGTAATTCTGGTAAGTCTGGTATTGGATTCAGGCCCAAGACGTTTGTGAAAGAAGGTGAAGGTATGTCTACTGAACCAAAACATCCCACATAAAATTATCAAAATCTAAACTTCTTTGAAAAACCCAAAACAAGAAAGAAGAATTTTGTGTGTCATTTTTGTCACAAGCCTGGTCATATACAGCCATTCTGCTTTCTTAAAAAGGCTGTATATGAAGAAGAAGTAAGGCAAGCCTTTTTGGTTAGAAATCAGATGCAGCATCGAATGCATCATCCAATGCAGCAACATTGGAAGTCACATTCGAAGTTACATCAGAAGGTACATTCACAGAAACAACAACCAAAAATCTTTAAAAAGATGTGGGTTCCCGAAGGCAGTGACAAGAAGGGTAAAACCAAATATTGTGAGCCTTTTGACATATGCCCTAGTGCTAAGTGGTCCTATGATGAATCTCCTGACTTTGGAGATCATGAATCTCCTGTACAATCTTCAGAACCAACATGTGAGACCAGTGAACCTGTAGCTGATCATACAGAACTTGCATATCCAGGAAGTTCAGCCGATGTGATTCAGAATATGACTCCCAATGTAGCTACATCCGAAGTCACATCAGAAGTCACATTGACAAAGAACTTAGCGATCTTTGGAGCACTCGAACATTCGAAATTCGGTCAATTTGGTGATTGCAGCCATGACATTCCTAGCCACATTCAGAAAAACCATTCAATCTCTCAAGTGATAGGTAATATTCATGATGGCATATACACAAGTAGAAGAAGTAAGGTTGATTCTCACAAATTAGCATGCTTATCAAAATATTTTTGTGAGAAGCCTTAAATCTTTTATGGATGCTCCAAATGATCAAAGGTTATGGACTACACATTGATGTGTTAACCTTATATGTTGATAACACCTATGCAATTTGTTTAGCACAAAAATCCAATTCATCATTCTTGAACAAAACGCATTGATATAAGACACCACTTTATTAGAGACTTGGTTAAATATGAAAATTGTTTGCATTGAACATGTTGGGACTGAAAATCATCTTGCTGATATATTTGCCAAGTGTCTTGATTTTGAGAGATTTTTCAATCTTTGGAAATCTCTTGTGTTTTGTGTGCCATATGATTTTACACTTAGTTAATTGTAATAAATAAATAAATAAATGAAAATTAGACATGCTTGCATTTTGTGGCAGCCTGACCCGTACTCCAATGCGGAATCCCAAGGTCGTCCCACCAAGACAAGCGAAGAGACGGACAAGCACCCGCTAATCATAATGGTGCAGGTCGGAAGATGAGCCATCAAGCTCGAAACAGGAAGGTAAAGCCATAACAGCGATATGGAATCATAAAAACCAACACCTGCGGAAGCGAATCATAAGTGGAACCCAAGCCTTTAATCCTAGACCAAGGAATGCAAGGCTAAGAGACAACTACCCGTCGACAAATCTACGACACGCGTGACGCAACATTGCGCACGGGCAACAAACCATCGGCAAACCTAAGGCCGGCGAATCAACAAAATACCAATCTGATATACAACCACTCAACGGCTACAACATGCCAGAGGGACAAATCAACTAAATGTATAAAACATTTAAATACTAACAACTAAACCCAAGTCTCTCGACTAAAGTCGTCAGAGATGACATTATCAACAATACTAGAATGAGTGAGCTAAAGCATGCTCGAAATAACAAAGGGAATAATTCCTAAGAGATACAACAGCTTGACCAAACAAGTCGGCTCCCAAAATAATACGATAATAAAATATTAACATAATCTACCCAAGTAAAGTCTACACAACTTTACATTCGTGTCTCACAAATACATAATAACAATAATGATAATAACTCCAAGCTTAATGCCCGGAAGACCGCCTGTTGGAATACACTATCCGAAGTCGCCACGCGTACTAACGTGATCACTGCACACACACTAAGGAAAACAAACACACGGAGTGAGCCATAATGACCCAGTAAGTTACTAAATGCAACTGTATGGCATAGCATGGCGTGTCATGGCATAATGCATAAGCTTATAGAAGAATCATGGTATCATATTAGTATACCAACAATGAACATATGCTAAGTCATTAAAGTACATAAACTTCGTACACCACATAGCACATTATCTTTCATATAAGTGCTTATAGTAAGCCACATAAGGGATAGAGAAGATACCCAAATAGTGCCGTTGTGTTGCTCCTGCAATACACATTAATAACCGGGTTGTACCATCGATGCTCGTGATTACATCGATAAACTGAGCGGCTACACCTCAAGGGCAGCCCTTTCTCAGTCTAGTTTAGCATAATCCACTCGCTCTATTGGTACGAGATGGGCTAACTTGCCCACTGGGGCCAACAGTGGAGGGTATGTGAGGTCCCAGGTACGACGATCCATAGCGAATACGAATCTTACGATTCGTATAGGCGATGTATCGTCCTACCTTGACATATAAAACCAATCCAAATAATGCCAGCTGGACTTAAATGCAATGCACAAGTAGATATTTACTCGCATGCTCAAACAAGAACCATGTCCGACAAGGGCGGACTCATCAAATCAAGTAGGTCATAAAGCTCTACACACCAATTGAACAATGCACATATTTACACGTACTTAACAAATCCAACTAACTTATAAGTTTAGTCCAAGAACCACATATTGAGGTACTCATAATCCTCAAGTCATCACCCAATTAAGAGTAGCACATAAGCTTAATAAATCATAATGTGAGGTCTACTATAGTCCTCTACTCGAGATTAAACCAAAGACTATTACTTGGTCTAAGAACAATCATAAATCAAGACTTAGTGTTTAGTCTATAAATAAAAGCATACCAGACTCAACCATAGTCCTAATCGTTGTATATAATTGACATCCTCAAAACCATTCTCATGAATGACAAGACTACCCCGTAGTCCAAATCTCGCAAGTGTTTTCATGTATACGCGACTAAATTCCCTATAGAGAATTTATTCGATAATCATTACTAAAAGTACTCGAGACACTAGGTTGGTCTCTAATACTCTGTGCTCTAACGAGCACGCTTTAAATAATCCCCAATAAGTATCCATAACATGAGTGTCACAATTGCACACAATTCGAGATGCTCGGGTGCGCACAACATAATCAACCAACCCGAACATCGTAGGGTTTCAACCCAAAGCCCAATATTATATTATTGACCTTATAACGACTCCGTTGAGTCTTAAATCTACATTTCATTCCTTATGTGTTTCATAAACCCACAATTTAACAATTTATTCAAATATACAACAAAATCCCAAAATTCATTTGGGCTTGATTCCCAAGCCAAAAAATCTAATAACTCATCATCATCATAGTCAAACGAAACCCAAATATCGTAGGATTTCAACCCGAGTTCATTAACACATTATTGAACTTATTACGACTCCGTTGAGTCTAAATACTAAGTTTCATTCTTCACACATCTCATCAATCTCAACATTAACACCCACTTCAATTAACAGCAATTTCTCCAATAATTCGGGCTTGATTCTAAAGCCCTAAAATTCATAACAAAACCAACATAAATCATAACCCATTTCTTACAACACATAATATCATTCAAATCATTTCATTCATGCTATTAACAAGTTCATACTTCCAAAAATCCCCAAAATGGGCATACAAAGCATATCAATTGTTCATTGCCCACAAATAGCACATATGTTGTTTTCCTTAGGGCCAATGAACCAAAATCAAAAGAAAGTAACTTACCTAGCTCGGATGCAAACTCCAAAGAACGAAAATCCGATCGGTGAACTTGTTCTACTCGTCGAGGGCTTCCCGAATCCGAAGTTTGAAGGCAATCCGACGGTTGGATCTTCATGGATCGAAGAGAGAAGGAGGCTAGGGCTCAAAAACCCCCAAGAACTCTCTCTCTGTAACACCTCGGAATTCTTGCATGAGCATTGTGTGCTTGCCTCGTGAGAACTCGAAACCTACTTGTATAACTTGTCCTCTATACTTGTTTAACATGATTAGAAGGTGTATTTAACATGCTAGTAGTATCCCTATCATGTTTGATTTAATTGCATTCCATATCGAGCCCTAATTTCCGTATCGAACGCCTATTGCCTTGCATGCTCTAGTTTGGCTTGTTCTTGCTCGGGCTTTGATCTTTTAGACTTAGCCAAGACCTTGAGAGACTTTTATCATTGTTTTAAGACCCTTGGTACTCATTCCATTGCTTCTTTGAGTTGTTTATGCCTTATACGCGTTATACGTGCAAATCTGGACCTGTTTGACCTAACGTGTGGCCTGAGGAATCGTTCCACCATGCCAACCGAACATCTTGGGCATTTTTCGGCCCCAAGAACCGAACATTATGAAGGAGGTTCGGCCTCTACAACCGAACAAAGACGATTTCCGGGAAAACAAGGATTTTCAGCATCGACGGTCGACACGATCGCATTCTTTACTAAACCCCTATCCAAAACTCTTTCTAAACCCCACCTAAACCTCCCTAACCCTCATTACTTATAACCTAACCTTATTAACATATTTTAAGAGTGGATTAGTGAGTGATTTAGTTGGATTATCAAGCCAAAATCAGATTAAAGGGACCACATTGTTGTGACACTTGTCCCACTAGACATTTGACTTCTCTAACACCACAATTCGGCCTGGGGACTCGTCATTTCCTGAAGGCTTTTTAAAAAAACGTGAGAGAGAGAGTTCTTGAGGGTTCCCATGGCTTATTGAAGCTTTCTTCTTGGTCTTCCTTCATTCCTTCTTCCATTGCTCAAGCCCTAGCTATAGAATCGAAGAGCTCGACGAGTAGATTACTTCCAACCGATTACTTTCTCGTTTTTCTTTCTTGATTGGGTTTGAAAGTAAGTTACTTCTCTTATTCTTTGTTTTAGTTCTCATTGACCCTAAGGAAAACAAAGCTTATGATGATTGAGGTCAATGAGGACACATATATGCTTCTTATGCCTTTACCTTGTGTTTTTAAAGTATGAGCTTGTTAGAAGCATGTATAGGATGGCTTCATGTCTATCAAAGATTATAATACTCTTTCATCTTGTCTATTTAGGGTTATGAACATGTTAGAAACATGTATTATATATGTTGATGGAAATGGTGCTATATGAGAATGCCCTAAATTAAGCCTACATGATATGTTGGTATGTTGTTATGTGTTGTATCCTCTAAATTGGACTCTATGACGAATATGAAATACATTGCTATGCCTTGGTGAATTTATGACCTTGATGAACTTAGTAATGGCTTAGGTTGCATTATGAAGCACATAGCTTCAATTACCCGAAATTCGGAATTTTTAGTAAAGACTCAAAGGAGTCGACTCTAGGGAAGATTTGAACATGTTGAACTCTAATTTCAATCCCTGCGAAGTTTGGACACCGTTTGGTCAGGTTTACTCAAGTCTAAGTTGAGTTTAATTATGTGCAATTGAACCCGTTGTGATTATTTGGTTATGAGCAATTAATTGCCTTTACATGATTTATGGTAGAGAATAATAACCTAGTTGGTCGGATGAGTTCGCTCTTGTCGAATTCATTCCTTATTTGTTTATATTGAGTAAATACATACTTGAGCATTTGGTCGGACGGGTTCGCTCTTGTCGAACTCGATCCTTATTTGGTCTTAACGAGTAAATATCTACTTGTGCATTACATTAAGTCCAGCTGGCACTATTTGGTTTGATTTTTTTGTCAGGGTAGGACGATGCATCGCCTTCACGAATTGAGAGATTCGTGCTCGCTATGGATCGCCGTACCTGGGACCTCACACACCCCTCCATTGTTGGCCGCAATGGGGAAGTAGCCCCTTTGCCGTAACAATACGTGCGTCATAGGCTGCTATTAGCCGGCGGAGTTCAGTATATCGATGCGAAGTCACGAGCATCGTAGTCACGATATTGGGTTAACAAACTTTATTGCAGGAGCTACGTAGCGGCCGTGCCTATATCGTATCCTACTTGAATGATTTATTTTCTGCACTTATATGAATAATGTGCTAAGTGTTATATGATGATCATGTACACCATAATTGTGATAAATGCCATGCTATAACATGAACATGCATTTTTGGTAACTTACTAAGTCTTATGACTTACCCTATTTGTTTGTTTTGTTTTCCTTAGATCAGAGCCAAGAAGACGGTTCGCGCTAGATTCGCCATACCCGCGTTTGGTTGCTTGCGAGTTAGAAGGTTGTTCTTTTGGGATTTGTAGCTAGTCTTTTGTTTTGGCAAGGACGTTGGGAAGCAAGTCACTTAGACTTGTCTTTGGGTTGTTGTTGTAGTATAACTTGAATACTTAAGACTTATAATATTTTGTGTGCCGACTTATATGTCGAGCTTGTTTATATAGTATTGGTTAACTACAGTTTCTTCTGCTTAACACTCTTTTATGATATTGTTGTTGTTGTTGTCTCCGGCATGTTGTGGCCGTTGAGGTTACATTATGCATGTGTTATAATTGTAGGAGTAGTTGTTGGGTTCCGGCTGTAACGTCGCCGATGACTTGTTTATTTTAAGTTATTTTCCGGCCAAGTGTAGCCGAGTTGTTATTTGTATGCATTGTTGCGCCACATGAATTTTATAATCCTACTTGTGCATGCTTATTTGTGTTTATTTGGGCGGTCCGACTTGGGGTTCTGCATTGGAATCCGGGTCGGGGTGCCACACTCTCTCTCTCTCTCTAATACGTATGATGGATGGGGAGAAATGAGGAGAATTTCTGAATTCTCAAATGGGTTTGGGTATTTATACCCCCAAAAATATAGAGGGCACAATAGGGATTTCCCTAGTACAATTAGTAGAGATTAGGAGTAATCACTCACTAATCTAACCTTAATTAACTTCCAACTAATGTTAGGACATGTTTAGGGCTAAGTATGGGAGGTTAGGAAGGGTTTAGAGGGGGTTTGATGAGGGTAGGATAGGTATTTCTCGTCAAAACACAAAACATGGCAAAGCAGGTTCGGGGCACCTTGCGGTCGCAAGGTGTCCTAGAGCATGCGACCGCAAGCTCTCCAGCCCCTCTTGGTGATTTTCTTTTGTTGACCTTGCGGGGGCAAGGTCTTTCCCCCTTGTGACCGCAAGCCTCCTAGACCAAAAATAGCTTAGAATTCAACCCCAAAAGACCTCAAACACATAACCAAATCAAACAAGGTTCAAACCCCAACCAAGGTAGGTCTAGAACTCCCATAGAATACCCACAAACAACTCCCGAAACAACTCGGAGCGAAACCGGGAAGAGGTGCAACAACGTGCAACCGGAACGACGAATGAACTAGCAATTGAACGAGCAATGAAAGGAGATTTTAAGGCAAGTCTAAGGGCTAATGAAGAAGATTTAATACTTCTAGAAATTTTAATAACAACTAGGGGAATAAGAACTCCAAAGGGGAGATGATTACGCGACTCAATCCCCGAGCTACGCGATAGAGACGATTGCTATCTCCAAAGCCTCCAAATCATCAATAGACTTAAGGAACACCTCCAATTTGAAGTCTAATACATCTAAACATGTTAAGCAATCATCATGTAGAGGTCTAGGATCAAACCGAAGTCTCGAACGCAAAACACAAGCAAACTCTCAATCGCGTCGCATTCCGACTATCGTCGAGTCACGACTTGTGACTTTAGCAAGTCAACAACTATATGGCCTCTCTTAATAGTGTTTTGGTCCTAATGTGGTCTCTCAAACACATCTAGACTCTCTCACAAACCAAACATATCATCAACAAAGGGAGAAATACGACTATGGTACGCAAACCAAACTAACGAAGGATCGGGGTGCCTTAGAGGGCACTCTAGATCAATTGACTCACATGTATGTGTCTTTTGTTGTTGCTTGGGAATTGCATTCAAAATCAATTGTGAATTTTTTGTTATGATTCTCTCTCTCTCAGAGTTCTTAAGTATGTTTGAAGTCCACAAAGGAAAGAGCTACCTTTTGAAATTTTTGAGATGCAACAATTTGTCAAAGTACTATGGAGCTTAGGCTCTCATGGGTTGATCTTGAGAAAATTGACTCCCTTTAATTGAAAAAGTGTGAAAGCTACCTAATGGAAAAGAGCTACCTATGAACAAGGTTGTGGCACCTTTCTTTTGGGACTATGAATCCTTGGATTTCATGGGTTGATCAAAAAGTTAAGTGGCTTCCCTTGGTAAATAGTGTGAAAGGTTCCAAGTGGCATGTTTTTATAGCTTGAAATAAAGTAGAGCTATATTCCTAGGGAAATAAAGTACCTATGGATTTTTGTTGTGAAAAATTTACGATCTTGGGAGAGAAATCTGGTTGAGAAAACAAAAACAAAAAAAATGCACAATTGAAAATAAAATCACAATTTTGGCGAATGCAGCTACATTAGGAACTATATTGCTTTGATCTGGTCTTTATCACTTGTGTGTGATTGCATTTTTTTTTCTATTGCCTAGCTTTTAGTTATCATGTTTTTAGGCATAAAATTTTCGGACATGCATTGTTGGTATGGATATCAGCTTGGTGAAATTTTGTCCTAAAATCAAACTGTGCAAATCAATTTCAAAAAAAAAATCTCCATGTTGAAAAATATTTAGTGGTTGTCTAATTTTTGTGTGGAACTAAAAGGTTTTGAATCTGGATATGATGTACTCGGTTATTGCTAGTGGTGTGATCAAATCATGGTGAACACTTCATTGTGTTTTTCAAAATCTTTAATTTTTGAGAATTCCTAAAAGATTGTTTCTCCCTCTTCCTTTTCCGGTCAAATAGGGGGAGAGAGATCAAGTATTTATGGTAATGGTGATGAATCCTATAAATTGTTCATGTTTGTTTTGTATGCATATGATTGCATCATTGATATTTTCTGATTTGTGCTTAGTAATGATTTTTGATTTTATACCTTGCATAAATTCAGGGGGAGATGAGATTTTCTAACCAATGCAGGTTAGATGGTTTGATTGGTGTTGAATAAACACTTATCATTTGATTTGACCAGAAAGGCTCAACAAAGGGGGAGATTGTAAGGGCAAAATAGGCATGACCTATTTTGGTCTTGTTTTCACCTTTCTTGGTGATAAAGTTTTGGTGGATATTTGGTAACAAAATCTTTAGTTGCATTTTTAGAAACAAAATTTTCTTAAAGATTTTTTGGTTTCTTGGTCCTAAAGTTTAGGAGTCATTTTTGGAAACAAAATATTCCTAAATATTTGTTGATTTCTTGAACCTAAATCTTAGTGTTGTTTTTGGAAACAAAATCTTGGTGAAATTCATTCATGAATCCGTGCTTTAGAATCCTTGTTTATATGGTAATAAACTATAGGATTTATGGTAAGTGTATTTACTTCCTAACTCTAATCCTTTTCCTTGTTGGAGTTTGCTTCCTTTTTTGTAGGACTTCTTCACATATAAATTAAGGACTTGGGGCAGAGGATGAATACGCATTCAGGGAGAAAATTCAGAAAGTTGAGAGCAGAAAAATCGAGATCCGAAGGCTGTTCCAATTCAGTTCGCGAAGTTGAATGTGACTTCGGATGTTATAACATTGGAAGCGACATTAAAGTGCTGGAATTGTTTTGACTTCCTAGTTGATTTTAGGAAGCTATTTGTTTATTCCCACGTTTGCTATACCTGTTTTTATGTGGGTGTTTTGCTCTCCAAGACTTGTTGTCTTGTGAGAGTGTTTTGTTTTGTGATTTCACATAGTTTTTGTAAAACAATTCATCCTTTTTAGTGAAATCTTTTTGGCCATGAGGCTAGATCTACAAGTATAGACTTGTAGATTGTTTGGTAAACCTTTGTGCTTAAATTCGTGCTTTATTTTAAAGTCTTCCGCTGTTCAGTTTTATTTTGGCCATTGTGACTTCCATTGTAGCTACATCGGCAGCTACATTGGAAACTGCATTGGCTGATTTTTGGAGAATCCTAACTATTCGTGTTCTTTCATGATCGTATATATACAATGTTTCATACAACTTTAATAATCTTGTACATAATCTATATGTTCATATCAAATGTGAGGGGTAATATTTAAATGTTATGTAATTTGTAGATGTGATTTTTAAAAGTAGACTCTTAATGTGAAACATTTCAAAATAGTAGAGTGGACTCTTTGTCCGTCAAGGAGGGAGTAGTTAAAATGACTTGAAAAAGTTGTTATCTACTTTTTTTTGATACCATGTGACATGTCAAAAGAAATGTATAAGCTAAACTAAAACAAAAAAGTGGTTAACTTTATATCTGTTGTAAGCGTTTAGATATTTATATCTAATAAACTCAACGTAGTCTTTACTTGAAGGCTATTTTTATTAATTGAACATGGTAGAACACATAACACATCTACGTTTGATGACCATATGGTAACTAGTCACTTGATAATTTGGCCTCATTATAACAAGGACGTGATCTCTCACACATCTTTTTTGATTCATCAATAATTGCCGTCACAAACTTTTTTCTCAAATCATGCTCATATTAAGTAAAACGATTACAAGATACAAATGATCGAAATAAAGTATAAACAACTTGTTCTTTAGATTGATAGCCTTGCAATCTAAACATATAAATATTCAGCCAAAACATCTTCTTATGTATTTCTAATAGTATTGCCAAATATTTACTTTCATGAGATAGATTTACGTATACTGATTGGAAAAATAAGATTATTTCTTTTATTTTGTGAATTGTAATTGTCAATTTGCTTAATTGAAAATTAAAAATGATGAATGTAGAAGAAAATATTATATTTTATATATATCTACAAAAGGTGGTCTTCTTATGGACCTCTGTGTTTTTTGCGTCCATAGTTTTACCATCTTCACTAAACTAAACCTAATATTTAATTAAGATTCATGTTCTCTATCGTGTTTTGTAGTCAATATATACAAGAACACAACAATTCTTTTTGATATCTACTAAAATTTATGTTATAAATAAGTAGAGATTTACATTTCAAACTCTTCATCTAATATATGAGAAATAATTAAAATGATAAATAAGAATAAAAAAAGTTAATTTTAGGGGAACATAAGTGAATATTCTTTAAAAAAATAAAAAAGAAACTATTCACAGTTTATCACTATGGACGAATCTTTATAAACAAATAACATTTCATGGATGCTATGAACATAATTCCGAGTTAGCCTTTTGGATGTGAGAAATCTTCTAAGAAGCTTAAAACATTTTACAAACTAGTCGTTATTCATGACATTTCATCAATCAAATCATTGCTTCTTTTTAAATTGATTGACGAAATGTCATGAACACGATCAGATTGCAGTGTTTTGTAGCAATTCACGTACTGCTTTTTAACATTAAAAGATTGGTAAGAGTGTTGAAAACTATCAACAATGTGTTCGTTATTCATGGCATTTCACCAAAACAAAAGTAAGATTACTAACATCAAATGGTGAAATGTCATGAATACGAACAGATTATTGTGTTTTACTTTACTAAAGAATTGGAAAAGGAGAGAAACAGAATTGTATGGTCTTATGTCTTTGCAAATTAGCCTTTTTATATGCATTTTCATTAACAAAATGAAAAAACGAACACCTAAAGTTTTTTGGGTAATAAATGCAAGTTGGTGGACTCATTTATTTTTGTCTTGTTTAAGAGATAGATTCAAACATTCAATGTGGCACCCCGACCAGGATTCCAATGCGAAACCCCAAGTCGGACTGCCCAAATATAAACAAGTAAGCATGCACAAGTAGGAATATAATATTTCACATGGCGCAACATCACATACAATTAACAACTCGGCTACACTTGGCCGAAAAATAACAGAAAATAAACAAGTCTTCGGCGACGTTACAGCCGGAACCTAACAACTAACAATTATAACACATGCGTATTGTAACGACCCGAGCCTGAGAGTCTGGTCCGCTACGTGTAGCCTACACATTGGCCCACTGAGCACGCAGCACCTTGGGTCATCAGGCCCACCACAAGCCGACCCAAAAGTCCATGGATGATATTGATACCCAGTAGTAGCGCATGACTACCTTATAAATCAAACACAAGTATCACATCTACCCGATGTGGGATTAGGGTATTACAATCTTCCCCACTCAAATCCTTGACGTCCTCGTCAAGGCCAAATCGTACCCCGGGCGATACAGGAATCAAGAGGTGGCTCCCACCTTCTGCGGTGTGTAGCACTTTGGCCCGCACAACACTTTGTTGCCATATTTTCGGCCGGGACCCGCTCTGATACCATTTGTAACGACCCGAGCCCGAGTCTGGTCCGCTACGTGTAGCCCACACACTGGCCCACTGAGCACGCAGCACCTTGGGTCATCAGGCCCACCACAAGCCGACGCAAAAGTCCATGGATGATGTTGGTGCCCAGTAGTAGCGCATGACTACCTTATAAATCAAACACAAGTCTCACATCTACTCGATGTGGGATTGGGGTATTACATGTATAGTAACCTCAACCACCACAACATGCCGGAGACAACAACAACAATATTATAAAAGAGTAATACGTGGAATAAGCTGTAGTGAACCATAACACACAAACAAGCTCGACATATAAGTCGGCGTACAAAGGATTATGAGTCTAGAATATTCAAGTTATACAATAACAACAAAACCCAAGTCAAGTCTAAGTGACTTGCTTCCCATCGTCCTTGCCAAAATAAAAGTCTAACTACAAAGTCCCAAAAGAGAAACCTTCGAGCTCACAAGCAATCAAACACGGGTATGGCGAATCTAGCGAGAACCGTCTCCTTGGCTCGGATCTAAGGAAAACAAAACAAACAAATAGGGTAAGTCATAAAGACTTAATAAGTTACTAGAAATGCATGTTCATGTCATAGCATATCATTTAACACGATTATTGTACATGTTCATCATATAGCACTTAGCACATTATTCACGTAAGTGTGGGAAATAAATCATACAAGTAGGATATGATAAAGGCCCGACCGCTACGTAGCTCCTGCAATAAACTGTGTTAACTGGTTCGTGCCATCAATGTTTTGTGAATTCATCGACTAGTATCGAGAACCGCCCCGATTTAATTAGCAATCCAATGCGGCACGTATTGATATGGCAAAGGGGCTACTTCCCCACTGCGGCCCACAGTGTAGGCGTGTGTGAGGTCCCAGGTGCGGCGATCCATAGAGAACACGAATCCCACAATTCGTGAGGGTGATGTATCATCCCACCCTGACGTATAAAAAAACCAAATAATGCCAGCTGGACTCAATGTGATGCACAAGTAGATATTTACTCGTCAAGACCAAATAAGGATCGAATTCGACAAGAGTGAACTCGATCGACCAAGTAGGGTATTAATCTCTACCATAAATCATGTTAAGGAAACTAATTGCTCAAAACCCAACAATCGCAACAAACTTGACTGCGCATAAATAGGCTCAACTTATATTTGAGTAAACCCAATCAAACGGTGTCCAAACTTTGTAGAGACTAAAAGTAGTGTTCAAGATGTTCCAAACTTCCCTAGAGTCGACTTCGTTGAGTCTTTACTACACATTCCCAATTTCGGGGGATTTGAAGCTACGTGCTTCATAAACTAACCTAGGTCCATTACTAAGTTCAACTAGGTTATAAATTCTCCAAGGCACTACAATGTAGTTCATATTCATCATAGAGTCCAATTATGGGATAGAACACATATCAACATACCAACATATCAAGTAGGCCATGATTTGGACACTTTCACTTAGCACCACTTCAAGTAACACATATAAATAATGTTTCTAACATGTTCATAATCCTAAATAGACAAGATGAAAGGGGTATAACATTCTCTCATAATCATAAAATCATCCTACACATGCTTCTAACAAGTTCATATGTTCAAATCACAAGATGAATGCATATGAAGCAATTATGTGTACTCATTGACCTAAAAAATCATAGGCTTTGTTTTCCTTAGGTTCAATGAGAAGTAAAACAAAGAAGAAGAAGAGTAACTTACATGTATACTACACCCAAGAAACCAAATGAGAAAACTATTCGGTAGGAAATGCTTTACTCTTCAAGCTCTTCACTTCTATGGAGGTGGCTTGAGCAATGGGGGAATCAATCATGGAGGACTAAGGGAGAAGCTTCAAGAAGCCATGGAGGAACCTTGGGGAAGATGAATCCCGTTTTTGGAGAGTGAGGGAGGGAAAGTGTAGTCAAAACATCAGATTTGTGGTGTTTAAGGGTAGGAAAAGTGAGTGGGACAAGTGTCACTATGTTGTGGTCCTTTAAAATCTGATTTTGGCTTGTTTAATCCACTAATGCACTCACTAATACACGCTTAAAACAAGTTACTAATGTTAGGTTGTAAGTAATGAGGGTTAGGGAGGTTTAGGTGGGGTTTAGGAAGGGTTTGGATAGGGTTTGAGTGCACAATTCGTCAAACAGCAAAACAGAGCAAGTCTGCCTCGGGGGACCATGCGGCCACATTACCCCCTATAGGATGCGACCGCATGCTAGCTACCTCAGAAACACACAATTTTCTGGAGACCTTGTGGAGGCAAGGCCATTCCCCCTTGCGGCCGCAATCCCGACAGCCCCAAAATGACTCAAAATGCAACCTAAACGACCCCCAAACACTTAGCCAAATCAATGAGGCTTTAAACCTCAATAAAAATGAGTCTAAAACTCATCACAAACACCCTCAAGCAACACCCGAACAATCCGAACAAAGGAGGGAAAGAAGGAGAACTAAACGAACGATGCAATCGACGATTCAACAAGCATGCAAACATGATTCTAAGCATGTTAAGAGCATTATGAATGACTTATAAATTATTCTAAAACATTTTCAAACTAAGTAAACATGCTCACTAACAATATGAATGCATGAAGGCAAGCAATGAATGTCTAGGGTGCCACATTCAACATTATTTGGTGAGTTAATTTCTAGTCATTAATGTTACTTATCTCCTCTTGACTATGAGATTTACTCAATAAATCAAAAAATGTTTGAAATTTAAACACGGTGTATACATGGAATCATCTAACCGTGCAATGAGGGAATTGAGAAACACACTGATAAAAAAGTTTTAAATGTGGTTGAATGCATTGTATAACGTTGAATTTGTAAAGAAGTTTATAATATTAAAAGTTCCATTTACTAGACAAATCACATAGCACTATCTAAACCCAAGAGATTAATGTCTAATTAAGTATTGATATTATTACATCGCTTTTATCAATTTTTCCGCATTTTATTATTATGATAAAATCACCCTTTCACTCCTAATACAAAAATTTCAAACTTTGTCTCAATTCAATCATATTCACTTTAAGATTTTAGTTTTATAAAAGTTCTCTTTCTTCACATTACGTTCTTAAAACCATTGCTCCGTGATATGTGACTGCCAAAATAAGTTTTCAATGATCAAAATTTAAACACAAACAAGTATTATTTCATCTATGATAACATCTCTCTCTCTCTCTCTCTCTTTGTCCCTCTCATATTTCCACATTGGCTATTCTACTAATATACTAATTTTGTGAATACAATGAGTCGACTAATCTCTTTATGGTTGTTTCGCTTAAACAGTCTTTATTGAGATCTTATCCCTATAATCTTCATAACCCTTCAACTTTAACCTTCAAATATCACTACAAGAAAAAGCACTATTTGTGACCCATCTTTTTTGAGAGGGTGAAAAAACCGTCCCAAATACTGTTATTTGGCAAGGTAAAAGAAACAGTGCCAAATACCAAGTAATTGGCA
Organism: Codonopsis lanceolata; assembly: GCA_013146195.2. Classification (NCBI taxonomy): domain Eukaryota; kingdom Viridiplantae; phylum Streptophyta; class Magnoliopsida; order Asterales; family Campanulaceae; genus Codonopsis; species Codonopsis lanceolata. Next base: position 29,849,132 of record CM028382.1, on the reverse strand, counting down.
CAGTTGTGTATTAGCCTTCCCAAATACCAAGTATTTGGCACAGTTGTGTACTAGCCTTCCCAAATACCAAGTATGGGAACTACCTATGTTTTGAGATTGGAATGATTGATACACTAAATTCTTAATTATAAATTAAGATAATACCATTTATATCCCAAAATATTTCCCAAAAAATTTCCCCGGCATATTTTAGTTTCCCTCCCGCCTATTGCACAATACAGAGCTAAAGCTCACTCCGTCTCCGTCTCTCTTGCAATCTCGTTGCTTTTTTCACAAAATCCTTCTGTGTCTCCATCTCCGTCTCATCTCCCTCTTGTTGCAATCTCTCTTCTATGGCCGACCGATTGGAGTTCATCTGGTAAGCATCTCTCTTTCTCATTCATCTCTTTCTCTCTCTTGTTGAATCTCTCAACTATTGCCGACCGATTCGAGTTCATCTGGTAAGCATCCTTGTCTCTCATTCCCTAATTTGTGCCCTAACCATGCTTACACAATTATGACCTAAGTTTGTTTACAAACAAATGTTGATTTCCCCGATTGCAGATGCACGATTCTCACTTTGTGTCCCAGTTGTATTGTTGCCAGTAAGTATCCATCTACCCATCTAATTTAAAGCATATATTGGAAGGAAAATTGGGCTAGAACCCTAGTTTTCATGGGTTATAGTTATTTGTTTTATTGAATGCACTATAGTAGTTGTTTTGTTTGTGTGTGTTGTGTGTATGCGTGTCTGCAAACAAATAGGATTAATAGGGCTATGTTTTGGTCTTCATGACGATGATGCAAAGCTTGAAACTAATTTTCTATTCTCTAGCAATTAGCACTTGTACATTGAATTGCAAGGTTAATGTTAGGTAGTGGCTATGTTTAAATTTAATGCTAACCATTGGGTTCAATTGCTAATTTAAAGTCTTTTGAAGAGGATTATAATAATGCCAGCATTCTCACTTCATTGAATCAGATTCGACTTGGTTTAGCCCAGTTTTCACTCTTTCTGAAAGTCTGATTTCGGGTGTCGAGGAAAAACCTTTACAAAGCCTTTACAAAGGCTCAAGTAATATAAACAGTAAATAAATAGAGGATTTGAAGTGGTTCTAAGGTGTAGTTCTGAAAAAATCCCAAGATTACATTTCTTTTTCTTTTTGATTCCCAACTCCCAAGGCATATGGCTTGAAAACCGTAGGAACAAAGATAGAGGGGATGTTATCTTTTTTATATAAATAAGGGGATGTTATCTCAAAGAAAAAGAAAGAGGAGGTAACAGAACCTAATGCATCATATTTCATAATAGAAAAAACCTATTGAACCATGAACTTGAGAAATGTGAAAAGTTGGGACAAAACACATAGAACTTATTCAAAACTAAGAGATGATCTGAAATTTATTCGCAACTATGGATGATGAACTTCCAGCCTCGTCCATTGGAGAAGAAATTGAGGGAAAAGAACAAAATGAAGATGAAAAAAAGTTTGTTGAAGCTGTGTGCAGACAGCATAGATACCTCGTACGAAAAATGTGTTTTCTCGCTCCATGGAGATCGAAATGACGAACCGTTTTTTTCCCCTTAAAGTAGACTCATAAAACTTTCCAGCGAATATGGCCACACTTTCTAGAACCTCCTGATTTAATACATTTTAATTGTTAAAGTTTGCTGAAATTCTGGTTCTGCACATTATGGACATCAACTACTTTTAACCCCATTCCTTGACCATTACATTGCCATTTCGTGTGAGAGGGTGTTGTTCCTTTCCTCTTTGTGGGCTTAAGCTTTCTTGGCATTGCCATTTAGGGGATGTAGGGAAAGCACTCCACAATGGAGATTTCGGTGGATAAAGTGAATTCTAATTTCAATATGTGATCCACATGTGAACAATCATGGTTCTAGTAAATGAACTGTAACTTTTCATGTATGATATCAGTTCTGATGTAGCGGAGCAAAGTGGGGATGTTTCGAGGTCTATATCTGTTCCAATCTTAAACAGGTAGCAAGGGACTTCATTTTCTTTTCAGTTTTCAGTTAGTTTTTTGTTTTCTTTCATGACCTAACTTGTGTTGTTCTAGGGAGAATTATGGTCATTCTGAGCTTCACATGGATAGACAGCCAATGCCTCGGGCACTTGGTGGTGCAATTGGCCCTACAGACTGGAATGAAGCTCTGGATATCATTACATATGGTTCTCCTGAGCAGGTTTAATTTCATTTTTTTTTAGTTTCTACTGATGGATTAGAGCCTAACGTAAGTTAGTTGGTCCAGTTATTGGGTAACACTGTATATTCTAGGTTGTTTGAGGAAGAAGAATGACCAAGAATTAAAGATGTTATTTTGTCTATTCTGCTACTTGTTTCACAGCTCTTTATCACTGAACTTTGAGCTAGTGTTGGTATAAATCTTAATTATGGCTTTGTTTTACATTGGTTCATAGCAATTGATGACATTTACCATCTTATGCTTAGTATATTTAGTGTTTGTCCATGATAATGGTTGTGCAGGTAGCACTGCATAAACTGTTTCTGCGAGGGTTAATAATTCATAAACTTGTGTTGTTCCCTTCTTTACTACACCGACCTCCTGGTATCTGCTCTAGGATACTCCCTTCGTTCCAAGTTGTTCCTTCCAGTTCGGGTATAATCAAAGAATCTGATGCTGTTCAAAACCCTCTAGGCATTCCAGCCCCGGGTGTGGTTTCTGTCCCCACTGTTGTTGTTGCCGTTTCTCCCCCTAGACAAACTACTCACAGCGGCTATAATAACTATGATGCTGCTCCTCATGTCCATGCTCCCTCTAATTCTGTTCAAGCAGCGCAAGATGACCCCCTGCACAAGATGAAGGATCCAAGCAAAACCCATGTCCTGTTATGCCGCACGTTGATAGTAATGTTCCTTCCAGTTCTGGTACACTCAATGAATCAGTAGCTGCTCAAGTCATTCCCCCTTCTGGAATTCAAGCCCCAAATCTGATCAACTCTCCCTTGCACCAAGCCCAACAAACTGTCCCTCCAATTTCCCCAAGCACAGTTTCTGCCGTCCCCAATCTGTCCACTCCTAAGGCTGTGCACCAAGCTGTGCACAGTTTCTGCAGGGTCCAACTGAGATGGAGTGTTAAAGCATGATGTACATTGTTAAGCCTTCTCTTTGATAACTTAACGTTTTTAGATAAGTTGGGTACTTAAGAGCATCTTTTTTAATTTTATTTTAACAAATGTAAGAAATAGCAGTATGCTTCTTAAAAACATTATTTGAACAATGAACATACATTGCCTTTACCATTCCCAGGCTGTTTCAGGGAGACCTCCACCTGCAGCTTCGATGGCATTTGGGCAGGGAGACCTCCACCTGCTGTTTCACCAACTAAACCCTGTTTATTGCAGATATCATCTTTGACAGATCACTGCAATTCACATCTTAAAATAAGTTGAGTGTCTATAAACTGTCATAACAATGCCAATTAACCTTAACTGAAAAAAACAATAGCCACTAAAAATGTAAGAAATAAAAGGAGGTCAACTTGAAACTTACATGACTTGAAGTGTATTTATTGTAGTTAACGTCATAGGAAAGGGTATTATTGTTGAGCCGTCTATCCTCGTAGAGAAAGAGAATGAAACAAGAGGAGTGCTGGTATGGTTTTAGTAACTTACCAAATAACTAATCTGTCAATTTCCTAAAGCCTTGTTATGCTTTGTCAATTGCGTGTTCAGTTCTTCCAGAACCAAGGCTCCCTGAGATGCCTCAACTGATACTGCTATATCTTTTAGATGTGAAGTATTGGTCAACACAAGTCCAGAGTATAATTTGTCTCCAAATTTATGCAGAACCATATTGTACGCATTCCTGAACAGAAAGCAAATACTTGAACAACCATAGCATAGACCTTCTGAATGAAAAGGATATTTCCGCATACATGGCTTAATATAGGCTAGATTAGACAGATTGTTAAATAGACAAGAAACAACCACAATAGAGAGGGAAACACACATGTTCACATTAAACACTACTAAGAATTTAAGGAACATGTTGTCTTTTAACCAAAACTCTGCATATAGCTAGACAACAGATAAGAAGATTAGGGATTACCTATCATAGTAATTTTCAGTAAACATGGAGAATTTGTTCAGTAAGCTATTTTTATTGTGCTGAAGTTGGTCAAATTATGGTGTTTAATTTTTATTTAATTAGAAATGTTGATATACACTTTCAAAAGACAAGAGAAGGTTATGAGTTACATTTATTATCATTTGTAGTAGTCAAGGAAAAAAATTGGGTCTGCTTCAATTCAATTTTCAAAAAATGGTAGTTACTTGATTACTCCGTAATAGTGAGAGGACACTCCCTCAAAAAGCCCTCTCTAAAAAAACTCACGAGTCTCTCTCTCTTCCTTTTCGCAGTACTCCCTCGTTTCGCAATCACTCCCTCCGACGCTCCCTCCTCAAGGCTAATGGTCAGGTACATCCCTAATTTCTTCTCAGTTTCTCAAACCCTTGATTTCCCCTCCCTCTTCCTTCACGGTCTCTCTCAAATCCCTAGACTCTCAAACTCTCTCTTCTGTCTTCATCACTGCAGCCACCGTCGATCCCTCTGCTTCAACTCCCTCCGCAACGTCAGTTCAAGTACGTGTCTTTTCTCTTCAGTCTCAAACCCACATTTATTCCTATTTTTGCTTCATAATTTTTTGTTGTGTTTGCTATAATTTTCTATAGTAATGTTACAAGTGAAATATGATGAGTTGTATTTGCATTAGGTATTTAGGTAGTGAGATTTACTTGGACATCGCTTGTAAGGGAAAAGCTTCAGGTTAACTAGGGCATTTGGCTCAATTTAATTAATAGTTCAAGTAATTGGTGGATTGGCCAATTTAAGTTGAATATGGCCAAGGACAAGGATACTGCATTCCATAAAATTGGATAATTAGGCTGAAATTGTTCCAGTGGACACAAGAAAACTCAATATACAGTACTAGTAGCTGCTTTTTCTTTTTGAATCATTATTATTATTACTTGAAAGTGGTCAATTGTTTTGTAACCTTCTTTTTTTCCCTTCTAAAATAGAATAACTGAAATTATTATCTGAGAAATGCTTTTAGTTGCAAATAGTTTCGCAAAATAGAAGATAAACTTGATGAATATACGATTGTTCATTGGTCTGGAAAGTTTTTGTTTTCAATGTTGAGAATATTTTGTGTACGAAGTTAGATTATGTGATTGAGAAGCATTAGTTCAGATAACTCTCCAAGCAGCTACACTCTTGAGCTTTAAACCTTTTCCCCAATTTGTGGAAGATTATGGTTGATGGGTTATGTCTCTCTCTTTTATAAATGTGGTTGAAGTTTTAATGGATATGAGGTCAATATTGTGGCCTTTAATTTAGAAATTATGCTGGTTTAAGCAAAAGATTTAGTTGCCTCTAGAAAGATCACTGTACTTGAAAAAAGTACTCCCTTCGGAAGTAAAAGCTGCTAATTTGAGTGGGTATGATGCCCAAGTAGCCGTTAACCTACTTGAATAATTTTGTTCTTGTGGTTGTATAATGCTTTAGTACACAAATGCATACGATTAATCATGTTTTATCTAATTCACTTAACGAATTTTTTGCTTTGCCTGTAAGATCATATTGTAAAAATTAGTCATGGTTTTGTTTCTGTTGTTGTCTTTGGAGACCCGGACAAGCCAGCTCTTATTACTTATCCTGATGTAGCTTTAAATCATAAGTGATGTAATTTAGTTTAGAAGTTATTACAGTATTATCTTTGAACATGCTCCTTTTTTTTATCTGTCTAAATTTTGTGTAGTTTCTTTTCTTGACAAATATTCTGCATATGAGATAAATACTTATAAGAAAAGGATCGACCAACATTTCGAGCATTAGGTTGTTGGGACTCCTAGGATTTGCTTTCTAAAACTCATGATCAATTACCGAAAATTTTGTTTCTGCCAGAGTGAAATAAGTGGATTGAATGTAATAGATGTCTTTATATTGCTAACTTCAATTCAGTGGTACTGGAATCTAACTTATTGTATTTCCATGTTCACGCGAATGTGCAAATATGTCTTGTTTTCAAGGATTGTTCTTGTGCCCATAAGCATTTTCTCTGTTGCTACATAACTTTTGCATTTACCATATTAGTCCTCCTGGGCATGATGTTCGTGATCGCTTATCTTGGCTGTTTATCTGGGTTGTTTCTGTAGTCTGTACTAACTGTACATATGTGTTTGTTTTGTATTATTCACATCCTTTCTTATCTGGTCTTCTCTTCAAGAGTTTTTGCAGTTAGGAGCTGCAATAATGTGCCATGAGGATCCGGTGTTATTCGTTGATGAATTAGCTGATCAGGTAGCTGAGGTTCTCGACAATTTTAGGTAATTTTATTTTATTACAATTTTCATATTTCTTTCTCCCTAAGTGTCTTGTATTCCTTTAACTTTATTTGCTAGGGCTCACAGTGTGGCTGCAATGATGAGACAAACTGTAATTCACTTTGTTTAGAGTTTGTTTTGAGGAAGTTTAAAAAAAGTTGGAAGCTTATTTATTTTATTATCTCTTCGAGACTTGGTGCAGTGATGTGCATGGGAGTAACACTGGTGCTTATATCCTTGCCATGTTTGCTTTGCATACCATGTATATTGCACCCAAAAGTGGGACTCATGTTTTTTTTTGATTCCTATGAGCTCTGGTATCACTTGACCACTGATAAAATATACACGACGTGTACTTGGTCTGATACTAGTTTCCCCACTTTGCAAAACACCCTCTTGGACAGAATGGTTGTATAACAAGGTTAAATCTAAATCTACACTTTTACTTTGTGAAGGATTAGAGAAAGGAGGGCGGAGGGGGGAATGTTGATCTTGTTCTTAACTAAGAAGAAAGCATTGTGCAGGTTATGTCGATTGTACTATATTATTATGGCATGTGTGGTGTCATAAAGGAATTACTGCTCATGCGTTACTTCAGCAAGGTATCCCTTTGCTTCTTATTTGTAGTATTCTTTCTTTGTTTGCTGAAAATCGGATGGACGGACTGAATATAGAATGACAGGAAGTTCGTGGTTGTGCCTGTCAAAAAGACCAAAGAGCAAGGTTTTTGAATCATACAAGGCAGAACACATTAATAGTATTGGTGTTGATCATAGCTACAAGATGCTTAGAACACATTTGGAGGATAACATTGAAAGGTATTGTAGGCATAATATTTGAAAATAGACTCATTAAGTGAAACACCATACAATAGAATAGTAACTCATTGAATGGAATGGAGCGAGTAGATGTTATCAAATATGAGCATACAAGGCAGAATGTTAGTAGTAAATGATACCATCGTGGAAGTTGACTAATTGTCAAAATGAGTAACACTTCAGCACATTACTGATAATCAAACATGGTCCTACTATTTAGGTTAAGTTTTAAGTTTTATGATTTAAGATGGAAAAAGATGTTAACAAATTGTTATGTGACACGAAAAAGAAAAAAACATTAAAAGCATTACATAATTTTATTTTTAAGGTTTTGGCAGTTTATAATCTCCAACTTTGAACTCTTCGCTAAGAGTGTATAAATGTGTTTTGTCCATCCCAAAACCCAAATTTATTTTGTATTTATTACAATTTTTTGTAGAATTGTTGCTTATTATATTATTTTTATTGTAGGGTCGGATCAACCTTCCCAATTATGCAATGGATGACTGGAGCTAGCAAATTATAGGGATCGATGACACTTTTGTTTTTGAATAGATGTTGATACAAATGGATGACTTGAGCTAGCAAATTCTAGGGATCACTTTTGTTTTTGAACAGATGTCAATACAAATTCCCAGTTTTGCTTTTGAATATGTACATATGCTAATGCTTTTGATTTGGATATGTTGATATATGTTTATGGGTTTGTGGTATAACTTTGTTTGGGTATTTTCAAGAAATGCAATTGTTATCTTTTTAATCATGTATGGTGGATTGATTATTACAAAACACCATATGGTGGGCAAAGTATTTTTCTTATAGTGTTTGTTTGGATTAGAAAACGATATCAAATACAAAAATAATTGGTCACAAATGGTATTTGGGAGGGCATCAACCGTGCCAAATACTACGTGGGGAGGCCAAACACAACAGTCCCAAATACTATTTGGGAGGGCAAAAAAATCGTGCCAAAAACTTTTTGGGAGGGCAACTGAACCGTCCCTAATACTATTTGGGAAGGCAACCAAAACCGTGCCTATTACTATTTGGGAGGGCAACCCAACTGTGCCAAAAAACTATTTGGGACGGAATCAAAACCGTGCCTAATTCCACTATTTGGGAGGGCAGATAAACCGTGCCAAATGCTAGTATTTGGCATGGTTCAACAAAAACCGTCCCAAATGCACGCTAACTGGCACCACCCTATCAAACCGTCCCTTTTGCCGTCCCAAATAGTATTTGGGACGGTTTTGAGCCGAGACAAATGTATTTGGCACCCAAGTATTTAGGAAGGAGCCAAAGCTGTGCTAAATACTATTTGAGACGGTTTTGGCAGTATTTTGCACGGTTTTTGGCCGTCCCAAATACCCCATTTTCTTGTAGTGTATGATGTAAGCATCTTGCTTTAGCTCTAGTTTTTTGTATTTTATGACCAATTCAAGGTATATATACTCATATATCCACTAATATTATTTACACTTTTCAAACATTAGCTTTTTGCTTGGAAAGGAAAGAGTATTATGTATTTACAATGTTTATATAGCTGATGGTATAGATACAATGTTTGATACAACTTTAATAATCTTGTACATAATCTATATATTAATATCAAATGTGAGGGGTAATATTGAAATGTTATGGAATTTGTATATATAATTTTTAAAAGTAGACTCTTAATGTGAAACATTTCAAAATAGTAGAGTGGACTCTTTGCCCGTCAAGGAGGGAGTAGTTAAAATGACTTGAAAAAGTTGTTATCTACTTTTTTTTGATACCATGTGACATGTCAAAAGAAATGTATAAGCTAAACTAAAACAAAAAGTGGTTAACTTTGTAACGACCCGACCCGGATTCCAATACAAAATCCCAAGGTCGTGCCGCTGGAACTAACATAAGGAAAGGACAAGCACTTGCTAAACAGTAGTGCAAGTTGAACAGTCTAGCTAACACGTTCTAAACATGAACACAAAGCCGCACTAAAATACGGTATTTCAAAAATCGAATCAGCGGAAGCAATATAAGAAAAGAAGTCCCAAGCTATGAAGCTCGAAACCAACGACAATGAAACCAAGAGAGACATTATCTCTCAAAGGAGGAAAAACCAAACTCGCGTGCCGCAACATTACAGACGCTAATCAAACCATCGGCACTCCAGGCCGGCGATTCAACAAAGAACCAACCTGATATCTCAATTACCCAACGGCTAAGCATACCGGGGTCAATCAATAACTATAACAACTAGAATACAGAAAAGCCCCAAAGCTATTGCGTGTCCGGGAGACAACTGAAATAAATACTAAAACCGCAAACAAGGCACGACACAACACGTCGGCCCAAGAAATAACCAATACAAATACCCAAGTATTCTACCCGACTGTAAAGTCTAAATAACTTTGCAAAATGTCGATCTCACTAGAATAGCAAAGTACATGAAATCAATGACAATGCTAAAAAGGAACAAGACTCCACAAGCTGCTACTCGGGAAAGTCAGCTGCTACAAACATGAACCACACGATCTAATCTTGATCTATCGATCAGCTGCGCACTGCTACAGACACGATCTACTCGACCTCAGTGCAACTATCAGTTATTGCAACTAGAAACAAGTACGGGATGAGTCATAATGACCCAGCACGATACTACAATATATATGCAACATATAATTATGTAACATAAACATAACCATGGTGTCATTTTATAAATGACATAAAAACCAGTCAGGAGGCGTCGTATCGTTTCGATACTCCACAAGATATTAATTTCTTCTTACTTACTAAACCGTCCAAATGAACCAGGGTGTAATTTCCTGTTCAAACACAAATCAAATGAATTAGAAGGTAGTTCCCACAAAACATCATATGCAAGTATACATATCATTATATATACATATCAAGCTATTCACATTATTACCACGTGTAAGGGTGCATATTTATATATATATACACCTATATCAGTATGTATATCTCTATATATACATATCAAATCTCCCATATAATCATCAACCAACACAAACATGGTCAATAAGATCTCATGTTCACTAACACTTTGTTATCACATAAGTGCCCAGAGTAAGCCACATAAAGGATAGAGAAGATACCAAATCACTTTCGTCGTATTGCTCCTGCAATCACAACTGTTAATCATATCGTGCCAGTGATACCCGTGTTCAGGTATCAAAGTATCGAGCTCTCTTCTCGGGTCTGAGCTCTCTACTCAGGAAAATAGCACTAGCCAATGTGCTCAATTGGTTACGACAAAGGGGGCTACTTCCCCACTGTAGCTAGCAGTGGAGGGGTGTGTGAAAACCGAATCCGGTAGGGCGATACATTGCAACCACGAATCCCATAATTCGTGAAGACAATGCATCGTCCCACCTTCAACATGAAAACTCAAGTAATGCCAGCTGGACTTATATGCAATGCACAAGTAGATGTTTACTTGCTAATTCTCAAGTAGATATAATGATCTACTAAACTCATACAATTATGCACATTGTTACAATAATCACAAAACCACAATAGGAGCTCATTTGAGTCTCTAAATCATAAGTGTCAAGTTGTTCACTCTATTCAATTCAAGTCCCAAAAGCTAGTAATCTAGTCAAATGGAATATAATTATCATAGGATCTCACCACGATCCTCGTAAGGTTCAATTGTTCCTTAACTCGACTCCGTTGAGTCTTTACTACAATTCCAACCAAATAGAGTTTGAACACTATATGTGTTCCAAGACTCTTTTCTATGTTCTCGTTTGAGGCATAGCAAGATTCTCGTTCCATTTAGGAATCTTAGTTCAAAGTCCCAAGTCAATTATATAAGGGAAGCCTAAGTTGATTATTGTGAAATCAAGCTTAGTTCAATTTTGATTCATAATTCCACTTAATAGTAGAATCCAAGTTCACCAAAATTCATTAACTGTAGAACAGATCAGGCACGAAGGCAAATACATTCAATATGCTCATAACTCATATCATAGAAACACGTAGAAGAATCAATTCTTGACAATGTAGGAAATCATGCATTTAGTCATAATATAAAATATACACAGTATTCCATATTCACTTATGAAATTCAACAGAGTCACAACTTAACCAACAGTCCATTATGTACTATCCAAGACTACTCTGTTAGTCTAGGATCATGAAGCCATTTACTAAACTCTTCCTAGAGTAGTAACTCATTTAATAACGCAAAAGTCGATAGTAGTCAAAGACTTAAGCAACACTAGAGCGGTAATAACCCGTAAGGTCAAACCATACCGGTGAGTCTTAAATAACAACATGGTTATCCTAGCGACTTATACAAGTAGACTCCATGTATAGAGTACTAAAGATAGTCCCAATCTAAATCCTCTCAATTATGCATTTCTTTCACACAATCATATAAACCGCATAAGAACTCAATTGAGTCTTATAAGCACACATATCAAACATGCATTTCAATTCATCCCAAAGTCACGTAAACTAATACATTAGTCTAACGTACTACAAATGTTGTAGGGATCGAATGTGGAGTCGGTATTGTTCAATAACTCCCTAATCTCAACTCCGGTGAGTCATTTCTAAAATTCAACCAAGTGGAGCATAGATACTAAATGTATCCCATTGCTCAATTCTATGTTCTCCGTTCATTTAGAACTTAATAACTAAGTCGTTCATGACCTTAGACTAGCCATAAACCAAATCCCGAGTTTCAAACCCTAGAATTGTCGATTTTTCTAAACCTACAATTGAAACATATTCTTTCACAAGAGTTGATCCTAGGCACATATGGAACAACATTCATGCTTTGCACAAAGTTAAAATCATAACTTCATATAGAAATCATAAAATCCTACACACATTTCATAAGTTGAATTGGAGGATTCTACTTCACAAAAAGTGTTCCTAAGCATGATTAGAACAACATTAATGAAGGGGGTATGTCATAATATTTAACATGAAATTTCTGGGAATTGAGAACTCACCTTTAGCCTATGAATAATGGTTAGAAGGAAGAACAAACCAAGGATTGTTGAAGCGGAGGGCAAGGCCTTCAATTCGGCGGTCTCGGATCGCCGATCGGATCACTGGAACTCCGGTAAATGGTCACACAAGTTGGGCTTCTTCCCAAGGACGAAAATGGAGTTTAAGTTCAGCAAGGATGGAGCTTGGTGGTCACCAATGGCTGAAAATAGGCTTATATATCTCAACTAAACCATAATCTAAGTGAAAGAGGTTATATGGCTTGCTAGCCATTGATAGCACATCATCCAAGGGTTTAGGAGGCTTGGACAAGGGTCAACTATGAGTGCTTGAGTCACTAAAGACGGCCAAGGTGCAAGGGCTTGGTGGTCATAAGCCAAAACATTGCAAAAATCCCGTATGTGTGAAAAACAGACCAATTTCCAGATTGTTGTTACTGGACAGTCGATCTTGTAAAATCGACCATAAATAGCTCACAAGTCTAAATGAGGTGATTTTTAATTTTTCTGAAACTAGACTCATTAAAATATATTTTAGAATTTTAAATTACTCAATTTGGACTTATTTTCATCAAAATAAAGTTACAACAAAATCAAGTACAGAAGCTGATTTCCTGAAAATAGAATTCTGGTTCAGCCGTACGTCATGACCTAAATGAGGTACTTAGACACATTGGAAAATTACCAAATTTTACAGAGAGTAACCTAACATATGAAGGTAATACATACTAAATTTTTAGAAAATTCTCTTTAGTATATTGGTACCAGAATATTCCCGAAGTTCGCACAAAAACAGGACTGAATCTGTGAAGTGATATGTTGGTCATCTTATTTCCAAATGCAACAAATCTATGAACATTGGTTGTGCAAACATGGGAAATACTAGTACACTTGGTCTAGAACTTAAATGAACTTCTCTCAAGTTGAAAGTACAAACAATACAAGCAACGAAGGCAAACACGAGAAACCCTAAGACTCAAACGAAGCAACAAAGCTTCTAAACTTTCAACCAAGCATACTATGATCAAGATGAACATTATAAGTCATATATGCAAGGTGCTAAGACTCCAATGGGACTTAGTTAAGTGCTAACATGCTAAGATGAACACTCAAAGCATTAACAACAAAGCATGCATTGCATGGAAGGCAATCACTCTACTATGTTCTTAATCAACTTAATGCAAGCATGATATGAATAAAATGAAATCTCTAACATGTTAAGACATACAATAAACATGTTATAATGATGTTATACATGTAAAGGGATTTGGGTTCTCACACAAATCAAGGTTATTTCCTCAAGTTTAGTAAGTGAGGTCACGGTTAATCGACAAGCAAAACGAGAAAGTCAAATACACGAAGGTTCGGGGTCTTACAAACTTTATATCTGTTGTAAGCGTTTAGATATTTAGATCTATTAAAATCAACGTAGTCTTTACTTGAATACTATTTTTATTAATTGAACATGGCTGAACACCTAACACCTCTACGTTTGATCAACATATAGTAACTAGTCACTTGATAATTTGGCCTCATTATAACAAGGGCGTGATCTCTCACACATCTTTTTTGATTCATCAATAATTGCCTTCACAAACTTTTTTCTCAAATCATGCCCATATTCAGTAAAACGATTACAAGATACAAATGATCGAAATAAAGTATAAGTAACTTGTTCTTTAGATTGATAGCCTTGCAATCTAAACATATAAATATTCACCCAAAACATCTTCTTATGTATCTCTAATAGTATTGCCAAATATTTACTTTCATGAGATAGATTTACGCATACTGATTGGAAAAATAAGATTATTTCTTTCATTTTGTGAATTGTAATTGTCAATTTTCTTAATTGAAAATTGGAAAAGGATGAATGTAGAAGAAAATATTATATTTTATATTTATCTAATAAAGGTGGTCTTCTTATGGACCTCTGTGTTTTTTGCGTCCATAGTTTTACCATCTTCACTAAACTCAACCTAACAGTCAATTAAGATTCATGTTCTCTATCCTGTTTAGAAGTCAATATATACAAGAACACAACAATTCTTTTTGATATCTACTAAAATTTATGTTATAAATAAGTAGAGATTTACATTTCAAACCCTTCATCTAATATATGAGAAATATTAAAATGATAAATAAGAATAAAAAAAGTTTTTTTAAAAAAATAAAAAATAAACTATTCACAGTTTATCACTATGGATGAATCTTTATAAACAAATAACATTTCATGGATGCTATGAGCATAATTCCGAGTTAGCCTTTTGGATGTGAGAAATCTTCTAAGAAGCTTAAAACATTTTACAAACTAGTCGTTATTCATGACATTGCATCAATCAAATCATTGTTTCTTTTTAAATTGAATGACGAAATGTCATGAACACGATCAGATTGCAGTGTTTTGTAGCAATTCACGTGCTGCTTTTTAACATTAAAAGATTGGTAAGAGTGTTGAAAACTTTCAACAATGTTTTCGTTATTCATGGCATTTCACCAAAACAAAAGTAAGATTACTAACATCAAATGGTGAAATGCCATGAATACGAACATATTATTGTGTTTTACTTTACTAAAGAAGGGGAAAAGGAGAGAAACAAAATTGTATGGTCTTATGTCTTTGCCAATTAGCCTTTTTATATGCATTTTCATTAACAAAATGAAAAAACGAACACCTAAAGTTTTCAGGGTAATAAATGCAAGTTGGTGGACTCATTTATTTTTGTCTTGTTTAAGAGATAGATTCAAACTTTCAACATTATTTGGTGAGTTAATTTCTAGTCATTAATGTTACTTATCTCCTCTTGATTATGAGATTTGCTCAATAAATCAAAAAATGTTTGAAATTTAAACACGGTGTTTACGTGGAATCATCTAACCGTGCAATGAGGGAATTGAGAAATACACTGATAGAAAAGTTTTAAATGTGTTTGAATGCATTGTATAACGTCGAATTTGTAATGAAGTTTATAATATTAAAAGTTCCATTTACTAGACAAATCACATAGCACTATTTAAACGCAAGAGATTAATGTCTAATTAAGTATTGATATTATTTCATCGCTTTTATCAAATTTTCCGCATTTTATTATTATGATAAAATCACCCTTTCACTCCTAATACAAAAATTTCAAACTTTGTCTCAATTCAATCATATTCACTTTAAGATTTTAGTTTTATAAAAGTTCTCTTTCTTCACATTACGTTCTTAAAACCATTGCTCCGTGATATGTGACTGCCAAAATATGTTTTCAATGATCAAAATTTAAACAAAAATAAGTATTATTTTATCTATGATAACATCTCTCTCTCTCTCTCTCTCTCTCTCTCTCTCTCTTTTTGTCCCTCTCATATTTCCACATTTGCTATTCTACTAATATACTAATTTTGTGAATACAATGAGTCGACTAATCTCTTTATGGTTGTTTCGCCTAAACAGTCTTTATTGAGATCTTATCCCTATAATCTTCTTAACCCTTCAACTTTAACCTTCAAATATGATGTAAGCATTTTGCTTTAGCTCTAGTTTATTTTATTTTATGACCAATCCAAGGTATATATACTTATAAATCCACTAATATTGTAACGCCTCGGAACTTTACGTGATCGTCTGGCCAATATGATATGCCTTAACGTGGAAGACTTCTTATGCCTGGGTAGGCTAAGGTAAGGCCGATACCCTTGGGATGTTTGATTTACGCTCGTTAGCATGTTAGAGTCTATTGCGCGATTTAGCATTGTTGGGAACTCGACTCGGTAGAGTGTTATCTACCTTAATTATTGTTTTCGGTCTTTCAGATATCTTAGGTCTTCGTGCACTTTTTTGAATAAATTTTATATCCTTATAATAATGTTTATAAAGTTTACATGTGGTCACGACGTTCAAAATATAGTCGTCGTCATATGTTTGATTTCGCGATTCGCATATCGTTAACGTATCGCCTTTGGTACTTTGGTCGCACTTAATTTTGGTTTGACCTTGGGTATGTGTTTGTGAAACTTCATTAGGATTCTAACATGTTTTAAAACAAGTATGTATGCTTGTTCGTTCGTTGTTTCGATCGTGGGTTGTCCTGCGTAGTTTCGTCCGTTGTATAGCAAATTACGGACGGATTTTCGTACGCGTCTGAATTGTTTCGATTGAGGAACCCTCGAGAAAATTTTTGTTTGGTTAGGGGTTTTTAAGGCTTCTACTTAGGACATTTACAAAGTGGCAGGAGAAGAAATCGCGTCGTTTTGTCGAACGGTGTTCAAACTTGAGCCATCGCAAATTGGACGCGCGCAACGCGAGTACTGTAGCTACGCGCACTTAGCAGCGAGCAGCAGGTTGCTGTTTTGATTTTTGATGTTTATTTCCTATTCTACCCTCACTAAACCCCATCTAAACCCTTTCTAAACATGTTCTAACACTCTTGGGGAGTTAATCAAGGTTTGATTAGGGGTTGATTACATCTAACATTCACTAATTGTACCCATGAAATCCCCTTTGTGCCCCTGTAGTTGTGGGAGTATAAAAGCTTAATCCCTTGTAGATTTCAGCCATTTTCTCTCATTTCCTCCCCTCTTCTAATACGTATAGTGAGAGAGAGTGTGGGAGACATGGAAGCTTGAAGCCCTAGCCCTTCTTCCTCCAATCTACAAAGATCCAACCGTCCGATTGCTGCCAAACTTCGGATTCTTGATGTCTTCGACGAATAGAACAACTTCACCGATTGGATTTCCATTATTTTGAGTTTTGATTCAAGTCAAGTAAGCTACTAGACTCCTCTTGCTATTGATTTTGTGCTCATTGACCCTAAGGAAAACAATGAGACTTGCTATTTGAGGTCAATGAGTACACAAGCATGTTGTGTGTGATTTTATTTTGAGTTTTTGATTTTTGATGGGTGAACTTGTTAGAAGCATGAATAGGGTGCTTCCTATGTTTAATGAAGTATGTTATTAAGCTTAATTTTGTGAGTATGGACTTGAGAATGTTGGGTACATGTACAGGCTCAACCAGCAACTGCTCGCTTTGGGGCATGCCCCGGTTCCGGTTACAGATTTGGTATTGCCAGCTCTCAGTAATCCCACACTTGTTGGTGATGGCCATGCCTCACAACATTTGCCCGCTCCCAGCAAACGGCTCCCATCTGTCCTTCAGAGAGGGCTGAAGAGGTAAGGCGAGTAGATGACCAGGCGGAAAGCAGATACAGCTGCCAGAATTTTTCACACAGACACAGTCGTGGACAAAATCATTATGCTCGCAGCGAAAGTCACAGTCGCCGTAGAGCTCGTGAGTACGCTGAAAGAGAGTCACACTGGCCCAAGCGTAGGCCACGAGTTGATAGATAAGTGGAAGCTTCTTGTGCACCGACCTTCTGCCCGCCGCCCCCGCAAAGCCATCAGTCGGACTGTGTCCGCTCGTCGGGACTCACTGATGCTGAGAAACGTCTGTCCGAGCACATGGAGGCTATGAAACGAGATATGGCCAAACAAATGGCTAACCTAGCTGTGGCCAAGCCCGGCTACGGCGTCACCAAGCCACTAGAGGGTAGCCCATTCACTCCGGAGATCGAAAACGCGCCACCCGCGCAAGGAGTCATATTCCCGCAATTTGAAAAATACTTTGGGAAGACGCTGGCAAGTGACTGGCTAAGATCATTTGAAGCACTTATTTGAATGGTCACGGACGTAGAAGCTTTGAAGATGCGAGTATTTGAGGGGGCTCTCCAGGGGAAGGCACAAGCATGGTTGGGAAGGGTTCCCCGCGGATCTATCGGCAGTTGGGAAGTGTTACGGGAAAAGTTCCTAGAAGAATTTGGCACTGCCGAACCAACGCCCAAGAACCGGTTCGATCTCGCTAAAGTCAAACAAGGTGACAATGAGTCCTACGGCAGCTATTTGAAGAGGTTCGAGGAGATGCTCGACCAAGTGATCCCTACCAGTGACCCGGAGATAATGTTCTGTTACCTAAATAACATGAAAGCAGGGCCACTGAAGATGATGTTGGCCATGAATCCGGGGGCCTCCAAAGCTGAGATGCTAGCAAGTTCCCACCTATTCTGCTCGACAGAGATCGCCAGGGCAGATAAGGGTAAAAACAAGGACAAGACCCAGGATAGCTCGGCCACGCCAGCTGACCAGGGCCCGGAGGGCAATAACCGCTAGCGCAGATATAGGAGGAGAACATCTACCCCTGGGCAAAGACTATTCGGGGAAGCGCAGTTTACCCCGCTGAACACTTCGCGGGAAGATATCATGTTCCAAGTGGGAGATGCGCTGCCAGTTCCCTATCCGCTTGAACCTGAGCTCGCTCACACCAGGGACAATACAAAGTACTGTGACTACCATCATGGTACCGGACACACCACAGAGGAATGCTTGGTGTTAAAGCGGGAAATACAGAAGTTGATCAACGTGGGCAAGCTGGCCCGCTTCATGAAAGATCAGGGCGATGGAAACAATGCGAATAATGACAGACAGGGAAGACCTCCAAGAGGAAGAGGTGGCCAGGCCCCTCAGATTCGAGGAGTGGTCAACGTGATCTAGGAAGAGCTTCCGTCAAACACTAAAATTGGGAAGCACATATACTCCCTCTCTAAGGCCGTAAATTCTCCAGCGGTACAACGGGCAGGGGAGCCCAACATCTTCTTTACTCGCAACGAGCTGGCAAGCACCCCTCTCGCCTCTGAGCAGCTGTTGGTCATCTCCTGCCTGGTAAATGAATGGCAAGTTCATAGAGTTTTACTTGATACTGGAGCGTGCAGAGACATCATGTACTATTCTTGCTTCAAAGAGTTGGAGTTAGCAGATGCCCGGCTCAAGCCTTACCTGGGAAAGCTGGAAGGATTCACCAACCATCAAGTGGGTGTCAAAGGCACCATTGAGCTTGAAGTTTTCATGGGGGACGGGGCACAAACCCGAACAGAGATGAACAATTTTCTGGTGATCGATCTCAAGTCAGCATACAACTGCATCCTGGGCGCACCAGCCATAGCCACATTTCAGATGGTAACTTCTATACCACACCAAAAGGCCAAGTTTTATACCGAGGATGGAGTGGGTATCCTGAATAGCAAACCCCGGGCAATGTGGGAATATGTCCGAGATTCCCAAAGGAAAAAGCAGAAACTGATCGTGGACATTCCCGACCAGACTGCATCAGCCCCAGAGAAAGAGATGCTCGATACTACGACAGCCCCTGTCCCCATAAGCAACATTGACATCGGACAAACTTCTGGAGCAGGGGATCTCATGGAAATAGAGGAGCCCGGACAAGCCTCGGCCCCAGCACCTTCTAGGCGCAAGACTAAACGCCTTGAGCCACAAGATATTGAAATGGATACCCTGCAAGTGCAGGACGAACCTGATATTCAGCCGGAAGGCGAGCTGGAAGAAATAGTCATCAACCCCGCCTGTCCCGAGCAGAGAATTAAAATCAGGAAGGCCATGCCTCCTAAAGCTCGGGAAAGGCTGATTGAGCTGCTGAAAAACTGTCTAGATGTGTTTGCCTGGACTGTCAAGGATATGCAAGGCATCAGTGAGGACGTTGCACGTCACGACTTAAATGTCGATCCGAAATTCCGACCCATTCAGAAGCGCCCAAGACAGTACTCCCCTAAGAAAAGTGCGGCCATCAGGGCAGAGATCGAAAAGCTTCTGAAGGCAGATATCATCGAAGAAATCTAGTACCCGACCTGGCTGGCAAACGTAGTGATGGTCAAGAAGGCCAATGACAAGTGGCGGATGTGCATCGACTTCACAAGTCTCAATAAAGCCTGCCCGAAAGACTGCTACCCGCTGCCTCGTATAGATATGCTTGTAGAATCCATAGCCGGTTTCGAAATGCTGAGCTTTTTAGATGCATACTCAGGATACCACTAGGTCAGAATGAACGAGCAAGACAAAGCAAAGACAGCTTTCCGGGCAGCAGGAGGCCTTTACTTTTATAAGATGATGCCATTCGGGCTGAAGAACGCAGGGGCCACATATCAGCGCATCAATATGGAGGCATATATAGATGACATGGTCATCAAAACTAAAGGCCGCGACCACACTCTTCACCTGGCAGAGACATTTGCCAATTTGCGAAAGCACACCATGAAGCTGAATCCAGGCAAGTGCGCTTTTGGGGTTCGATCAGGAAAATTCCTCGGTTTCATGGTTAATCAGCGTGGAACAGAAGCAAACCCGGAGAAGATCCAGGACTTACTTGACATGGAACAGCCCTACTGTATCAAGCACATACAACGGTTGAACGGTAGAGTTATTGCCCTTGGTCACTTCATCTCCCGGTCAGCGGAGAAATGCTTCCCATTTTTCAAAGTCCTGCGCGGCAACAAAGGATTCGAATGGAATGCAGACTACGCCAAAGCCCTCGAGCAGCTCAGGGAATATATTGGCAAGCCACCCCTCCTTAGCAGCCCTGTGCCCGATGAGCCTTTGTATGTATATCTAGCGGCCACAGACCAGGCTGTGGCCGCTGTTCTGGTTAGGGAAGAGTTAGACATTCAAAAACCTGTGTACTATGTATCCAAGGCCCTCAGTCCTGTTGAGGGACATTATTTTAATGCAGAGAAATTAGCTTACTTGCTTGTTGTAGCTGCCCGAAAATTAAGGGCTTATTTTTCTGCACATGTAATCATAGTATACACAGACGCACCACTGCGCAAGATTCTTCAGAAGCCTGATTCTTTGGGCAGACTACTCAACTGGGCAATTGAGCTCATCGAATTCCACATAGACTACTTGCCCAGGTGAGCAATCAAGGCTTAGGCATTGGCCGATTTTTTGGTAGAAACAAGCTTCACTCAGCAAGAAGAACCTGAAACCCAGCAGTCAGTAGAGCCCGGGAAATAACAACTGCCACAACCTCGACCCGCCTATTGTTGGGATCTATATGTTGATGGAGATGCGAGCAAAGTCGGGAGCGGAGCTGGCATCCTTCTCATAGCTCCCGACCAAGTTACAGAATTCGAGTTAGCACTCCGGTTTAAGTTCCCCGCCTCTAATAACGTCGCTGAGTACGAAGCAGTGATTGCCGGCCTCGAACTTGCAGCGGACATGGGAGTTGAAATGATCACGGTATACTCGGATTCACAATTAGTAGTGAATCAAGTCCAGGGGGAATATATGGTGCATCACCCCTCACTGGTCAGATACTGCGAAATTGTCAAAGAAATTTTGAAAAATTTCAAATTCTGGGAGATCATCAGAATTGATCGTGCTGACAACATGCGGGCAGATTATTTATCCAAGATCGCTGAGGCAAACTTGGCATTGCTGAATCCCTCAGTAATGATCGAGCACTTGGAAACTCCAGCCATCGATAGACCGGTGATAATGGACATTGAGCCAGCGACCAGAAGCTGGATTGATGATTACAAGGATTACATCGAACAAGGGATCCTGCCCGCGGACAAAGTTAAGGCCACCATAGTCAGAAGCTAGGCCTATGGTTACTCGGTCGTAGGGGGAATCCTCTACAAACGATCTAAGGTCAGACCTATGCTTCGCTGTGTACCCCCAGAATTAACTGAAAGCGTTTTATATGAAGTGCACGAGGGAGAATGTGGCGGCCACCCGGGCACCCGCGCTCTAGCAGAGAGGGTGTTACGCGCAGGATACTACTGGATAACCCTTAGAAGGGACGCAGAGAAGTATGTTCGCGAATGTGACAAGTGCCAGAGATACGTGGACATACCAAGGCTTCGATCCACCTTACAAACTCCAGTCGTTGCGGCATGGCCCTTCGACATGTGGGGAATTGATCTGATCGGCCCGTTCCCGTTAGCATAAGGCAAATACAAATATGCAGTAGTCACCATCAATTACTTTACGAAATTGATAGAAGCAAAGCCTCTGGCCAAAATTTCAGAAACAAACGTCATCAAGTTTGTCCATGACCAAGTATGGTGCAGATTCGGCCTTCCGCAAGCAATCATATTCGACCACGGCAGATTTGTCAAGCACTGGTAGTCATCTGTAGCTTATCCCCAAGGGAACGGATAAGCCGAAGCCGGAAACAAGCAGGTCTTACACGCACTCAAGAGAAATTTAGAGGGGCGAGCTGGGAAATGGGCCGAAGAACTACCATCAGCCTTATGGGCAGTTAGAACTATTGTACATGGCCCAACAGGGGAAACTCCATTTGCACTCACTTATGGATCTGAGGCAATGATCCCGGTTGAAATGGCTTTGCCTAGCTATCGAGTTTCCCATTACAACGAGCAGAACAACCAGCTTGCATGGGCAATAGACCTTGATCTCCTTGAGGAAAGAAGACTGGATGCACGATTCAAAATGGTCAACTACAAGTGACGAGAAAAAGCTCATCATGACAAAAGGGTCTGAGGTAGAGCTTTCATGGTCGAAGACTAGGTACTCATAAAGATTGAGGTAATAGGTCAACGGGCAGAATGGGGAAAGCTATCACCAAACTGGGAAGGACCTTTTCAAGTTACTGTTATAATCAGAGAGGGCACCAACATGCTTCGGACTCGGGAAGGGAAAGACCTGAAGCATCTGTGGCATGTTGTTCATCTGAAAAAGTACTACCCTTAAGTCAGTCTTCTGTACACGAACGGGCAGAACCCTCAGCCCTGTTGAGGGTCACCAATGTTATTTAATAAAGGCAAGTTTTCTATTATTTGTTCGTTCAGATTTCATTGGCATCTATCGACTGTTTACATTATGTTCTACAAAGCTACTCACCTGACGAGCAACCAGGGCCAAGCCCAGTCAACCCTCAAACACCCGAGTATTAGTGAACTTAACTTCTCCGTGGGTGAGATGCGGCCATGCTCGGTTCACGTAGTAGGATGCCCGCCAGGTGGTAGGGGCCATGCCCATCAGATAGCGGCTAGCTACCTCGGATTCCTATAGTGACCGAGCAACACTGCTAGTCGTATATCTGTACACCCAATTGATATACTGACAACCGCTTCGAATTACCCACATCGAACAAGGGCCATGCCCGGTTGTTGGTTGCCACTAAGAGTTGGGCCATGCCCGCTAGGCAATCTTCTGAAGCTCGCCCAAGGCGATAGGGGCCCTGCCCATTCAAAATCCTTGGCTTGTACCAAGCATTCAGAACAGAAAGCCGCGATCTTTATGCCTGGGGGAAGCCCTGGCCAATATCAGGCACTCAGATCGAACTCCTGCCCGAAAGACATTAGCCTTAGAAATATAATGGTTTGTTCTGTTTTATTATTTCTGAGTTAAGGTTTACATAATCTTACATGGCCGGTTCATTAGTCATTTGCTCGATATATTTTTGGGAACCACCCCATATACAAATGTGTTAGTACTAGTCAAATGCAGGAGAAACACGAGTAAGCAAACAATTACCGAACAAGATAATAAGGAAAAGGACCGGATACATCATATCGTTTATCAAAATCCAGCTTACAATTAAGTCAAACGGGTTGCAAGTACAGATACAAAGGCCCACAGGCCGAACAAAATACCGAAAAATCTAAATTGTCCCTGGGGGTATTTGGCTCGCGACGGCTACATCCTCGGGAGCAGGGGTTTCCAAATCCACTTGTAATTGGGCAGCAACCTCCATGATTCGCCCCTCCTTCTCCGCCCTTTTGGCCTCGATCAAGCTGCACACGTTGACCGCTAGCGGGGTGGGGGGATCCCACGGCTCAAGGCCATCATCAGCATCATCTCGAGCCAGAGCCTCCAGCTTGCCCTGAGTGTATGTCACCAGGTGGTGCAGGCTACGGGCCTCCGGTCAGTAAGGGTCGAGTAGCGCCCAATCGGCCATGGTTGACATATCGACAGCCTCGGTACCGGCGAGTAGGCGCAGGATATGGTTGGTGCCCACTGCGTAGTACGGGAATATCGCCTTGTGCACTTGAGAGGCATAGGCCGGCAAAGCTTCAAAATCCTTCACGGCTTGCTCTTTAGCCGCTGCCAGCTGCTCGGAGAAAGAGGCTATGACCGCTGCATCCTTCGCTGCCTGGGCCTTCAAAGCCTTCAGCTCGGACTGAAGCTGTGTTCACTGCTCGACCAGGGCTTCCTCGGCGGCCTGGGACTTCTTCTATTGGGCAAAAAGAGCAGTCTTCTCCTCGGCTAGCAATTTATTATCAGCCTCAAGCTTCTGGACCGTGGCCATGCTCTCCTTCAATGACTTGTCTAGGGCAGTAACCTGCTCGCCCTTGTTCTTCACCAAGCCCGCCAGCTCATCCTTCTCGAGACTCAACCTTCTTGCGAGTATCGATTTCCTCGGTATAGCGATTGTATAAGTTGGTACAGGAGGAAACGATCTGCAGCACAATCACGAATAAAGTTAGCGTGACTCAGAAAAAGTAAACAGTTAGAGCAAAATACAGCAGGCATACCTCGCTCAAGTTGAGCCCAATGTGTCCGAGCAGGACATGGCCGGCAGTGTCCCGGTCATTGGTGACATCTTCTTGTAGCAACCGCTTCATTATGCCTTTTCCCACCAACCCAACAGGACTGCCACGAGCAGATAGATCTATATGCCCAATATTGGACACTTCAGACAGCCCGCTCACTATGGCCCGGGTAGTTGGGACAGTTGTTGGCATTTCAAAACCATGAAGTAGCCAGGACTTAGAAGAATCACGGGCGACTTGCTCAGAACCCGTGCCGCGGGGTCGGGAAGACCGGTTAGCAGTTGGGGATGGACGCCTTTTTCTCTTGCCCGCTGCCTTGGCAGCGGCCTCAGTGGTAGTCGCATCGGGAACATCAGTAGCTGCCTGAGGAAGAGGAGGCGGTATCTCAGTCGGCTTCTTGGCCGCTGGAGCTTTTTTGGCCACTGGACCAAAAGGAATAGTAGGGATGGCCTGGGGCGGCCTGCTCGCCAGGGCAGCCACTCTCCTGCTTTCCTCAGCCTCTAGTTTCTGCAATTGCCTTAAGGTCATCATCGCTGCATAAAGAAGAGAAAAGAATCAACACGACAGCTATAAAGGAAACTATTACTAATCAAGCAGATAAAAAGAAAAATAAAAGGGCGAGCAAAGTTAAAATTCGACTAGGGGCAGCAGTGTAGGCAGGGGTGCAATCATGCCCGAGCCTACGGCACTCAAGGCAGTCTTGGCGAAAATTCTGCCCATGATAGTTACCCCAGTAAACATGGGCCTCTTCTTCATCAAACGAGCACAAGGGCTCTACACCAGGAATGGCAGCCCGAAGCACTCCGGCCAAGCACAAATTTCTGGGATTGCAGACCAGTTCCTTCTAGTCGAACATGCTCTCTTAGCTGATCCGCTTCTCTCCATCCATCACGCAACCTATGGCGGCCCGGATATGACCAAGCGACCTGAGTCACAAGTAGTAAAGCTGTCGCGAGGAAGCTTCGGGACGTTGATGCTCGCTTGACTCATGGGCATTATTGGCCACCCTGTCCGGGACTCGATCAAGACGACTCTTCTATCCCAGGCCTCGACCTTACCCGGAACGTCTTATAGAATCCGAAGGAAGCTGGAGTTGGAACGGAGGTTCACTCGGCCATAAGCATCAACGCTCAGAATGAACAGACGCCGGAATATCTTAAGTGTGGGCTCTATTCGTAGCAGTCGGCACGCCACAATGTACGCCATCAGGGCCCGAACGGTATTCAACATTAAGTCACCCGGCATTTGGCAGAATGCCTTGAGGAACTAGAGGAAGAAAGGGTCTAGGGACAAGCGCAGTCCTACCCGGAAAAAGTCTGCGAAGAACAGCAGCTTCCCATCTTGTTCGCGGGGAAACTCCCCGTCTATCAAGGAGGCTTTCTCTACCCGGTAATTTTGGGGATCTATTCCTAGCGAGGTGAACTAGGCAGTGAGCTTGGCGGGAGTGTCTAGAGATGCCCAGTATGCGGCATATAGGGCTTCATCGGCCTCAGACATCTAATCGGGCATGGGGGCCGAGGTGGTAGCCTCATCTCCAGCTCGAGCAAGCGGTCTCCTCCTCCGGGCTATGGGAACGTTGCCAGAATCCCTCTTCTACCGAGTTGCAGGCCTTATTGACGGCCAAAGTCTCCCCAAAGATCGGTAACATGTCATTGCCCTCTCTCCGCTACCTGCCTCCAGAAGTAGCTCGCCTCCCCGCCTCACCTAAGTGGGGGCAAGCGGCCTTCCTCTACTTCCCCTTCAGACAAGCTGTGCTCGCTGGAGAAATCAGAAAGAGTAATAACGGGCAACCACGGCCTCGTCGGCCACGAACTCATCTCGCTCTTCAACTTCGACGTCTATAGAGGGAGACTTTTCACTGCTTAATGGGTCGTTCTGCCCGCCGTAACTGGAGGCCTCTCTGTCGTTCTCCGAGTACTCTCCGTTAGGCATCTACATAGAGATCGAGGAAAACATGGTCAGATTCTGCCAGCGAAACAGAACAGTCATAAGAGGGAGAAAAAGCCCTAAGTCTAGGTATATCCAAGGGCCATGCCCGACTAGTAGGCAGGACACAATGGATGATTCTCCTCGATCTCAGCCTATGGTCTCCCCTAATCCTATTGAGTTTACCCAAAAATTTAGAGGGTGAAGAAGAAACCCAGGAATTGGAAAAACGGAGAAACAGACAAACACTAACGGGAAAAAAAAAGTGAGAAAACTTACTATCGAGATTCTGGAAAGGGTCTTCTTCTGGAAATCACGGTCTGGACAGGAAGACAATGGCAATGGCACCGGTGACTGGTATGCTTCAGGGAGTCGGCGGCAATAGACTGCAGAGCTTCTCTCTTCTCTCTCTCTAAAAATCTCCAAGACAGTAAAGATTCAAATGGAATAGGCCGTGGCTTTTTATAGGAGAAATTTTGGGAATTTTTGAGGGCGCCACACTAGAATCTAAAAGGACTGCATGCCATCATCAGCCCACACGCCCATTTAATGCACTGCCCCGAGATTCGTGCTATCGTCACTTCACTCACCTCCCTGGCGGCTCACGCGCTCCACTCCCACTCACCAGGAGGTACTTTCTGCAAGGGGCTTCTTCAGCACTCATCAGCCGGCTGCCAAGTAGGGTTCTAGAACCGTCCACCCGTCATTGCTTAGTGGAGATATCACAAGTATTTTTACCCGTATCTCGGGCAACGTCATAACATCCTATTCGCTCCCTGCTCCGAGCATGAATACTCGCCAATCACGGAGCTAGGGGCCACAGATATGCCCGGCCCAAGCCGGGTCACGAGCACGGCACGATTATCCACCACATGCCGAGCACATGCCTATATGACGAGGGTCCAGTTAACCCGGCGGACAAATAAATCCAGACATTAAACAACGAGCAACTAGGTCCCTGTCAAAGCCTGGCCGGGCACAGGCCCTTCCTGCCTGGCTAGGGGCCATGCTTAGGGATCTTTTTCATCAAGAAAAAAACCAGAATCATCCTATCCAAACCTGGTCGAGCACCGACCTTGCTTGCCCGACCAGGGGCCATGGCCCGGACCTGTATTCATCTCAAGTCAATATACACCAAGTTACCGAGCAGAGACCTGCCCGCTCGAGCCCATATCAAGCAGGAAATGCCAGAAAGTTGTTCTCCAAGATAAGTCAAAGGTTACCATATGTGGGCAGGACACTTGCCTTATCTGTTCCTACTATCTCGCGGTTAACCGCGTATCACGCCTAAAATCAAGGGATTCTCTCCTTGTTGAGCAAGGAAACAAAGGAGACCGAATCCTAGCCGGATTCATTCACAATGGGGCCTATAAATACTCGTCCACAAGCCATAACAAGGTACATATACACTTTCTTGAGCCTTGGCACTCTGTCGAATTGCTTTCATACTCAGACTTGATACTTACTCTCACGCCGGAGGGGTTTCACGAGGCTCTGCCTTGCACTTTAACTAAGGTTTTCTCTGTTCTCAGCCAGGTTCAAGTGGGCAGATTCAAGCCCAGATATCCTACCCAAAACACAGACGACCCAAGCTGAAGATTTTGCCACATCAGATCTATTAAAATCAACTTAGTCTTTACTTGAATACTATTTTTATTAATTGAACATGGCAGAACACATAACACATCTACGTTTGATCAACATATGGTAACTAGTCACTTGGTAATTAATTTGGCCTCATTATAACAGGGACGTGATCTCTCAAACATATTTTGTGATTCATCAATAATTGCCTTCACAAACTTTTTTCTCAAATCATGCTCATATTAAGTAAAACGATTACAAGATACAAATGATCGAAATAAAGTATAAACCACTTGTTCTTTAGATTAATAGCCTTGCAATCTAAACATATAAATATTCACCCAAAACATCTTCTTATGTATCTCTAATAGTATTGCCAAATATTTACTTTCATGAGATAGATTTACGCATACTGATTGGAAAAATAAGATTATTTCTTTCATTTTGTGAATTGTAATTGTCAATTTGCTTAATTGAAAATTGAAAAAGGATGTATGTAGAAGAAAATATTATATTTTATATATATCTACTAAAGGTGGTCTTCTTATGGACCTTTGTGTTTTTTGCGTCCATAGTTTTACCATCTTCACTAAACTAAACCTAACAGTCAATTAAGATTCATATTCTCTATCGTGTTTTGAAGTCGATATATACAAGAACACAACAATTCTTTTTGATATCTACTAAAATTTATGTTATAAAAAGTAGAGATTTACATTTCAAACTCTTCATCTAATATATGAGAAATAATTAAAATGATAAATAAGAATAAAAAAAGTTAATTTTAGGGGAACATAAGTGAAAATTGTTAAAAAAAATAAAAGAGAAACTATTCATAGCTTATCACTATGGATGAATCTTTATAAACAAATAACATTTCATGGATGCTATGAACATAATTCCGAGTTAGCCTTTTGGATGTGAGAAATCTTCTAAGAAGCTTAAAACATTTTACAAACTAGTCGTTATTCAAGACATTTCATCAATAAAATCAGTGCTTCTTTTTAAATTGAATGACGAAATGTCATGAACACGATCAGATTGCAGTGTTTTGTAGCAATTCACATGTTGCTTTTTAACATTAAAAGATTAGTAAGAGTGTTGAAAACTATCAACAATGTGTTCGTTATTCATGGCATTTCACCAAAACAAAAGTAAGATTACTAACATCAAATGGTGAAATGCCATGAATACGAACAGATTATTGTGTTTTACTTTACTAAAGAAGGGGAAAAGGAGAGAAACAAAATTGTATGGTCTTATGTCTTTGCCAATTAGCCTTTTTATATGCATTTTCATTAACAAAATGAAAAAACGAACACCTAAAGTTTTCAGGGTAATAAATGCGAGTTGGTGGACTCATTTATTTTTGTCTTGTTTAAGAGATAGATTCAAACATTCAAAATTATTTGGTGAGTTAATTTCTAGTCATTAATATTACTTATCTCCTCTTGACTATGAGATTTACTCAATAAATCAAAAAATGTTTGAAATTTAAACACGGTGTATACATGGAATCATCTAACCGTGCAATGAGGGAATTGAGAAATACACTGATAGAAAAGATTTAAATGTGGTTGAATGCATTGTATAACGTCGAATTTGTAAAGAAGTTTATAATATTAAAAGTTCCATTTACTAGAAAAATCACATAGCACAATTTAAACCCCAGAGATTAATGTCTAATTAATTATTGATATTATTACATCGCTTTTATCAATTTTTCCGC
The DNA here is from genome assembly GCA_013146195.2 of Codonopsis lanceolata. Taxonomy (NCBI): domain Eukaryota; kingdom Viridiplantae; phylum Streptophyta; class Magnoliopsida; order Asterales; family Campanulaceae; genus Codonopsis; species Codonopsis lanceolata. The sequence goes on along the minus strand of CM028382.1, from coordinate 29,819,411 downwards.
ATTTTATTATTATGATAAAATCACCCTTTCACTCCGAATACAAAATTTTCAAACTTTGTCTCAATTCAATCATGTTCACTTTAAGATTTTAGTTTTATAAAAGTTCTCTTTCTTCACATTACGTTCTTAAAACCATTGCTCAGTGATGTGTGACTGCCAAAATAAGTTTTCAATGATCAAAATTTAAACACAAACAAGTATTATTTCATCTATGATAACATCTCTCTCTCTCTCTCTCTCTCTCTCTCTCTCTCTCTCTCTCTTTTTCTCCCTCTCATATTTCCACATTGGCTATTCTACTAATATACTAATTTTGTGAATACAATGAGTCGACCAATCTCTTTATGGTTGTTTCGCCTAAACAGTCTTTATTGAGATCTTATCCCTATAATCTTCATAACCATTCAACTTTAACCTTCAAATATGATGTAAGCATCTTGCTTTAGCTCTAGTTTTTTGTATTTTATGACCAATTCAAGGTATATATACTTATATATCCACTAATATTATTTACACTTTTCAAACATGAGCTTTTTGCTTGGAAAGGAAAGAGTATTATGTATTTACTATTTTTCTTTAAATTTAAATTCATGGTGAAACACTCAAATTTTAATTTTAATCAGGATTATGGAGAACTTATATATTTAGATATATTAAAATCAACTTAGTCTTTACTTGAATACTATTGTTATTAATTGAACATGGCAGAACACCTAACACATCTACGTTTGATGAACATATGGTAACTAGTCACTTGATAATTTGGCCTCATTATAACAAGGACGTGATCTCTCACACATCTTTTTTGATTCATCAATAATTGATAAAAAAGAAACTATTCACAGTTTATCACTATGGATGAATCTTTATAAACAAATAACATTTCATGGATGCTATGAACATAATTCTGAGTTAGCCTTTTGGATGTGAGAAATCTTTTAAGAAGCTTAAAACATTTTGCAAACTAGTCGTTATTCATGACATTTCATCAATCAAATCATTGCTTCTTTTTAAATCGAATGACGAAATGTCATGAACACGATCAGATTGCAATGTTTTGTAGCAATTCACGTACTGCTTTTTAACATTAAAAGATTGGTAAGAGTGTTGAAAACTATCAACAATGTGTTCGTTATTCATGGCATTTCACCAAAACAAAAGTAAGATTACTAACATCAAATGGTGAAATGTCAAGAATACGAACAGATTATTGTGTTTTACTTTACTAAAGAATGGGAAAAGGAGAGAAACATAATTGTATGGTCTTATGTCTTTGCAAATTAGCCTTTTTATATGCATTTTCATTAACAAAATGAAAAAACGAACACCTAAATTTTTTTGGGTAATAAATGCAAGTTGGTGGACTCATTTATTTTTGTCTTGTTTAAGAGATAGATTCAAACATTCAATGTGGCACCCCGACCAGGATTCCAATGCGAAACCCCAAGTCGGACTGCCCAAATATAAACAAGTAAGCATGCACAAGTAGGAATATAATATTTCACATGGCGCAACATCACATACATTGCCCTTTCCTAAGTTCTCCTTTCATTTAGAACTCGATAACTAGGCCGTTCATGATCTTAAACTAGCTCTAAACACAATCCCGAGTTTCAAACCCTAGAATCGGAGATTTTGTTAAACCTTGAATTGAAACATAATATTTCACAAGAGTTGTTCCTAAGCTCATTATAAACAACATTCATGCTTTGCATAAAGTCAAAATCACAACTTCAATAAGAATTCATAAAATCCTACACATATATCAAAGGTTGAATTGGAGGATTTCTCTTCACAAAAAGTGTTCACAATCATTAATAGAACAACTATAATAAAGGGGTCATGTTATTTTATTGAACATGAAAATCTCAGGGATTTCTCAACGTACCTTAGTCCAAAGATTAATGGAGGAAAGGATGATCAAAGCAAGGATTGTTGTAGAGAAGATCAAGGGCTTCGATTTGGCAGTCTCGGATCGCCGATCGGACCACCGAAACTCCGGGAAATGGTCACTCAAGCTAGGGTTTCCTCCATGGACGAAAATGGAGCTTGAAGCTCTGAATCTCTGGTTGTTGTTGATCAACAATGGCTGAATTGGTTGAAAGTGGTTTATATACTTACAATTTAGACCCTAATCCAAGTGAAGGGGGTTATAAGCCTTTCTATTGGCTAAGGGAGGATGGCCTTTGATAAGGGTTGATCCAAGGGCTTAGAAGGGTTTGACTAAAGTCAAAAATGGTGTTCTAGGCTGAAATGGTCGGACTTTGGACAAGGGGCAAGGGGCAATGGGGTCTTCAACCAGAACAAGTCAAAAACCCAAAATCTGGAAAACAGACAGTCAATCTTGTAAAATAGACCATAAATAGCTCGCACCTCCAAATGAGGTTATTATTGATTTTTATGACACTTGACTCTTTAAACTATAGTTTAGAATTTTAAATTACTCAATTTGGACTTATATTCATCAAAATATGACAAGTACAACTTCAAGTACAGAAGCTGATTTCCTGAAAACATAATTCTGGCACAGCCGTAAGTCAAGACCTAAATGAGGTACTTATACACCTTGGAAAAATACCATATTTTACAGGGAGTATCCTAACATATGTAGGTGAAACATACTAAAGTTTTAGAAAATTATCTTTAGTAGATTGATACCAGAATATTCCCAAAGTTCGCCCAAAAACAGGACTGAATCTGTGAAGTGATATGTTGGTCATCTTATTTCCAAATTCTATGAACATTGATTGTGCAAGCATGAGAAATACTAGTACACTTGGTCTAGAACTTTAATGAACTTCTCGCAAGTTGAAAGCACAAACAATACAAGCAACGAAGGCAAACACGAGAAACCCTAAGACTCAAACGAAGCAACAAAGCTTCTAAACTTTCAACCAAGCATACTATGATCAAGATGAACATTATAAGTCATATATGCAAGGTACTAAGACTCCAATGAGACCCAATTAAGTGCTAACATGCTAAGACGAACACTCAACGCATTAACAACAAAGCATGCAACACGAGAAAGTCAAATACACGACGGTTCGGGGTCTTACATCCTCACCACCTTAAAAGAATTCGTCCTCGAATTCAAAACTCGACAACAACCAAAAGTTCAATACTCTGGCTTGCACATGAAGTCGAGGTGACCGTCTAGGTATGCCTCAAAACACGGGGGGGGGGGGAGAAATACTCAAATCTCAACTCCAATAAATTCCAAAATCAAGTCATCTTGACTCTTGACGGTGTTCCAAGACATTAACAAAGCTTACAAAGTTCCAACAAACGTGGATATCAAGGTTTAAATGCCTCTCTATCAACTAATCAAGTAATTCATGCATGTGCAATAATTGCACCGAACTAACTAACTTCCCAACCAAGAATTTTCTCGTCACCACGTAAATCTCTAGGGTCTAACGCCCTTAGACTATAATCAAGTAGTCAATCATCATCATAGACCACATATTCGCCCAACAAGAAAGACATTCAATACAGTGTAACTCATTCGATCAAGTCACAAGTTCATTTCATTCATAGCATGATCTCCATATACAAGTTGCACATATTTGCACAAGCAAAACAAGATACCATTTTCAATTACATTCCGTTTGGTAACAGGTTCAGTCAATTCCTATCTCATATTATACCATTCTAGTTCTCTGACGAAGACCTTTTGGTAATCAAGTCAGGGGCCCTCTGAAGTGACTTCAAAAGCTTTCGTCGTACAACATGTGGGGTGTTCGTGAATCACATATCAACATCCTTTATATCGGTCTCAACAATAGCAATCATAAGCACATATAGGCATGACATCAACATCATGCAACATAGCATATTAATTTACTATGTATGTATACCAAGTATGGAATATTCATACTATTAACTATCTATCAATGGTAGATAAAACACATTATTCAAGGCTAATACTCTATCAATGTATTAGACTAATAAAGAGACAATACAACATTTCACGAGTCACTAGGTAGCATATTCTTACTAACTAGTATACGGCCAATCCTTATAAGTCAAACCGTATACGGGTCGACAAACAATCCAACCAATCATCACGTGATCACCTACTGGCCAATCTCCAAGTTCCAACATATCATGAGGAAATTTCACCTTGATCAAGGTAGTCCCCCAAATACCAAAACACAACCATCGGGAAAGGGTTCTCAAATTCCCAACACAAGTAATACAAGAACTGGTGATTAAATACTACCATAACTATATACACCTATATAGTAATCTATGAAATACTAATAGGTACCACGGGAGGCTTAACCACTCCGCTCTCGAAACATATTACAACGAACTTTCGCCATAATGATTAACACGACGATCCCCCTTGGGACCGACAGTCTAGCTTTTATGATTCCTAAAATTGGAACAAGAAACAACAGCTCTACTAAAATGCAGCACCTACTCTTGGTATAACTGCAACTCATAAGCAATAAAGGAGACATATAATACTCCTAGACACAAGCCTTCACTCACGGAAATCTAGACCAAACGAACTTAGTACTCCAAGTCGTATACTTGTACCAAAGAATATGCCAATAAGGCATTATAAACAACACTCGACGGTAAATACTCGACGAAAACCCAAACCCAAACTAGGCCATGGAACCTATCATGGCTTATAGCTAACATAAGCTCTGATACCAACTGTAACGACCCGACCCGGATTCCAACACGAAATCCCAAGGTTGTGCCGCTGGAACTAACATAATAAGAGGACAACCACTTGATAAACAGTAGTGCTAGTCAAACAGTCGAGCAAACTCGCTCTTAAACAAGAGCATAACACCGCACTAAAATACGGTATTTCAAAAATCAAATTAGCGGAAGCAATATTAGAAAGAAGTCCCAAGCTATGAAGCTCGAAACCAACGACAATGAAACCAAGAGAGACATTATCTCTCAAAGGAGGAAAAACAAAACTCGCGTGCCGCAACAATGCAGACGCTAATCAAACCATCGGCACTCCAGGCCGGCGTTTCAACAAAGAACCAACCTTGATATAACAATTACCCAACGGCTAAAGCATACCGGGGTCAACCAACAACTATAAAAACTAGAATAAGGAAATTCCCCAAAGCTACAGGAGACAACCGAAATAAATACTAAAACCACAAACAAGGCACGACACAACACGCGGCCCAAGAAATAACCAATACAAATACCCAAGTATTCTACCCGATCAGAAGTCTAAATAACTTTACAAAATGTCGATCTCACAAGAATAGCAAAGTACATGAAATCAATGACAATGCTAAAAGGAACAAGACTCCACAAGTCGCTACTCGGAAAGTCGGCCGCTACAAACACGAACCACACGATCTAACCTCGATCTATCGACCACCGCACTCGCTACCTCGATCTACTCGACCTCGCAACTATCGCCATCGCAACTAAAAACAAGTACGAGATGAGTCATAATGACCCAAGACGCTACTACAATATATATGCAACATATAATTATGTAACATAAACATAACCGTGGTGTCATTAATATATGACGTAAAAACCCGTGAAGAGGCGCCGTGATCGCTTCGATACTCCACAAGATATCCACTCCTTCTTACTTACTAAACCGTCCCAAATGAACTGTGGTGTAATTCCCTGCTCACACACAAATCAAATGAATTAGAAGTTAGTTCCCACAAGACATCATATGCAAGTATACATATCATTATATATACGAATCAAGCTATTCACACTGTTACCACGTGTAAGGGTGCATGTTTATATATATACACCTATATCAGTATGTATATCTCTAAATATACATATCAAATCTCCCATAAAATCATCATGCATAAGTGTGCATATCTATATATATACACATCAAGACTTTCATATATATCTCATATACAAGTATGCATATATCTATATATACATATCAAATCTCTCATATATCATCAGCCAATACAAACATGGTCAATAAGATCTCATGTTCAACTAACACTTTGTTATCACATAAGTGCCCATAGTAAGTCACATAAAGGATAGAGAAGATACCAAATCACTTTCGCCGTATTGCTCCTGCAATCACAACTGTTAATCATATCGTGCCAGTGATACCCGTGTTCAGGTATCAAAGTACCGAGCTCTTTCTGGTCCGAGCTCTCTACTCAGAAAATAGCACTAGCCAATGTGCTCAATTGGTTACGACAAAGGGGCTACTTCCCCACCGTAGCTAGCAAAGGAGGTGTGTGTGAAACCCGATCCTAAGCGGCGATACATTACAATCACGAATCCCATAATTCGTGAAGGCAATGCATCGTCCCACCATCATCATGAAAACTAAAGTAATGCCAGCTGGACTTATATGTAATGCACAAGTAGATGTTTACTTGCTAATTCATAAGTGCCAAGTTGTTCACTCTATTCAATTCAAGTCCCAAAAGCTAGTAATCTAGTCAACTGGAATATGATTGTCATAGGATCTCACCACGATCCTCGTATGGTTCAATTGTTCCTTAACTCGACTCCGTTGAGTCTTTACTACAATTCCAACCAAATAGAGTTTGAACACTATATGTGTCCCAAGACTCTTTTCTATGTTCTTGTTTGACGCATAGCAAGGTTCTCATTCCATTTAGGAATCTTAGTTCAAGTCCCAAGTCAATTATATAAGGGAAGCCCAAGTTGATTATTGTGAAATCAAGCCTAGTTCAATTTTGATTCATAATTCCACTTAATAGTAGAATACAAGTTCACCACAATTCATTAACTGTAGAACAGATCAGACACGAAGGCAAATACATTGAATATGCTCATAAGTCATATCATAGAAACACATAAAAGAATCAATTCTTGACAAGGTAGGAAATCATGCATTTAGTCATAATATAAAATATACACAATATTCCACATTCACCTATGAAATTCAACAGAGTCACAACTTAACCATCAGTCCATTAACTACTATCCAAGACTACTCCGTTAGTCTCGGATCATGAAGTCATTTATTAAACTCTTCCTAGAGGAGTAACTCATTCAATAACACAAAAGTCGATGGTAGTCAAAGACTTAAGAAACACTAGAGCGGTAGTAACCCGTAAGGTCAAACCATACCGGTGAGTCTTAGATAACAACATGGTCATCCTAGCGACTTATACGAGTAGACTCCATGTATAGAGTACTAAGAAAGCCCCAATACAAATCTTCTCATAGAATAGTCCTCAAATTCGTTATTCAACAAGTAGGTGTTTTTACTCATTAAAGAATCAAGTAGGAATTCGACGAGAGCGAATTCAACCTGTCAAGTAGATACATCATTCTACAACATGCTCTCAATTGTGCATTTGCTTCACACAATCACATAAACCACATAAGAACTCGATTGAGTCTTATAATCACTCATATCAAACATGCCCTTCAATCCATCCCAAAGTCACGTAAGCTAATATATTAGTCTAACGCACTACAAATGTCGTAGGGATTGAATGTGGAGTCGGTATTGTTCAATAACTCCCTAATCTCAACTCCGGTGAGTTTTACTAAAATTCAACCAAATAGAGCATTGATACTCTATGCATCACATTTCCCTTTCCTAAGTTCCCCTTTCATTTAGAACTCGATAACTAGGCCGTTCATGATCTTAAACTAGCCCTAAACACAATCTCGAGTTTCAAACCCTAGAATCGGAGATTTTGTTAAACCTTGAATTGAAACATAATCTTTCACAAGAGTTGTTCCTAAGCTCATTATAAACAACATTCATGCTTTGCATAAAGTCAAAATCACAACTTCGATAAGAATTCATAAAATCCTACACATATATCAAAGGTTGAATTGGAGGATTTCTCTTCACAAAAAGTGTTCACAATCATTAATAGAACAACTATAATAAAGGGGTCATGTTATTTTATTGAACATGAAAATCTAAGGGATTTCTCAACGTACCTTAGTCCTAAGATTAATGGAGGAAAGGATGATCAAAGCAAGGATTGTTGTAGAGAAGATCAAGGGCTTCGATTTGGCGGTCTCGGATCGCCGATCGGACCACCGGAACTCCGGGAAATGGTCTTTCAAGCTAGGGTTTCCTCCATGGACGAAAATGGATCTTGAAGCTCTGAATCTCTGGTTGTTGTTGATCAAAAATGGCTGAATTGGTTGAAAGTGGTTTATATACTTACCATTTAGACCCTAATCCAAGTGAAGGGGGTTATAAGCCTTTCTATTGGCTAAGGGAGGATGGCCTTTGATAAGGGTTGATCCAAGGGCTTAGAAGGGTTTGAATAAAGTCAAAAATGGTGTTCTAGGATAAAATGGTCGGACTTTGGACAAGGGGCAAGGGGGTCTTCAACCAGAACAAGTCAAAAACCCAAAATCTGGAAAACAGACAGTCAATCTTGTAAACTCGACCATAAATATCTCACACCTCCAAATGAGGTTATTATTGATTTTTATGAAACTATACTCTTTAAAATATAGTTTAGCATTTTAAATTACTCAATTTGGACTTATATTCATCAAAATATGGCTACTACAACTTCAAGTACATAAGCTGATTTCCTGAAAACATAATTCTGGCACAGCCGTAAGTCAAGACCTAAATGAGGTACTTATACACCTTGGAAAAATACCATATTTTACAGGGCGTATTCTAACAAATGTAGGTAAAATATACTAAAGTTTTAGAAAATTCTCTTTAGTAGATTGGTACCAGAGTTTTCCCGAAGTTCGCCCAAAAACAGGACTGAATTTGTGAAGTGATATGTTGGTCATCTTATTTCCAAATGCAACAAATCTATGAACATTGATTGTGCAAGCATGAGAAATACTAGTACACTTAGTCTAGAACTTAAATGAACTTCTCGCAAGTTGAAAGCACAAACAATACAAGCAACGAAGGCAAACACGAGAAACCCTAAGACTCAAACGAAGCAACAAAGCTTCTAAACTTTCAACCAAGCATACTATGATCAAGATGAACATTATAAGTCATATATGCAAGGTACTAAGACTCCAATGATACCCAGTTAAGTTCTAACATGCTAATACGAACACTCAACGCATTAACAACAAAGCATGCAACACGAGAAAGTCAAATACACGACGGTTCGGGGTCTTACACTCTCTCTCTCTCTCTCTCTCTCTCTCTCTCTCTCTCTCTCTCTTGTCCCTCTCATATTTCAACGTTGGCTATTCTACTAATATACTAATTTTGTGAATACAATGAGTCGACTAATCTCTTTATGGTTGTTTCACTTAAATAGTCTTTATTGAGATCTTATCCCTATAATCTTCATAATCCTTCAACTTTAACCTTCAAATAAGATGTAAGCATCTTGCTTTAGTTCTTGTATTTTATGACCAATTCAAGGTATATATACTTATATATCCACTAATATTATTTACACTTTTCAAACATTGGCTTTTTACTTGGAAAGGAAAGAGTATTATGTATTTACTATTTTTCTTTAAATTTAAATTCGTGGTGAAAGACTAAAATTTTAATTTTAATCAGGATTATGGAGACCTTATATAGCTTGGTGAAAGACTCAAATTTTAATTTTAATCAGGATTATGGAGACCTTATATAGCTGATCGTATAGATACAATGTTTGATACAACTTTAATAATCTTGTACATAATATATATGTTAATATCAAATGTGAGGGGTAATATTGAAATGTTATGGAATTTGTAAATGTGATTTTTAAAAGTACTCTTAATGTGAAATATTTCAAAATAGTAGAGTGGACTCTTTGCCCGTCAAGGAGGGAGTAGTTAAAATGACATGAAAAAGTTGTTATCTACTTTTTTTTGATACCATCTGACATGTCAAAAGAAATGTATAAGCTAAACTAAAAGAAAAAACTGGTTAACCTTATATATGTTGTAAGCGTTTAGATATTTAGATCTATTAAAATCAACGTAGTCTTTACTTAAATACTATTTTTATTAATTGAACATGGCAGAACACCTAACACATCTACGTTTGATCAATATATGGTAACTAGTCACTTGGTAATTAATTTGGCCTCGTTATAACAAGGACGTGATCTCTCAAACATCTTTTGTGATTCATCAATAATTGCCTTCACAAAGGTTTTTCTCAAATCTTGCTCATATTAAGTAAAACGATTACAAGATACAAATGATCGAAATAAAGTATAAACAACTTGTTCTTTAGATTGATAGCCTTGCAATCTAAACATATAAATGATCACCCAAAACATCTTCTTATGCATCTCTAATAAAATTGCCAAATAGTTACTTTCATGAGATAGATTTACGCATACTGATTGGAAAAATAAGATTATTTCTTTCATTTTGTGAATTGTAATTGTCAATTTGCTTAATTGAAAATTGAAAAAGGATGTTTGTAGAAGAAAATATTATATTTTATATATATCTACTAAAGGTGGTCTTCTTATGGACCTCTGTGTTTTTAGCGTCCATAGTTTTACCATCTTTACTAAACTAAACCTAACAGTCAATTAAGATTCAAGTTCTCTATCGTGTTTTGAAGTCGATATATACAAGAACACAACAATTCTTTTTGATATCTACTAAAATTTATGTTATAAATAAGTAGAGATTTACATTTCAAACTCTTCATCTAATATATGAGAAATAATTAAAATGATAAATAAGAATAAAAAAAGTTAATTTTAGGGTAACATAAGTGAATATTTTTTAAAAAAATAACAAAGAAACTATTCATAGTTTATCACTATGGATGAATCTTTATAAACAAATAACATTTCATGGATGCTATGAACATAATTCCGAGTTAGCCTTTTGGATGTGAGAAATCTTCTAAGAAGCTTAAAACATTTTACAAACTAGTCGTTATTCATGACATTTCATCAATCAAATCAATGCTTCTTTTTAAATTGAATGACGAAATGTCATGAACACGATCAGATTGCAGTGTTTTCTAGCAATTCACGTGTTTCTTTTTAACATTAAAAGATTGGTAAGAGTGTTGAAAACTATCAACAATGTGTTCGTTATTCATGGCATTTCACCAAAACAAAAGTAAGATTACTAACATCAAATGGTGAAATGCCATGAATACGAGCAAATTATTGTGTTATACTATACTAAAGAAGGGGAAAAGGAGAGAAATGGAATTGTATGGTCTTATGTCTTCACCAATTAGCCTTTTTACATGCATTTTCATTAACAAAATGAAAAAAACGAACACCTAAAGTTTTCAGGGAAATAAGTGCGAGTTGGTGGACTCATTTATTTTTGTCTTGTTTAAGAGATAGATTCAAACATTCAACATTATTTGGTGAGTTAATTTCTAGTCATTAATGTTACTTATCTCCTCTTGACTATGAGATTTACTCAATAAATCAAAAAATGGTTGAAATTTAAACACGGTGTATACGTGGAATCATCTAACCGTGCAATGAGGGAATTGAGAAATACACTGATAGAAAAGTTTTAAATGTTGTTGAATGCATTGTATAACGTCGAATTTGTAAAAAAGTTTATAATATTAAAAGTTCCATTTACTAGACAAATCACATAGCACTATTTAAACCCAAGAGATTAATGTCTAATTATGTATTGATATTATTACATCGCTTTTATCAATTTTTCCGCATTTTATTATTATGATAAAATCACCCTTTCACTCCTAATACAAAAATTTCAAACATTGTTTCAATTCAATCATATTCATTTTAAGATTTTAGTTTTATAAAAGTTCTCTTTCTTCATATTAAGTTCTTAAAACCATTTCTTCGTGATATGTGACTGCCAAAATAAGTTTTCAATGATAAAAAATTTAAACACAAACGAGTATTATGCCATCTATGATAAGATCTCTCTCTCTCTCTCTCTCTCTCTCTCTCTCTCTCTTTGTCCCTCTCATATTTCAACATTGGCTATTCTACTAATATACTAATTTTGTGAATACAATGAGTCGACTAATCTCTTTATGGTTGTTTCGCTTAAACAGTCTTTATTGAGATCTTATCCCTATAATCTTCATAACCCTTCAACTTTAACCTTCAAATATGATGTAAGCATCTTGCTTTAGCTCTTGTATTTTATGACCAATTCAAGGTACATATACTTATATATCCACTAATATTATTTACACTTTTCAAACATTAGCTTTTTACTTGGAAAGGAAAGAGTATTATGTATTTACTATTTTTCTTTAAATTTAAATTCATGGTGAAAGACTAAAATTTTAATTTTAATAAGGATTATGGAGACCTTATATAGCTTGGTGAAAGACTCAAATTTTAATTTTAATCAGGATTATGGAGACCTTATATAGTTGATCGTATAGATACAATGTTTGATACAACTTTAATAATCTTGTACATAATATATATGTTAATATCAAATGTGAGGGGTAATATTGAAATGTTATGGAATTTGTAAATGTTGAAGAGCCTAAATTTCATTTGCTTAAAAAGGCTTTTGGGCCTCGCTTAGGCGAGGGGGCTTTCCACTACACCAGCCTACTATTCATTACAGGACTACTAAACACCATGGTCCTGGTGTGACAGCCCGACCCGGACCCCAATGCGAGATCCCGAGTCGTGCCGTCCAAATAAGCAATAATTCAAGCATGAACAAGTAGGATAATAAAATTCATGTGGCGCAACATCGCATACAAATAACAACTCAGCTACACTTGGCCGGAAAATAACTTAAATTAAACAAGTCATCGGTGACGTTACAGCCGGAACCCAAAAACTACTCCTACAATTATAACACATGCATATAATATCCTCAACGGCCACAACATGCCAGAGACAACAACAACAATAATATTTTAAAAGAGTGTTAAGCGGAAGAAACTGTAGTGAACCAATAACATATAAACAAGCTCGACATATAAGTCGGCATACAAAAGATTATAAGCATCAAGTAATTAAGTTTACTACAACAACAAAACCCAAAGACAAGTCTAAGTGACTTGCTTCCCAACGTCCTTGCCAAAACAAAATTCTAGCTACAAATTCCAAAAGAACAACCTCTAGCTCGCAAGCAACCAAACGCGAGTACATCGAATATAGCGAAAACCGTCTCCTTGGCTCGTATCTAAGTGTAGACACCCCAATTTCGTACCCCTGGTATGTGACTGACATAAAATATCAAGAACTGTTAAAAATTAACAAATGTCAAGTTGCAGGAATCAAAAATGCGAAAGGAAAAGCATGATGCGCGAAACAGTGAATTGCAGGGGGGGAAAGTGCAAAAAACGAAAATGAATAGTTGTTGCTTGGTGCCGCACCAAGGGTCTCCTTGGTGGCACCAAGCTATCTACTGTAGCTGCCTCTCAGATGGAAAATGTACAAGACTTGAAGCGCAAGGTACAACTGGCTGATGCAGGAAAAACAAACTCAGAAATTCCGGCCGTGTCCTGCCTCCCCACTATAAATAGAAGCCTTCGGCTCCCATTTTCAGTGTTCATGTCCGCGATTAAAAATCGCAACGAAGCCCTGTCCCTTCGTCTTCAACGATAGAAATTAGTACGAGAGGTGCGAGATAGGTGAGTGGAAGCCCCTAGAGTCTCCAAACCCCGTCCAAACTCCGCCAAAACAAAAACCCATAGGTTATAAGTGAACTCTAGCCTAGTTGTTAGGTATCCACCTCATTTTCCCGGCCCAAAAATCCCAAAATAAACCGTTACTCTGCCCGAGTAACGAGCTGAAAAGTCAAAAAACTAAGCCTAGGTTCCGCCCAACCAAAAAGGCCAAAACCTACCCAAATAAGCTGTCACTCTGCCCGAGTTGACAAGCCCAAACTCTCAGAAATAAGCCGTCACTCTGCCCAAATCAAAACAACAACCACACAACAACAAAAGACTCCCTCTCTCTGAAGGACAGAGGGAGCACACCACCGCTCTAAAAGGTAAAACCTTTAAGGGCGCTGTTCATTTTATTTATTTACTTTTTTTTTGTCTTTTATTTTTAAAAGTTGTTATTTAAAATCCGGCGCAATGTAGCCAATATAAGCCGTTGTGCTGCCCGGACTAGAATAGGAAATATTATGTAAAAGAGCCGTTATAATGGCCAAATATTCTTAAATATGTGTGTAATTATTGTAAGGAGATGGCTGCGAGTCCATAAATAATGTAGCCACGGATGTATTTGTTTTAATTTCCAGTCTTTTAATACCTTATTTATTTGCGAAATAAATATGACAATAAGCATACTTCAGCCAAAAACCATTTTTGAGACCGAAAGGGCGAGTTGGGTGCCTAGCACCTTCCCAACTTGTAACTTAGCCTCCGAACCCGTTTTATTTTTCTCTGGTTTATTTTTCTTTTCTTTGGTTTTGCTTTATTTGCCTTAAAATAAAGATGGCGACTCTTAAAACTTTCAGATCCAGTGGGGCCTCGCAACACTCCTTCTTTGCACTTTCCCGTTCTCCCCTAAAAAAGGGAGAAATGAGAATGGAAGGGTGATGTATTCCCATATCCTGGTATCCCCTAAACAAGGGATAACTTGATGCGGGAAACCCAAAGCTCCCATAGTGATCTGAATGGGCCATAAGACTATTTTAATAAAATCCATAGTGGGGGCGTCGCAATATCCTTTTTTGCACTTTTTTGTTTTCCCCTAAAAAAGGGAAAATGGGAATGAAAGGGCAATGCATTCCCATATCCTGGTATCTCCTAAAAAAGGGATAACTTGATGCGGGAAACCATAAGTTCTCATATTGGATACAAAATCCACTCAAGGCAACCGAGGCACATTCCAACGTGCTAACATAGACAACACTCCTCTCGCACTTTTGATTTCGTCTTCCCCTAAACAAGGGAGGGTGGAACGAGAGCAGTGGTGTCCCGCATCCACACGTACGCCCACCCCTATCCAAGGGCGGGCGCTGAGCACACCCCGGAACCTCACGGTGGCGACTCTGGCTGGGAGTTGTTTTATTTTAAATAAAATGGAGGGCTAGACTCGTAAAATAAAACTTTTTTGTTTTTATTTGTTTCAGGCTGCAGTATGCTTGTTATATTAATTTACGCATTTGAATAAAGTGTTCCTATACATCCGTGTCTATATTTGTGGATATGATCCTCCATCTTGCAGCAGTTTCGTTCCGATAACTGTTACAGGTGTGTTTAAGAGTAAAAAAAAAATATCAAACAAAAAAATTCAAAATAATAATATATATATATATATAATATGTTACAAATAAATTCCGGGCAGCACAACAAAAGAGCCGGGGCTTTATTTTATTTCTGGCTCTATATTATTATTTATTTCAGTTCATTTTCTTTTTCATTTCATTCTGTATATTTATACATATCTGCATTAATTCTGTCATTTTATTTTGGGGACATAGGACCAAAATTTGTAATTAATAGGGATAGATAGGTTCCCCACTTTTCTTTCTATTTCTTAAAATGGTGTGCTTGCTTGCTTGCGCTCAAAAATAAAAAGC
The DNA here is from genome assembly GCA_013146195.2 of Codonopsis lanceolata. Classification (NCBI taxonomy): domain Eukaryota; kingdom Viridiplantae; phylum Streptophyta; class Magnoliopsida; order Asterales; family Campanulaceae; genus Codonopsis; species Codonopsis lanceolata. The sequence goes on along the minus strand of CM028382.1, from coordinate 29,804,018 downwards.
TGAGAAAATCCACACATAACAGCAAGACAGACCATATTTGCTTTATTTTTCTGTTTATATATCTGTAAATAAATAAAGACTTTATCTTGCTTTCTAGATATATAAATATATTCGACTGTTACCCTACACCATGGCCGGCCTACCCCTGCATAAGCCAACGTTAGAATGCATATAGTTTCTCGGGACACTTCACATCGACCGGTTTTGCATCTACGGATTATGAGCCGCCTCAAAAAAAAATAAAAGGAAATAAAAATAAATAAATAAATAAATATAAATATATATATATATATATATATATATATATATATATATATATATATATATATATATATATATATATATATATATATAATATATATAATAAACAGAGCCTGACTTATAATTCTCAGATGCTCGACCTAGACCATTTCGGATGGTGGATCCTGGAAAGAGTATAGGCCCTTCGCCTGGGACCAGTCCAGTCCTGGGGAGTCGAAAGACAGGTGGAATACGTTGGTCCTATACTCTGGAGAAAGAATCCACTATTCCAGGAAAAGTCCTGAGACTGTCAAAATAAAGCGGGTGCTTATCCGGTCAATTGTAGGGAACAAAAAAAATATAATAATAAAATACTAATAAAAAAAGGGCACGCTGTACTCCAAGCCCAGACAGCCTCCAGCCAGCCTTTTGATACCTCCAAAACCCCCATTTTCCTCAGAAACCTGACCCGAATTTGGAAAGGCAGAGATAATACTGGCCGGTTGATACGGGAAAGTAGTGCGAAATCGATCGAGGAGGGTATAAGCTTCGAGATCGACAGGCTCGGTTCGAGAGGGTACGGATCCGAGCAGTATGACAGCAGAAAGTGAACAGTCAGCTATGGGTATAGATTCAGGGGCTCCAAGGTATGTTCCACCTCCGGCAATGCAGAAATGGCTAGACCAAAATTTGGATGCATTTATTGATCGTATAATGAGCCAAGTGGCTAATCTAATGGAAAATTTAAAATTCAGTGGTGAGGAAATCTCTTCCCCTGCAGTTCCCCAAGAAGCATCAACCTTCCATGTTCCTCCAAATCCAATCTTCCAACCAAACACCAACCCACTAACCCAGAATCCCTATACTGTCCAAAACCCACCAACCCATGATCCCTATACTGTCCAAAATCCTTATCCAGTCCAATATCTCTATCCAGCCCAGAATCCCTATCCAGCCCAGAATCCTTATCTAGCCCAATATCCCTATCATGCCCAAAACCCTTATCAAATCCAATATCCCTACCTTATCCAAAGTCCTTATCCTGCCCAATATCCATATCCAGCCCAATATCCATATCCAATCCAATATCCATATCCAACCCAAAATTCTTATCCTGCCCAAAGTCCTTACCAGATATCACAGTCAGAAAACAACCCAGCCTTCCCTAATCCTACCAACATATACCAAAACCCAACCTTCCCGTCCGCCAAAATGGAGGCTAACATCGATGATTTGAAAACTATGGTGCTTAAAATTCTAAACCAGGAAGTTTCTAATGAAAATTTGGGAGACAGTTTTCTGGGTATGATAGACATAGGCGCTAATTATGAAAGGCTCTCTGCTGAGTTCGAGTCTATTTCTAATAAGCCTCTGCAGAATTGGTACACCACGACCGGTTCGCTTCTGACACCCGCAGACTTGGTAGACCGCTTCGGATATACTATCCCTGATCCTTTCCCTAGCTTTACGGATTGGTCATCTACCAATCCGCTAGATATAGTTGAGGATCTTAAACCCTAGGTCCTCAACAATGTAATAACCCCTGTACAATGTGCTTTTAATAATAATATGGATGTCTTTGCTTATTCCTTAGTTGCACATACTTTAAAAGACGCATTAAATAATAATAATTATGATAATGAGTCATTTAATAAAATGGACCCAAAAGATAAAAATTATCTACTTGAGCTTGCAAAGTCAGTCGAGTACCAGGAACAGAGCCATTCATCAGCAGATACTGAAGACTGTCCACTATCAACCTGGGGCTGGACAATGAAGTCAAAGAAATCAGAATCGGCAATTACCTCCAAGGTCCAGAAAGAAAGGCACTCATTGATCTCCTCAAAGAGTTCGTAGACATCTTTGCCTGGTCCTATGAAGATATGCCCGGCCTAGATCCAGCTATAGTCGAGCACCGGATTCCCACATACCCGGATGCTCGCCCAGTCAAACAAAAGCTCCGCCGCATCAAGCCAGAATGGTCACTACAAGTCAAAGAAGAAATCATGAACCAGCTGCGCGTCAACTTCATTCGGGTAGTTGAGTACCCGACCTGGCTGTCCAACATAGTGACCGTTCCCAAGCCCAACGGGAAAGTCAGAATCTGTGTAGATTTCCGCGACCTCAACAAAGCGTCGCCTAAAGATGACTTCCCCCTGCCCAACATTGATATTGTGGTAGATGCCGTCGCAGCTCACAAAATCTGATCCTTCGTCGACGGTATGCTGGGCTACAATCAAATCAAAATGGCAGCAGAAGACCAGGAGAAGACCTCATTCACTACTCCCTGGGGAACTTATTGTTACACTGTCATGCCATTCGGACTAAAGAATGCCGGAGCCACTTACCAGAGGGCTGCCACCACCCTCTTCCATGATATGATCCACAAAGAGATGGAGGTCTATGTTGATGATATGATCGTGCATTCCAGCGACGCCAACGGTGCTCACATTAAAGATCTTCGGAAGTTCTTCGAAAGACTCAGAAAGCACCAGATGAAGCTTAACCCCACCAAATGTACATTCGGGGTTACCAGAGGCAAAGTCCTGGGATTCTTAGTAACTGAGCAAGGCATCGAGATCGAGCCGACAAAGATCAAAGCCATCCTAGAAATGCCACAGCCGAAAACTCCCACCGAAGTCAAAGGCTTCCTAGGCCGATTGCAGTACATTAGTCGTTTCATCAGACAGCTGACCACCACTTGTGAGCCCCTCTTTAAACTCCTAAAAAAGAATACCGATCAAGTCTGGGACGCGAAGTGCCAGCTAGCCTTCGAGAAAATAAAAGCCTATCTTACCAATCCCCTTGTGCTAGCTCCACCCCATACACATAAACCTCTCCTCATATACCTAACCGTCACAGACACATCAGTAGGGGCTATGCTCGCCCAAGAAAAAGAAGATTCCTACATTGGAAGTGTCGTATATTTCATAAGTAGGAAGCTACAAGGAAGCGAGCTAAATTATTCGGCGCTGAAAAAAAGCTGCACCGGCCTAGTCTGGGCCACTCAGAGGCTCAAAACCTATCTCCAAGGAAGGTCCATCAAGCTCATATCCAGGATGGACCCTATCAAATACATCTTCGGTAAGCCATCACTGTCCAACAGACTGGCCAAGTGGTCCTTTCTTCTTAATGAGTTTGACATGACTTATGTCACACTCAAGTCTATCAAAGGGAGCGTCATTGCAGACCACTTAGCCGATCTACCTTTGAAGGCCGAAGATGCAACTGAGCCCGGGTTCCCAGATGAAGGCATCCTGGAAATCACTGACCAGGACACCTGTTGGCAGATGTTCTTTGACGGAGCCGCAAACAAAAGAGGCTGTGGCATAGGAATCCTATTAATCGATCAGGCTGATTCTCATACTCCGCTGGCTATAAAGTTGGAGTTCGAATGTTCAAATAATACGGCGGAATATGAAGCCTGTATTGCTGGCCTAGAAAAAGCTCTTCAAAGGGGAGCTAAAGATCTCGAAGTCTATGGAGACTCGGCCCTGATCATAAATCAAGTCGAAGGAAGATGGAGGACCCAGGATCCTCGGCTGCAGCTCTATCATGCCAAGTTAATAACAGTCGCCGCCCGATTTGGTTCTATCTCGTTCCATTACCTGCCACGAGATAGGAATCAATTCGCTAATGCCCTGGCCACTCTGGCGTCACTAGTCCAAATTCCCGCCGAAACTAAAGTTCAGCCATTCATAGTCGGGAAGAAGGTCACTCCGGCATACTGTTTCAAAATCAACGCAGCCTCTGAAGCAGATCACGAGCCCTGGTACGCTGACATCTTAAATCTGCTCCAGAAAAATCTTTATCCTTTTGGCTTAGACAAAAGGGGAAGAGTCTCCCTGCGAAGATGGGCCTCCCAATTCGTACTCAGCGGTGGCAGCCTGTATAAGAGGCATTACCAAGGCCTCAACTTACTATGTGTCAATCAAGCCAAAGCTGAGCAAATTATGGATCAACTACATGGTGGTACCTGTGGGCCCCACATAAATGGCCATATGCTATCAAAGAAAGTCATCCGACAGGGGTACTATTGGAGTACGCTCGAAACTGATTGTATTCGGTGGGTGCGGCGTTGCGACAAGTGCCAACGCTTTGCCAATCTACAACATGTGCCCCCACACTTCCTATACAACTCCACAGCCCCCTGGCCCTTCTCAACATAGGGTATCGACGTCATAGGCCAAATTCACCCGAAGGGATCCAATGGCCACGAATACGTCCTGGTAGCCGTCGATTACTTCACAAAGTGGGTAGAAGCCTCTTCCTACAAGGTCCTGAATGCCCGAAAGGTGTTCGAATTTATCCGGGCCAATATCATATACCGTTACGGGGTACCTTTCGAGATCATCTCTGACCACGGCTCTCATTTTGAAAGGGACGTGAACCGTCTGCTGGACGAGTTCAAGATCCAAACACACAAATCCTCCCCCTACCGGCCACAAGCCAATGATGTCGTTGAAGCAGCCAACAAAACTCTCGAGAACATCATCAGAAAAATGGGCGTCTGAGAAGAGGCGGCCAAAAATATTGCCACTAGCCCTATGGGGCTACTGCGTCGATCCGCACACCCAGGGCTACCCCACTACTCGGCATATGGCATGGGCGGTACTACCAATAGAGGTGGAAATTCCATCATTGAGAGTAATGATGGAAGGCGATATAGCGTAAGTTGATGGGTCAAGGGGCGGTCTGGCAAGCCGGCCCCTAATTGATGAACGACGCCTGTTAGCCTTGGAGTATACCCGGGCATATCAAAGGTGTATCGCCCGAGCTTTCAATAAAAAAGTCAAAGGCCGTGATATCCAAGTTGGAGACCTCGTGCTTCGAGAAAAACCCCCTAGTTATGTTGATACTAGGGGAAAATGGAAGTCTCCCTGGATGGGACCGTACATTGTTAAGGAGATCCGATCAGGAGGTGTCGTGCTTCTCACGAACCAGGACGGGGAAGATCTTGTCCAGCCCTTCAACCTCGACAAACTCAAAAGGTACTACGCCTAAGTGCTCGTTTGTTGCAGCTTATTTGAAGTGACTTTTGGCTTTTGGCTTTTGAAAAGTCATATTTAAAGTGTTTGTTTCAGCTTATAAGCCAAAAGCCAATAAGTAAGGTACAACACCCTTTATGCATTGAAAAGCCAAAAGCCAAAAAGCCAAAATTTTAAGCTTTTTTGGTTTTTTTTTTAAACATGAAGACAACTATTCATTAATAAATATTTGATTGTCTTCATTTCATTCTTTTATGAAATATACATAAAAATATGAATACTAATTTTCAAGTTTTTTTTTTTTAACAAATAATTATAACGACTCATAAGCAGCTTTTCAACAGCTATAACAAACAGTCTATCATGCAATCAGCCAAAAGTCATTCAGCTACCAGCTTAAGCTATCAGCCATAAGTCATAAGCCATCAGCCACAACAAACGAGCCCTAAGCCATCCTATCCAGCTAATGCTTCCCTCTCCAGCCCGCTAGGCTGAAAACCCAAAAGGGCGGTCTAGGCAAAAGTTAGGGCATATATAAAAAAAGGAAAATAAACAAAAAATAAATAATTAAAGGCTCGCTAGACTGAAAACATGAAAGGGCGGCCTAGGGAAAAATTAGAGCACAAAAATTTTTTTTGATGAAAAAACTGATAAAAAAATGATGAAAAAATATAATAAATAAAAAGGAGAGGGAAGGCATTATTTGAAGCCCTCAGCGTACTACCTCCGATCTTGACACATCGAGGCTTGGCCCGGCCGAGAAGAAAAAACCACTACAAAGCAGCTCATATTAAAACACTAAAATATAATTTTACAGGTCCTAAGGTGCAACTTAGGAATACTTATTAAGACGTCTATATTATACATTATTTGCATTGTACATATCTATATACAGCCTATACCCCCTTTGTTTTTCCCCAGAAACAATTCCTTTTCTTGCAGCCTTAGCCCCGAACGGTCTATCAGTGCCTGTGACGTCCACCGAGTCGGGCCCATATACTCCTTCTGCGAGGCGCAGAAGAAGCCCTAGACTCATCAGCATGAGAGCCACCAGATGTGTCTCCCTCTTCATCATCGGCATCTCCGTTCTCCTGAGCAGCCATATTGCTCGAACCCGCTTCATCATTTCTGAGACCAACACCCCATACAGAAGGGGGAGGAGGAACAACTATCTCTCGTTACCATGGGTTGTCACTACGCTTGCCAAGCGGAGGCTCATGACCACCAGGTTCTCGAGGCGGTACCCAACCGAGGGGGAGGAGCAGCTGCTTCTTGTTCCCATGGGTTATGCTGTTGACCAAAATCACTCAATCTGCGGGACGTATTGCTGGGACCCACAGCGTCCGATCCAGGGGCCGTCCGAGTATTAAGGCCATGAACCCGTCGAGTCGCCTCCAAGCCCGAGAACAACCAACCACGAACTATCAATGTCCTCGCCTACTTCAAAGAAGCGAGCATCCAATCAATTGGTTATATGACGGCCCAAATGTCTCAAGGTATATCTTGGGATGGCGAGGCGAGGCCGCCTACCATAACCCACGCCACGCCAAGTACCCAAGGGATAGAAGCATATAATCAGAATATGGGTATGCTACCTCCAGTCTTTCAGCATCTCTAAGCCACATACCCTGGATAGTGGGACCCAGACGATCGTCGGTAAGCTCCCTTCCCATGTATATAGGACGGGAGGTGTCCGGGATCACTTGCTCCCTTCCAAATTGCCGCAAGATCCGGTCCGGTTGGTAAAAAGAAGTCCGATAAAGGCCCAACATCACCACTTGGTTGTACTCATCGGAGTGACGAAGGAAAAGCCGGATCTCCCAGTGGCGGACGACCCAGATTATATCCATTCAGCCCCGGCGATAGGAGTGATCGGCCCAGTCAATATCAGAATAATTAGTCTGGGGAAAATGCCCGCGCATTCCATAAAAGGATGGATCATAAGGAGCTGCGAGTGGCACGGGAGTCTGAACCCAAAGGAAGTGCTCTTCTAGCCACATGTGAATCAGAATAGGGCTGCCGGTAGGGAACAGTTCATTCATAGCAGCAAAAGCAGTCAGGCCCGTGAAAGTCTCTGCCAAAATCACCGAAACAATGTTCAGCCGGCGATCCCGAGCCTGTAATGCTAAGTCTATGACCCGCTCATCTACTAATCCGGGTAGACAAACTATCAAATATCTCCCTACCAAGCAGAGAAAAAGCACTGTTAATCTACGCCGCTGATAGTCCACGTCATCTTCAATATATTCTGTGAAAGCTCCAGGAAGAACTATCAAATTAAAAGATTCCCCATTATAAAATCCTGGAGTAGCTCTGCGGGTAGAATTGAAGAGCTCCCGGATAGCCATGTACGGACGCCTTCTCTAAGCGGGTACCGCGATCTGACGAGTAGGTGCCACCCCCAGCATAGCACAGAACTCCTCGAATGTGGGACACATCTTGTTCATGCCAAAATTAAACAAGTGATCCTCATGAGACCAAAACCTGGCGGCTCCCCTCAACATGTCCCAATTAATTATGACATTTCACCAGGATAAAAGGCACCTAAAGCCGAAAAGATGTTCAAACCAATCCCTTTCGTCAGATCGCAAAGAAAGGATCCAAAAATCCAGGGCATTTTCATAAATCTCAATTTCTAGAGCCGTAGGAATGCGGGCGGCCATTTATAAGAGATGCGAGAAATATTGTTATGGCTGAAAAGAGCTATGGCAGGCAAGGCAGAAGCTGGTGAACTTAGAAAGAAAGAACGAAGTGAATTGGTGAGGAACTGAGCTGGTTTCCGTCAGAATTTATACTGCGAATTGAGAAAACGGACAGTTCAGTGCACAGTGCCCAAAAAGTGAAGAAAACAGTGGCTGCATAGGAAAACTACGGTGCCACCAAGAAGCTTCTTGGTGCCGCACCATAGGTCTTTATGGTGGCACCAAGAATGTCCACTGTGCCGTGAAAATTCCTGCCCGGTATCCTGGTTTGGTGATCCGACATTCTACTATTCTTGTGTCTAATCGCGAAAAGAAAAGGAGGCCTATGAAAGACGGATACGAGCACGGGCTCAAAAGCCACAGGGCGCCGAAAGGATAAGAAATTCGGCCGTTTTCCCATTCTGATATCACCTGAAAAGCCCGCTCTAATCCAAAGGTGTATTCTTAAAAATCCATTTCTTTAAAGTACAGCGTGCCATTGCATTTTAGATGTCTGGTATAGTTTTATTTTTTGTGTGAATTTATTTTTGCATGTGTGACATATTGCATCATATACATTATATTGCATTATATCATAATGTTTGTACAGGTTTCTTTTACAAAAATACAAAAAAAAAAAAAAAAAAAAGAAAGGAAAAGATACTAATGTTCGCAGGAATCCAAAGCTAATGTGCTCGGGACGACTGGCTTCTGGGAAAACCACCACCCATGACCCTGGGACCCGTTGTGCCACCAGTTCTGGATCCCCGACCTCTGCCCCGACCGCGGCTTGACCCAATATCATCATCATCATCATCATCATCGTCATCATCATCATCATCATCATCATCATCATCGTCGTCATCTCGACGTCTAGGCCGCCACACTGAGCTGCTCCCCCTGCAAGAGAATTCATCAGCCAACTTCGGATACAACTTGCTGATGCTGAAAAAGCCCCGCAGCAGTTTCTTATAAGTAGACACGTTCACCTGAAAAAAAAAAGAGAGAAAAAAATATATATAATAAAAAAAATGTTAGTCTCGAAAAATAAAAAAATATACATAAAAAAAATATAATAAAGAAGAGAGACAATAAAGGTGGATGTGTCTACCGAACGAGCGTGCTCCGGGACGCGACGCTCCTCCGAGATCTCGACGTCAGGAAGAACTTGCTCTACTAAGCCACCACCCCACTCATACTGGAAAGTAGAGAAAACATCATCAGGCTCCGTAAACATCAGGTTCACGTCGAGAAATGAAGTAGACGACCCTGGCCTGGCAGAAACATCAGAATGCCGCCTGGGCACAACAGGAGCAGGAGGAGGGGGATGCAGCTCTAATCTCAGGAAATCCTCGTATGCCATCACTGGATAATCTGTCGCGGGAACAAGGTATTTCCCCAAGTACTGAGACCGGTAGGGCAGTTGCTCGGGCTCCATCACCCAAGAAGGAGGCCAAGGAGGCACCACTGGAGCCACTAGAAAAGACTGGTGCTGACGGTTCACCCGCTCGCCCATATACAAAGAATCCACCATGATGGAAACCATCAATATCCGGCAGCGGCTGAACATCAAAGTAGTGGAATAGTGACCCTCCAGGCCCTCCCAAGGAAAGAAGTGCACTGAACCCGGACTCGAGCCAACAATTCGCTCCAGCACTCTTTCCCTATCATTACAACCACCGTCCTCGGCCGAATTCACCCTGTTGCTGTCAACATATTGGGACAGATCACGGAGGTTTAGTAAACTTCGCCGAATGAGGCGACCAATCGAAAAAATGAGAAGGCCCGCACTGCAAAAAAAAAAGGGTATAAAAAAAAAAAGAAATGTGTATATGTTGTCAAAAATTAAAAAAAAATTGGTTAAAAAAAAAAGAGAAAAGAAAGATAGAAAAAAGCAGGAAAAGGCATGTACCTCCCACGCCGGGGCAAACCCATTCAGAGTCGGCGAGTCATTCTGGCTGGCCCTATCCATAGAGATATACAATTCGGCCAAACCCGCCTGTCCCCAATCATACAAAGGAATCCGATCAAAATCCGCCAGACAAGTCAAGACGGAAACTCTTAGGGTGACAGAAGAGTTGGCAAAGAGCGATGTACCAAGAAAGAAGAATAAAAATGCTCTTGCCACTTGAGTTATGGCAGCATCATCGTCAGCCGGCACCCGCCCGACATTATTAAGAAGCCACTTCCGAACGCCGCTGATAAAGATCTATTCCGTTGATTTAAAGCGAGGCTCGAAGCCTAGGAGGTCCACTACCTCCTCCCTACGACGACGGATAGTAAAGTCAGGGGTCAGGGTCTCCCCTATGCTGGTAGGGATTCCCGTGATCGCGGCGAAGTCACACGGGGTCATGGTCGCCTCCCCCCAGCTGAAATGAAAGGTATGGGTGGTGTCCCACCAGAAGTCCCTGAGCACGTCAAAAATCGGCAAATAGCTGGTAAAGTGGGTGAAGGAGTGCATGAAGACACTGAAACCTGAACCCTCCACCAACAGCTTTGCCGCCTCGGGTAGCATGGCATAAATCTCAGCCGCGTCAGTATATGATACCCGCATCCTTTCGAATTCCCTGCGAACCTGAAAAGGAGAAAAAAAGGAAGGTAAGCCCTCTACCCTTATTTTCTTCTCTGTACAACCTTTCAAATAAGCAAAAGTAAATAAATAATGAACATATTGCATGCTTTATACTTCAGGACTTTTTTTTTAATAACAATAAATTCTTTTTAGCATAAAAAAAAATAAAAAAAAATCTTGTTCATAACAAAAAGAAAATAAATAATTCTTTAAATTGTCACATACCATTTTCATACATGTACGTAAATTCACATAAAAATAAACATCATTCTTTTACATAAAAAAACAAACAAACGTAGGAATCTACATGCTGTACATACATACTGTATTCTTTTACAAAAAAAAAAAAACAAAACAAACAAAACAAAAAAAAAATATATATATATATATATATATATATATATATATGTAATTTATTTTGCATATACATAATTAATTTTGCATCTTAAATATCATAAAAATGCATATTAGGACTGCATTTGCCATGTGTATAATAAAATATAAAAACATTCATGCATCATCTTATAAGTGTTCTACATTGCATCTGCATCAAATAGAATAATTCATACATTCATTACATGCATTTCATTTGTCCAATAAGCTGCCATAGGGGTACACTAAAAAGAAGATAAAGTACCACCAATCATCAAAATAAATATCTTTGTGGCATTTACTATACCCCTGCAGCAGTTGCATGTTTGAAAAATGAATCTAAGGGCATTGAAAATATCTGTTTTGTCCTGTTTTTATCCGAAAATATGCCCGAAATGCGTTTCGGAAAATTTAATTTGTACTCCGAATATTCCGTTTCACGATTCTATTGCGTGCAAAAATGTGATTTAGCATAAAACATCCATCATATAGCCTCATTTGCATTTAGAATATAAATCATGCATAGTAGGGTCAAATAGTGACCACTAGTTCAAATCATGCATCGCAAAAATAAATCATAGAAATTTCACACATTATCACTTAATTACATCATTTAGGCATAAATAGGACATGCATATGCATCACTAATAAAGTAGTGCGAGGAAGATTGGACACGTGAGTGTTCCGATCCCGCAGAATGTTGCCCCAGTCATTCGTAGAGTACCGGTAATTGAGTTTATTCCGGACCAAGCGAGGAGGTTCTCTCTTCCTCTCGCCAGATTCTAGGTGCATCGGTGCCTTCCCCTTCCTGGATCGTGAAGAAGATGCCATCTGCTAAGTAAAACACTGAAATTGGCAGAAGAAAATCGAGAAAATGAGCGAAAAAAAAGAAAAAAAAAGGGAGCAAGCAGCAATGGCTATGGCGGAGGAAGAAAGGAAAAGAAAGAAGGAAGAAAGAAAAGAGAAGCAGTAGCTTCTCTCCCTCCTTTCCCGTCCATATAAGGGGAGAAAAAGGGAATTTTCTCTTTTCCCCCTCCAAAGTTTGAAGCTGCGACACTTTGGTCCTCAAATTTCAAAGTTTTCAAAATGGTCCCTGAGCCTAACGAAAAGTTAACAAAGTCAATCTTGTTAACCAAAATTGGCAACCATTCACCAAGAGGACAAAGAAAATAATACCACCAGTGGGTCAAAAAAAAAAGAAAAAGAAAAAAGAAAAAAAAGAAAAAAAAGAAAAAAAAAAGAGAAAAAGAAAAGAGAAATAAAAGAAAGAAAAGAAAAAAAAAGAAGAATAAATTCCCCAGCAAAAGTGGCGAAAATGTCAAGATCAGCTGAATCCGCGGCAGCCACTTGGGCGTAAAAAGGTAAGTCAGGTACAATATTCTTACCCTGATGTTTAGAATAATTTCCTTTTAAGGAAACTTTGCTTTATTTTTCAAAATAAAATAAAAATAAACTCTTTTCAAAATAAGTTTTGATTAAAAAAAAAAAAAGAAAAAAAGTTTGCTTTTGTTTTCAAATAAAAGAAAAACTCTTTTTCAAATTGAGTTTTGATTTCAAAAAAAAAAAGAAGAATATTAAAAAAAAAAGAGAGGAATATTTCAAAAACACAAAAAAAGAGGAATATTTGAAAAAAAAAACAAAGAGAGCGAGAAAAAAAGGAAGGAAAAAGAATGTTTTCCACATCACAATTTTCGAAAATACTTGAAGAGTGATTACTTTGCCGTGCTCGGCGACGGATCTTTATCGGTCGAGTGCAGTTTTCTGGATATTTGAAAGTTTTCTGGTTATGTCTGGAAACAAGGCAGCGACTAGCCAGACATAACTTTGAAACTCCTCTTAACACGTTTCAACGACAAGGTATTGACCGGTTGAAATGTGGTGGCAGAAAAGCATTCAAATCTTCATACCGTATTTGACAACGGTTTCGGACCGGAAGAATACGACTTTTTCGAAAAACACAAAAATCTTTTTCTGTTGTGTTCTCGATCGGGCTTGACCCGAAGGACATGACATCCTCACTTGGTTGTAGTTTAGGTTTCTTGGCCTGAACTGCGTTTGGTCTGATTTCCTTTAATGGGGAATACGTAGGCAGCCTACATTAGTAGGTCCGACCATCAGAGCACATTAAATTCATATCTGCTTAAAACTGCGATAACTTTTTATAACCGACTAAAAATGTCTAGGTTATGGAGTTTGGATAGCATGTTAACTGTGCATTATAACTGCTACCAATTGCATTCTCCCGTTCTTAAATGAACGAAATTGGAGAGTCTATTGTTTATCAACGATGTTCGTCTACTCAGTAAGCCTTGGGTTACCCGTAGACTCCATCGTTGAGGGGCTCTGTAGACACCCCAATTTCGTACCCCTGGTATGTGACTGACATAAAATATCAAGAACTGTTAAAACTTAACAAATGTCAAGTTGCAAGAGTCAAAAATGCTAAAGGAAAAGCAGGATTCGCGAAACAGTGAACTGCAAGGGGGGAAAGTGCAAAAAACGAAAATGAATAGTTGTTGCTTGGTGCCGCACCAAGGCCCCTTGGTGCCACACCAAGGGTCTCCTTGGTGGCACCAAGATATCTACTGTAGCTGCCTCTCATATGGAAAATGTACAAGACTTGAAGTGCAAGGTACAACTGGCTGATGCAGGAGAAACAAACTCAGAAATTCCGGCCGTGTCCTGCCTCCCCACTATAAATAAAATCCTTCGGCTCCCATTTTCAGTGTTCATGTCCGCGTTAAAAATCGCAACGAAGCCCTGTCCCTTCGTCTTCAACGATAGAAATTAGTACGAGAGGTGCGAGATAGGTGAGTGGAAGTCCCTAGAGTCTCCAAACCTCGTCCAAACTCCGCCAAAACAAAAACCCATAGGTTATAAGTGATCTCTAGCCTAGTTGTTAGGTATCCACCTCATTTCCCCAGCCCAAAAATCCCAAAATAAACTGTTACTCTGCCCGAGTAACGAGCTGAAAAGTCAAAAAACTAAGCCTAGGTTCCGCCCAACCAAAAGGGCCAAAACCTACCCAAATAAGCTGTCACTCTGCCCGAGTTGACAAGCCCAAACTCTCAGAAATAAGCAGTCACTCTGCCCAAATCAAAACAACAACCACACAACAACAAAAGACTCCCTCTCCCTGAAGGACAGAGCGAGCACACCGCCGCTCTAAAAGGTAAAACCTTTAAGGGGGCGCTGTTCATTTTATTTATTTACTTTTTTTTGTCTTTTATTTTTAAAAGTTTTTATTTAAAATACGGCACAATGTAGCCAATATAAGCCGTTGTGCTGCCCGGATTAGAATAGGAAATATTATGTAAAAGAGCAGTTATAATGGTCAAATATTCTTAAATATGTCTGTAATTATTGTAAGGAGATGGCTGCGAGTCCGTAAATAATGTAGCCACGGATGTATTTGTTTTAATTTCCTGTCTTTTAATACCTTATTTATTTGCGAAATAAATATGACAATAAGCATACTTCAGCCAAAAACCATTTTTGAGACCGAAAGGGCGAGTTGGGTGCCTAGCACCTTCCCAACTCGTAACTTAGCCTCCGAACCCGTTTTCTTTTTCTCTGGTTTATTTTTCTTTTCTTTGGTTTTGCTTTATTTGCCTTAAAATAAAGATGGCGACTCTTAAAACTTTCAGATCCAGTGGGGCCTCGCAACACTCCTTCTTTGCACTTTCTTGTTCTCCCCTAAAAAAGGGAGAAATGGGAATGGAAGGGTGATGTATTCCCATATCCTGGTATCCCCTAAACAAGGGATAACTTGATGTGGGAAGCCCAAAGCTCCCATAGTGATCTGAATGGGCCATAAGGCTATTTTAATAAAATCCATAGTGGGGCGCAATCGCATATCCTTTTTGCACTTTTCCGTTTTCCCTAAAAAAGGAAAATGGGAATGAAAGGGTAATGCATTCCCATATCCTGGTATCTCCTAAAAAAGGGATAACTTGATGCGGGAAACCATAAGTTCCCATATTGGATACAAAATCCACTCAAGGCAACCGAGGCACATTCCAACGTGCTAACATACACAGCACTCCTCTCGCACTTTTGATTTCGTCTTCCCCTAAACAAAGAAGGGTGGAACGAGAGCAGTGGTGTCCCGCATCCGCACATACACGCACCCCTATCCAAGGGCGCGCGGGGCACGGGAGCACACCCCGGGAACCTCACACTAAGGAAACAAAACAAACAAATAGGGTAAGTCGTAAAGACTTAGTGATCGATGTTTTATTTAATCTTTTTCCTTGCAAGTGAACAAGACTATTATAGAATAGTATTGGAAGCAAGAGTCGAACCCACAGAGACAAGTGATCACGAACAGTGCAATTATTGATAGCAGATTATTAACCTAAGGGGGGTTTTTATGTTTAATTCTACTCTAAACTATTATTTATAGATGTTCAACTAGTTAGACAGTAATAACAGATATGAAAATCTTATGGTGGGTGGAAATCTAGGATTCTGGGTTTCACTTATATCTCCTTTATGTTCAATTCATAATAATATCATTCAATGTCTTGGGTTCGTTCACTAAAAATAGTTATAGTCTGTTGAACAATTGGTTCAGCCTCCATCCCCGCAAAATTCATCCATTCTATATACTAAGCACAGGAACTGTCAATCTAGCTGTCACCTAGATTTATGATCTATCTGTCACCTAGATCATGTAAGAACCTGGTCCTAACTTATCACTCTCGTGCATCGATAGGTCCAATTTATTGTGTTGGTGAGCCAGTGTACGACATATGCACTTGGTCATGCAGTTATCCGCACCTCTAACCCTTTATTATTTGCGATTACATTCATTTGTTCAAAGCAAAATAATATAGGGGTTGATAAACAACACAATCAACAAGCATTGAATAGACATATATATATAAGAATCAAAACATAAATTCGATACAAGTTACCTCCCACCTCCTAGATTATGGATGATTTAGTTCATCATAGACAATGAACAACACATGGAGATGATCGGATACATGATTTGATCTTCAATACTTGAAATTACAGGATCTAACTATGTTATACAATCTAAAACTACCTAAAAACTATGAAAAGAGAGCTTCCAGCCGTCCTCCTCTATTCTTTTGCTCGGCCTCTGGCTTCTATATATACTCGGGAGTTATAGTCGGATTGAATGACTGTGTGAAAATCCGAAAAGGTCGCATTCTGCCCACCTTGCGGTCGCAAGGTCTTTGGGTGCGTCTCCAAGGTCTCGGCCTTGGAAATCTTGACTTGAGCCCTTTTACGCGTCGCCTACCTTGCGGTCGCAAGGTCGAGGCACCTGCGTGCGTCCGCAAGGTGTCAGGACTTTCATTGTTTCTTCAATTTTCCTTTTTGGCCCTTCTTGAAATTTGCACTTAAAACCCTGGAGTTTCACGTATTTTCACAATTAACCTGAAACTTACAAAACTCACCGAAAACATATATTAATAACCAAAAGACTCGTGATATAGCATAATTTAAGTCATAGAAGCATATAAAATCGACGTATAAAATACATCGATCACTTAGTTAGTTACTAAAAATGCATGTTCGTGTCATAGCATGGCATTTATCACAATTATGGTACATGATCATCATATAGCATTTAGCACATTATTCACGTAAGTGCGTAAAATAAATCATACAAGTAGGATATGATATAGTCACGGCCGCTTCGTAGCTCCTGCAATAAACTTTGTTACTGGTTCGTGCCATCGATGTTTTGTGAATTCATCGACTTATATCGATAACCTACTCGATTTAATTAGCATCCAATGGCGCACGTATTGATACGGCAAAGGGGCTACTTCCCCACTGCGGCCCACAGTGGAGGTGTGTGTGAGGTCCCAGGTGCGACGATCCATAGCGAGCACGAATCTCACAATTCGTGAAGGCGATGCATCGTCCCACCCTAACGTAATAAACAAACCAAATAATGCCAGCTGGACTCAATGTGATGCACAAGTAGATATTTACTCGTCAAAAACCAATTAAGGATCAAATTCGACAAGAGCAAACTCATCTGACCAAGTAGGTTATTAATCTCTACCATGAATCATGTCAACGCAATTAATTGCTCAAAACCAATCATTCATAACAACTTATTGCAAACAATTATGCTAAGCTCATTTTTGAGTAAACCCAATCAAACGGTGTCCAAACTTCGTAGGGATTGAAATTAGAGTTCAACATGTTCAAATCTTCCATAGAGTCGACTCTGTTGAGTCTTTACTATAAATTCCAAATTTTTGAGAAATTGAAGCTATGTGCTTCATAACCCAACCTAGGTCATTTCTAAGTTCAACTAGGTTATAAATTCACCAAGGCATTGCAATGTGATTCATATTCATCATAGGGTCCAATTTTGAGGATAGATCACATAACAACATATCAACATATCATGTAGGCTTAAATTAGGGCATTCTCATATAGCACTTCTTCAAAAAACACATATAATACATGTTTCTAACATGTTCATAATCTTAAATAGAAAATATGAAAGAGTATTACAATCTTTACTAAGCATAAAATCCTCCTATACATGCTTCTAACAAGCTCATACTTTCAAAACACAAGATGAAGGCATAAGAAGCAAATATGTGTCCTCATTGACCTCATACATCATAAGCTTTGTTTCCTTAGGGTCAATGAGAACTAAATCAAAGAAGAAGAGAAGTAACTTACATGTATTATACACCCAAGAAAGCAAATGAGAAGATTAATCGGTTGGAAGTGATCTACTCTTCAAGCTCTACACTTCTTATGGAGGTGGCTTGAGCAAATGGAGGGAGGATCATGGAGGACCAAGAAGAAAGCTTCAAGAAGCCATGGGAGAAGCTTGAGGGAGATGAATCCCGTTTTTGGAGAGTGAGGGAGAGAAATGAGGTCTCAACATCAGATTTGTGGCTTCAGAATGGTCAAAATGTGAGTGGGACAAGTGTCAACACAATGTGGTCTCTTAAAATCTGATTTTTGTGGCTTAATTGATCACTAAAGCTCTTTTAATCCACTCTTAAAACATGTTACTAATGTTAGGGTATAAGTAAGGAGGGTTAGGGAGGTTTAAGTGGGGTTTAGAAAGGGTTTTGGATAGGGGTTTAGGTGTAAAAATCGTAAAGCAGCAAAACAGGACAATTCAGGATTCGGGGGACCTTGCGGTCGCATGGTCCCCTAGGCTTGCGACCGCATCCTCTCTGGCCACTCAACACACAATTTTCTGGTTACCTTGTGGGGGCAAGGTCATTCCACCTTGCGAGGGCAAGCCCGGCAGACCCAAAATGGCTCAAAATTCAACCTAGAAGACCCCCAAACACTTAGCCAAATCAATGGGGTTTCAAACCCCAACAAAAATGAGTCTAAAACTCATCACAAGCACCCTCAAACAACACCCGAACAATCCGAATGAAGGAGGGAAAGAAAGAGAACTAACAAGCAATTCAACCGGCGTTTATAAATGATTCTAAATCATATATAGACAAGCATGCAAACATGATTCTAAACATGTTAAGAGCTTCATGAATGACTTATAAATGATTCTAAATCATATATAGACTAAGTAAACATACTCACAATCAACAAGAATGCATGAAGGCAAGCACACAATGCTCATGTAAGAATCCGGGGTGTTACACCTGGCCCATGCATGACAAGTAAACCCTAATCCCTCAGGTATAAATAAACCCTACTATCTCATAGTAGGGCAGACTCTGATACGCTCTGTTTTTTCTCCAGTACTCACTCCACACACGGGGGCTACGCGCCCTCCTATTTTTTGATACGATACTGATTCTCACGCCGGAGGGTTTTGGGGGACATCCCCCACCACTCACGGTGTTTATTTTGCAGAGATCCACATAAAGCCAGATATCCGACTCACACGACACGATTTCATCAACAATTTGGTCAACAAACGATCCATGTACATCGACGACTTTCGGCACCCCGGTATGACTGATATTTTTGTCACATCAGTTTGGTTCCATTGCCGGGAATCGAATAGCCACGAACTCCAACAGCCACGGTGGAGTTTCGTTCATGGGTGCCGAAACAGTCAAACAAAACAAACGATACACTGTCCATGTGAGCTTGGCCAAGAAAACAAAATCGAAAGAGAAAATACATAAACCCACAAACTCAAGGAGACTCTTTCGAGTGACTCGACTATGCAGATAAATACAAAAACAAATAAAATATAAACTAAAAAAAAAATAAAACATAAAATCTTTTTGGCTTCATCTCAAGTCATAGGTGTATGGCATGCATGTAATCTCAGTTTGGTGCTCACCACATATATGCAGGCTTAGTCATATAAAACCAACTAGTCTTTTCTTAAGACTGCTACTACTTCTAATTTCTCCTTGTGTGTGTGATCACCAGTCTTAAAGAATATCTCAACTAAAACAGTTTTATTAATCTAAACACCACATTCATATGAAAATCAAATTTTAATAGAAAATTATGCATTAAGAAATATGAGATCTACCATCCAAACCCGGTCAGTTACAGACAGAAAAGGTCCCAAGGATTTAAAAGACTTATATATCCATCCCATGCACTTCTATGTATGACATACAATGCTCTCCTATCCCAATGACTTGTAATAGCTAAAATTATGCTAACACAGTGAGCTTTAGGGTGAATAATAGTGATTATGAAATGTGTGATCAATTTCATGTTACTCACTTGACGGTTAAAAACAACATAAGCATTGACAAGAAGATCATTATGTCTTTATAAGCTTGTAATGTAAGGCCAATGTGTTGGGGGATTTGATGGAAAGGGATTATATTTCAAAGTGAGAGAGTAAGACTACCCTTTATCCCTCATACTTCCAAGCAAAAGGAAGTTTTCCCTATTTAGGCTAGGACCTGCAAAGACCACAAGTGGAGGGGTGTTTTTTGTTACTTTTCAGTTTTCTTCTTTCCCCCCCCCCCAAACTTGTTTTGGGCGATATATTCTTCTAAAAATATCACATTATTCCAATCAGCAGAATTTTTCTAACATATTTTCTCTTGAAAGCTATGCTTCCATTTGAATCTTTGTTTACGCTCTTCTTCTTCCGTTTCATTTTTCGTCGACACATGATGTGTTTTTTTTTTTTTCGACGACGGAAAGAAGAAGTCTTCTGAAAAACGGCCTAACTGAAAAGAAGTGGTCCTCCTAGAATCAATTTCCCACCCACATCCTACTCTCTCAAAGGGTAGGCTAAAAGTGTATAGGCTTTTAGGGTTAAGTTAATGTGGGTAATAGAAACGATGACGAATGGGGTTTCAATAGTGTGTTTAGCATACTCCATTCTTTATAATAAAGCTCAATGGGGACACTAGAGATATATTTAGTATAGGTCAGGGAATTTTTAGGCTCTAACGATCCAAAGATGGCCTAAGTCATTTCTTAATGCCAAATGCTCACATAGTATTTAAAGCAAGTAAGACAACACAAAATGTAATATCAACTATGGGAATTGTGGTTGAGTGTTTAGCACACTGGATTTCACATAAGCATTCGCTAAGACAGATGGTAGGGACAATTGAGACTGATATGCAGACACGGTTCGAAAGTGTGCTTGAGATATATAAATGAGAAAAATCCAAGGGATCTAACTATCATGCAATTGACCCTAAGTTACAATTTAATGCAAAAATTATGTTCGCATGGCTATGCATCATATTCTTGTACATATCTTGTTGTAATGAAATAGGTGTTATAAACTTTATAAAACTACTCTAATCAATCCATAATTATGACTGGTGTGAGTGCATGAAGAATTTGGAGAAAAGTAAAAGTTTCGCAAAATTAAGTAAATTCCAGGGGGATCTACAGACTAATTATGCGGTTCATTGCGTTAACTCCTCATTGACTACAATTAGCATTACCACACCTAAACTCGAGGATGAAGATTTTGAAATTTTTTTTTTTTAAGAAATTTGGAGATGATGACAATGACACAATTGATGATGGGTCCCCATAAGAGGAACCCACGAGTATCCAAAATAAGTGTATTCTGGTCAAGGCAACACCTCCGAAAATCAGAAAAAATAAAAACAGGAAAAATAGGGTGAAGAGTTAAATGGTCATCATATAAAGAAATTTTTCTTCACCTTAACGACATAGCCCAACTCCATTCCTCGTTAGGCTAGGACCTGCTAAGACTAAAAGTTTTAAATCCCCCCCCCCAAACTTAATTTCTATTTTGTCCTCAAAATAGAGGAACATATGAGAGGATTGATGGGGTAGGACAAATATCAAAAGGACGTAGCAGATCCACCTAACGAAAGAGGATGGAACTTGGGCCTCGACTCATGGTGAGTCGGGCGGAAATAACGAACGAGGACGAAACTCAGGAATCGTGCCAGGAGGGAGTCCATACAGATTGGACATATTCTGTCCCACAGTGTTGGCCCAACCGAAAAATTCAGTCTGGTCAGCACGCATTTGTGCCAACTGCTGACTCATCGTATCACTTAGGAGGACAGTTTCCTCCAACCTGTTGGAGATCTCCACGAGTGGGTCCTCCTCTTGAGGAACCCTCACTCTCGGCTGCTGGTGATGTTCAAACAAAATGGCCCTAGTAATGACCGGACCAGCCTTCAGCCTCTCCGCGTGTTTGGGCATTCTCACGCCTGCCCCCCTACACAAATCGGTAATCAAATGCGGGAACGCGAACCCCACATTTGTCCTACCTCTAATAAGGGTCTTGATTTGGCCGTTGATTAAACGACCAACATCAATAGACCCACCAGTCATAATGGTGTAGGTCAAGACAGCCCTCTCCCAATTCACCGTGTGTTGGTGACTTGAGGGCATGAGACGTCCGCAAACAAATTTATACACGGGCTTGGCCGTGTCTTGGAGGAAGGACTCTCCCATGGTGCGTGGTCCATGAGGTGGGTTACGGTTATAGGACCACACCACACCACACCAAGGAGAGCGATGGCAGCATTGACCACCTCGACAGGGATACGGGGGTTGAGGTGTGTGCTATAGTTATCGGCACCAACCGCAAAGTTGGAGGTGCCGAAATAAGTGTTGATGCTTTGGGGCGAAAAATCAACTACAGTGCCCCTAACATAAACAGTGTCTTGCACACCCCCATCCATGCTAATGTCGCCATTAACATAGAATTCTCGGACAATAGGGACTACGGCATCCCTAGGCGGAGAATCTAGCAAAATCCCCCACCTACGAGCTATCAGATTGGGACGTATATCAAAGTCTTCAGCCTTGAATCCCCTTTCGGGCACCAAGGACTTGGAGAGCTTAGTCGTGTACCTCTCTGATGCCTCGTAGGACACGAATCGGGTTATGTCAAAATTATGCTCTTCCTCCTGAGCGGGGCCAGAGGATGAAGCGCCGGAATTTCTACGCCTACGGAACATTTTTGTTTGAAATAAAATTTTAAAACTAAAAAAAAGTTTAATAATTAAAATGTGGTTTAAAATTCTAAAATTAAAATTTATTCTAAAGCATGCAAAATTTTATCTACGTTAAAAACTATCTAGGACCCTAGCATGCAAATATATTACGTATGAAATTAAAAAGGGTGTTAGTGTTACTTGATTGCAGCCTGAATAGAGTGAGTGCAGCCGGAGTGGAGCTTGATTAGCGTCGGCAATGGAGTTCTTCTCTTCTTCTTCCTTCAAAATCTTCAATTTTATGGGGTGTAATGGCGGATGGGAGATATGGAAGATGAAGAGTTTTGAGGGGGAGAGAGAGAGATCTTGGAATATGTGCCGAGGCTTTAGCTGATTGCCGGAATTTGGAGAGGTTGGGCGGAGCTGCTGCTGCTGTTTGCTGGGAAGGAGGAAGATTTCTGTGTGATTTTTCAGAAGAAAACCCGGAAGCGTTTAAATACAGGGACCTTGCGGTCGCAAGGTCTGCCACACCTTGCGTCCGCAAGGTGGACAGTCAAAGCGGTTGAGATTCCTGCTGATTCCCCATGACTGACAGTACGACGCACGAAATTCGCATTTACTGGGGACCTTGCGGTCGCAAGGTCCTTCACACCTTGCGTCCGCAAGGTGGACAGAGTCTTCCTTCTTGTTTTCCTTTCAATACTTTTCAGCAGTTTGCAGTTTAGCCCTTCCATTAACTTCCGTTATGCCTTGAATATTTCCTGAATATAAAAACTAAACAAAAATTCTAAACAAAAATTATTAGTAACATATAAATACAACACTAAGATGTTTTTCTCCCCCAAACTTGAATTTTGACTTATTTAATTTAAGATTAAATGTCCAAAAATTAAATTTTAACGGAGAAAAACATATTTAAACTAACTATAAAAACTAAATATCATTCATCATAGTGGGTTGCCTCCCACTTAGCGCCTTTGTTTAATGTCTTTGGCTCGACCAAACTGCAAGCCTAATCTCGTGGTGGTTCATTGTCAGCCAAACGGATTAACTCAATTGTTCGTTCAACTGACATTGGCTCAAAATATGGCTTGAGTCGGTGTCCATTCACTTTAAACACTTCATTATTTTTGGGGTTTTGAATATCAACAGCCCCATGAGGATAAATTGCACAATTCTAAAAGGACCGCACCATTTAGATTTTAACTTTCCGGGAATAACTTTAACCTAGAGTTAAAAAGTAATACTTTCATACCTGGATGAAGCATTTTGTTGGCTAATCCCATGTCATGAAACTTTTTGGTCTTCTCTTTGTATGTCTTCGCATTCTCATACGAATTTAGCCTATGCTCTTCTAACTCATTTAACTGGAACAATCTTTCTTCTCCGGCCAATGTTAAATCTAAATTTAATTCTTTAACAGCCCAATAGGCTTTAAGCTCAATTTCTACTGGTAAATGGCAAGCTTTGCCATATACCATTCTATATGGACTCATTCCTATGGGTGTTTTAAAAGCAGTTCGGTATGCCCATAAAGCATCCTTGAGTTTAGATTCTCAATCTTTACGATTAGGCCTAACGGTCTTTTCTAACACGCTTTTATTTGCCTATTGCTTACTTCTACTTGTCCGGATGTTTGTGGATGATAAGGTGTAGCTAACTTGTGAGTTACACCACGCTTTCTAAGAACATTGTTTAACAACTTATTGGTAAAATGAGTTCCCTGGTCACTTATTATGGCCTTAGGGACTCCATATCTAGCAAATAAATCTTCTACAAACTTGACTCTTGTTTTTCCATCATTAGTCTTGGTTGCTACCGCTTCTATCCATTTAGAGAACATAATCACTCGCTACTAGAATATACTCACAATTATTGGACACAGGGAAGGGACCCATAAAATCAATACCCCAAACGTCAAAAATTTCAACTACTAAATTAACATGTAAGGGCATCTCGTTTCTCTTTCCTATACCACCTGTTCTTTGGCATTTGTCACATGTTCTGTAAAACAGTTCACAATCTCTAAAAACAGTAGGCCAATACAGACCTGATTGCAAAATTTTACGAGCAGTTTTGTTACCACCGAAATGACCTCCTCAAGAATATCCATGGCAAAATTCCATGATACCTTGTTGGTCTTTTTCGGAATACATCTTCTTATTAAAGAATCGAACAAATTTTGTATAAATGAGGAGCTTCCCAAAAATAATTTTAGTTTCCGCCAAAAACTTCTTCTTTTCGTAATGATCAAAATCGGATTAATGATATCGGACACATAGTAGTTGACAAAATCGGCATACAAGGGTCCAAGGGTCAATCTTTAATGGCTAAGAGTTGTTCATCAGGAAAATTGTCATTTATGGGGATAGGATCATCAAGAAATTGACGTTCAAGCAGGGGTGAAAATTCTAACCTAGACAAATGGTCGGCAACAACATTCTCGGTTCCCTTTTTATCCTTGATAGTAATGTCAAATTCTTGCAACAATAACATCCATCTAATTAATCTTGGTTTAGCATCCTTCTTGCTTAACATATATTTTAATGCAGAATGATCAGAAAAAATTATCACCTTTGATCCTAGCAGATATGATCTAAATTTTTCTAAAGCATATACTAAAAAATTCCTTTTCAAGAGTGGTATAATTCAATTGAGCATCATTTAGAGTTCTACTAGCATAATGGATCACATGAGGCTTTCTATCTACCCTTTGTCCTAACACGGCTCCAATCGCAAAATCGATGCATCACACATGATTTCAAAGGAGGAAGTGACCAATCGTGACCATCGATAGAAATTGGGGCAAGAGTAGTTAACTTTTCTTTTAATAAATTAAAAGCTTCTAAACATTCTTTATCAAAAATAAATTTGTATCTTTTGCTAGCAAATTACATAGAGGTTTTACTGATTTTGGAAAAATCTTTTATAAATCTTCGATAAAAACCAAGGCATGACCAAGAAAACTTCGAACTCCTTTAACGAAGTGGGAGGGTAGTTGTGAAATAACCGATTTTAGCTTTGTCAACTTCAATGCCTTTATTTGAAACAACATGCCCTAAGACAATTCCATGTTTTACCATGAAGTGACTTTTCTCCCAACTTAAAGTTAAATTAGTTTCGCAGCATCTTTTTAGGACAGATGTAAGGTTTTCTAAACAGTGATCAAAAGAATTTCCAAAAACTGAAAAATCGTCCATGAAAACTTCTACGCATCTTTCAACTAAGTCTGAGAATATAGATATCATGCATCTTTGAAAAGTAGATGGTGCATTACACAATCCAAAAGGCATTCTCCTAAAGGCAAAAGTACCAAAGGGACATGTAAAAGTTGTTTTCTCTTGGTCTTCGGGTGCAACAGGGATCTGATTATATCCAGAAAAACCATCAAGAAAGCAATAATATTCATGACCGGCTAGTCTTTCAAGAATTTGGTCAATAAATGGCAAATGAAAGTGATCTTTTCTTGTTGCCGCATTTAATTTTCGCAAATCGATACACATTCTATAACCAGTTATAGTCCTCGTAGGGACTAATTCATCTTTCTCATTTTTAACAACAGTAATTCCTGACTTCTTAGGAACTACTTGGACAGGACTAACCCATTTACTATCTGATATAGGGTAAATTATACCCGTATCTAAGAGCTTAAGAACTTCTTTACTAACAGCTTCTTCCATGTGTGGGTTAAGTCTTCTTTGTCTTTCTCTTGAAGGTTTACTACCTTCTTCTAAATGTATTTTATGCATGCACATAGAGGGACTAATTCCTTTTAAGTCAGCTAAGGACCATCCTAAAGCTTCTCTATGTGTCCATAAAACTTTTAACAAACTCGCTTCTTGTGTTTTCGTTAAGTCGGTTGCTATAATAACAGGCAAAGTGTTACCTTCCCCTAAAAATGCATATTTTAAGTGGGATGGTAATGGCTTTAATTCTTCGACTTTGGGAGAATTAATGGAAGGCATAAATTCAGAATTTTCTACTTTAATAGTTTCTTTTATTTTAGCCTCATTATTCTCTTCTTGCTTTTCTTCCTCAATATTTTCTATCTCAATCTCTTCAAAGAGAGATTTCAGAATCTCTACTTCATCATCTTTGATTTCATAACTTTTTCTACTACTTTTTTAGACTCATTATTTTCTGATTCTGATTTTATTTCTTTACCTTCTTCATCTTTCTTTTTACTAGCTTCTAACTTTCTTTCTCTAATCTTTCCTCTTCTTCAATTTCTCTTTCAATTTCCTCAATGTCAATTTTTATGGGAGGGATAGGGCTATCATCATAGACAATAAATCTATCTCTCTCATAATCTTCCTCTTCTTCAAAAGTTTCGGTTGATAATTTTTCAATCTCATCTATTGAAAAACAGGCACTTATGTCACTAGGTCTATTCATAGCATCAAACACAGAAATTTCAACGGTTTCACCTAGGACTGACATTGTGAGTTTACCATTTTCACATTAATCATTGTATTGGCGCTGCCATAAATGGTGCTAACAATATTGGGACTTCATTATTGGTGCATATCTTCCTTTCCATCTCTAGAACCACAAAGTCAACGGTATGATTAATTTATCAACTGAACTAGGATATCTTCCACTATACCCAAAGGATATTTAACCTGAACGATCGCTAATTGCAATTGCATAGTAGTGGGTTTTAGTTCTCCTAAACCTAACTGTTTATAGACCGCGAAAGGCATCAAATTAATACTTGCTCCTAAATCTAGCATTGCTTTCATCTTTTTAGAGCTTCCCAATGAGACTTGGATATTAAAGCTACCTGGGTGTTTCAACTTAGGTGGTAATTCGGGTTGTAAAACAGAATTGACGTTTTTAGAAACAACAATTTTTTCGTTGTTTTCAAACTTGTGCTTTTTAGAGTGAAGATCTTTGAAAAACTTTGCATAAGCTGGAATATTTTTAATAACATTAAGCAAAGGTAAATTAACATTTACTTTGGATAACATATTATAAATTTCCGAAAATTGTTTGTCCATTCGGTTTTTCATAAGTCTTCTTGGAAAGCGGAATTGAGGAACATAAGGTGGTGGAGCCACATAAGGTTCCTCTTCTTGATCCAAATCTTTTTCAACTTCAATTGTATCTTCTTTTATTTTTTTCTTTTTCTTGTTCCTTATTTGGAACATCTACTTCTACTTCAACTTCTTTTTCTACCACTTGATTACTTAAGTCATTAATCTCTTTATTACTACCACTATCTTTTTCGATTTCTTTTCAATTACTTTTTTCGGAATTTTCTATTGTAGCAGCATATTAGAAGAAGGATCGGGATCACTTACCTCTTCACCTATCACCTTACCGCTTCGCAAGACGGTGATTGATTTGGCTTGCTCAGTTTGACTAGGGAACTTCCCTTCTTCTCTTTTATCAACTTCTGAATTCACAATGTGTTTCTTTAAATTTTCGATTTCTTCAAGCATGTACTTCATCAAAGCTGCTTGTCCTTTACTAGCTACTTCTTGCTTGGGAACTTCTTCAATTCTCAACTGATTTTGATTTGGCAACTGTGGAGGTTGTGGTGGTTGAGGTTGGAATTGTTGAGGTTGCAAAGGCTTATTTCCTCCCAAGAAAGTTAGGATGATTCCTCCAACCAGATTATATGTATTTGAATAGGATCATTCCTTGGCCTTTGAGGGTACATATTCATAGCATTAGCCTGTTCAGAATACATAGCACTTGACGGGCAAAAATTAGTAGCGTGAGAATATAATCCACATAAAGCGCATGCTTCTTGAATTTGCCAATTTTCAAATTGAGCTTGTGTATTTGAATTATCTTGCAATTGATATAGGCTCCTATTTACCATAGTTTGTAAGCCTGGCGAAAGACCATGATAAAATTGAAGCACTAACACATGTTGAGCCAGATTATGATGAGGACACATAATAAGCAGATTTTTAAATCTATCCCATGACTCATGGAATGTTTCACCGTTCATTTTGGAATGACATGATTTGTTTTCTATACTCCGTAAAGAGATGCATGTTTGTAAAATTTGCTCATAAACAAATCATATAATTGTGCCCAAGTATAAACACTATTTGGTGTTAGGTTCATAAACCATCTCTTTGCCAATTCTTTTTAATGCACTGGAAAATATTTCATTTTGATTTGATCTTCAGTCAACCCTCCTAAAGGAAAAGTACTCATCATGTATTCATATTCTCTTAAGAAACTGACAGGATCTTCATGGGGCATCCCATGAAAAGATGGTATGACATTAAAATAATGTCCTTTTAACTCAAAATTCCTAACAGCATCTGGCAAGACTAGACATGATGTCACAACATTTAATGAAGGTCTACTAAAGTCATTAATAGTTCTTTGATTTACCACTACTTCCATATTTCTTCTTGTGCTCTTCTTGTCTTTGATTCCTATTGACCGGGTCAACTAGGTTTTCAGGATTACGATTATTGTTATTTTCTTCCATTGTAGGATCAACCAGAGGATCCTCTTGATTCAATTGGTCTTGATTATCGTGCTTCGAAACTAGATTTTCAAAAACTTCTTGATATCTTCTAACAATATTTATATCTTGATTTAAGTCTACCAATTTAGGATTTAAAGATCTACGACCGTGCATAAAAATAAATTAAAGCAATTTAAAAACAACTAACTATTAAAAATAAAATAAAATCTTTTTGTATTTTTATTTTTATGAAAACTGAAAATTAAACTAAAAACTAAATTAAATTAAAAACTACGCTACCAACAAACTAACTACGTGAACTAGCTTGTCCCCGGCAACGGCGCCAAAAACTTGATCGATGTTTTATTTAATCTTTTTCCTTGCAAGTGAACAAGACTATTATAGAATAGTATTGGAAGCAAGGGTCGAACCCACATAGACAAGTGATCACGAACAGTGCAATTATTGATAGCAAATTATTAACCTAAGGGGGTTTTTATGTTTAATTCTACTCTAAACTACTATTTATAGATGTTTAACTAATTAGACAAGAATAAAGATATGAAGATCTTATGGTGGGTGGAAATCTAGGATTCGGGTTTCACTTATATCTCCTTTATGTTCAATTCATAATAATGTCATTCAATGTCTTGGGTTCGTTCACTAAAAATAGATATAGTCTTGAACAATTGGTTCAGCCTCCATCCCCGCAAAATTCATCCATTCTATATCCTAAGCACAGGAACTGTAATCTAGGTGTCACCTAGATTTATGATCTATCTGTCACCTAGATCATGTAAGAACCTGGTCCTAACTTATCACTCTCGTGCATCGATAGGTCCAATTTATTGTGTTGGTGAGCCAGTGTACGACATATGCACTTGGTCATGCAGTTATCCGCACCTCTAAGCCTTTATTATTTGCGATTACATTCATTTGTTCAAAGCAAAATAATATAGGGGTTGATAAACAACACAATCAACAAGCATTGAATAGACATATATATATAAGAATCAAAACATAAATTCGATACAAGTTACCTCCCACCTCCTAGATTATGGATGATTTAGTTCATCATAGACAATGAACAACACATGGAGATGATCGGATACATGATTTGATCTTCAATACTTGAAATTACAGGATCTAACTATGTTATACAATCTAAAACTACCTAAAAACTATGAAAAGAGAGCTTCCCGTCGTCCTCCTCTATTCTTTTGCTCGGCCTCTGGCTTCTATATATACTCGGGAGTTGTAGTCGGATTGAATGACTGTGTGAAAATCCGAAAAGGTCGCATTCTGCCCACCTTGCCGGTCGTACTTTATGCAAGGTCTCCAGTATGTCCGGCCTTGGAAATCTTGACTTGAGCCCTCTTCTGCCCGTACTGCTTACCTTGCGGTCGCAAGGTCTGAGGCACCTTGCGTCCGCAAGGTGTCCAGATTGTACAACTTTCATTGTTTCTTCAATTTTCCTTTTTGGCCCTTCTTGAAATTTGCACTTAAAACCCTGGAGTTTCGCGTATTTTCACAATTAACCTGAAACTTACAAAACTCACCGAAAACATATATTAATAACCAAAAGCCTCGTGAAATAGCATAATTTAAGTCATAGAAGTATATAAAATCGACGTATAAAATACATCGATCACTTAGTTAGTTACTAAAAATGCATGTTCGTGTCATAGCATGGCATTTATCACAATTATGGTACATGATCATCATATAGCATTTAGCACATTATTCACGTAAGTGCGTAAATTAAATCATACAAGTAGGATATGATATAGTCACGGCCGCTTCGTAGCTCCTGCAATAAACTTTGTTACTGGTTCGTGCCATCGATGTTTTGTGAATTCATTGACTTATATCGATAACCTACTCGATTTAATTAGCATCCAATGGCGCACGTATTGGTACGGCAAAGGGGCTACTTCCTCACCGCTGGGAGGTGTGTGTGAGGTCAGTCCTGTGCGGCGATCCATAGCGAGCACGAATCTCACAATTCGTGAAGGCGATGCATCGTCCCACCCTGACGTAATAAACAAACCAAATAATGCCAGCTGGACTCAATGTGATGCACAAGTAGATATTTACTCGTCAAAAACCAATTAAGGATCAAATTCGACAAGAGCAAACTCATCTGACCAAGTAGGTTATTAATCTCTACCATAAATCATGTCAACGCAATTAATTGCTCAAAACCAATCATTCATAACAACTTATTGCAAACAATTATGCTAAGCTCATATTTGAGTAAACCCAATCAAACGGTGTCCAAACTTCGTAGGGATTGAAATTAGAGTTCAACATGTTCAAATCTTCCCTAGAGTCGACTTTGTTGAGTCTTTACTATAAATTCCCAATTTTGGAGAAATTGAAGCTATGTGCTTCATAACCCAACCTAGGTCATTTCTAAGTTCAACTAGGTTATAAATTCACCAAGGCATTGCAATGTGATTCATATTCATCATAGGGTCCAATTTTGAGGATAGATCACATAACAACATATCAACATATCATGTAGGCTTAAATTAGGGCATTCTCATATAGCACTTCTTCAAGAAACACATATAATACATGTTTCTAACATGTTCATAATCTTAAATAGAAAAGATGAAAGAGTATTACAATCTTTACTAAGCATAAAATCCTCCTATACATGCTTCTAACAAGCTCATACTTTCAAAACACAAGATGAAGGCATAAGAAGCAAATATGTGTCCTCATTGACCTCATACATCATAAGCTTTGTTTCCTTAGGGTCAATGAGAACTAAATCAAAGAAGAAGAGAAGTAACTTACATGTATTATACACCCAAGAAAGCAAATGAGAAGATTAATCGGTTGGAAGTGATCTACTCTTCAACCTCTACACTTCTTATGGAGGTGGCTTGAGCAAATGGAGGGAGGATCATGGAGGACCAAGAAGAAAGCTTCAAGAAGCCATGGGAGAAGCTTGAGGGAGATGAATCCCGTTTTTGGAGAGCGAGGGAGAGAAATGAGGTCTCAACATCAGATTTGTGGCTTCAGAATGGTCAAAATGTGAGTGGGACAAGTGTCAACACAATGTGGTCTCTTAAAATCTGATTTTTGTGGCTTAATTGATCACTAAAAATCTCTTAATCCACTCTTAAAACATGTTACTAATGTTAGGGTATAAGTAAGGAGGGTTAGGGAGGTTTAAGTGGGGTTTAGAAAGGGTTTTGGATAGGGGTTTAGGTGTAAAAATCGTAAAGCAGCAAAATAGGACAATTCAGGATTCGGGGGACCTTGCGGTCGCATGGTCCCCTAGGCTTGTGACCGCATCCTCCCTGGCCACTCAACACACCATTTTCTGGTTACCTTGTGGGGGCAAGGTCATTCCACCTTGCGAGGGCAAGCCCGGCAGACCCAAAATGGCTCAAAATTCAACCTAGAAGACCCCCAAACACTTAGCCAAATCAATGGGGTTTCAAATCCCAACAAAAATGAGTCTAAAACTCATCACAAGCACCCTCAAACAACACCCGAACAATCCGAATGAAGGAGGGAAAGAAAGAGAACTAACAAGCAATTCAACCGGCGTTTCGACAAGCATGCAAACACGATTCTAAACATGTTAAGAGCTTCATGAATGACTTATAAATGATTCTAAATCATATATAGACTAAGTAAACATGCTCACAATCAACAAGAATGCATGAAGGCAAGCATACAATGCTCATGTAAGAATCCGGGGTGTTACACCTGGCCCATGCATGACAAGTAAACCCTAATCCCTCAGGTATAAATAAACCCTACTATCTCATAGTAGGGCAGACTCTGATACGCTCTGTTTTTTCTCCAGTACTCACTCCACACACGGGGGCTACGCGCCCTCCTATTTTTTGATACGATACTGATTCTCACGCCGGAGGGTTTTGGGGGACATCCCCCACCACTCACGGTGTTTATTTTGCAGAGATCCACATAAAGCCAGATATCCGACTCACACGACACGATTTCATCAACAATTTGGTCAACAAACGATCCATGTACATCGACGACTTTCGGCACCCCGGTATGACTGATATTTTTGTCACATCAGTTTGGTTCCATTGCCGGGAATCGAATAGCCACGAACTCCAACAGCCACGGCGGAGTTTCGTTCATGGGTGCCGAAACAGTCAAACAAAACAAACGATACACTGTCCATGTGAGCTTGGCCAAGAAAACAAAACCGAAAGAGAAAAGCGAGTGCACCGTTACATTCGACGCGACCAGACGAGTAATCCGGTGCAAGAATCACTTCCGACCAACCTCCCAAACTTTGCCACGCGCCGCCTAAACTTTCTGGAAGCGGTAGTTTCATTAAACGCGCCGGCTGATCTCCGGCAAAGTATATCTCCGCTATTCCGACATCAGAACAGAAAACTAGAACAAGAATAGTATGCGTCCCGAGAAGACGAGTCCGACACATCAAAGATCCAAGCCAATGGAGCAGGAACGCTCCCACACGCACCGGTTGAAGTGGTTGGCCTCCTGGACGCCCGGTAACGCGCCTGCAATCGGATTTGACAATGACGACTACTGTATCAATGCAGACGCTGATGTCATCATCTCTAGCTGTCTTGAACTTTCGGTAACTAGCTGCTTCACCATATTTTCACATTGCTCCCTCCAGTTTCCTTCAGCCTCCGTTACACTCCATCAGGAAAGGTTAACGGGTTGTTAACTGGTCCATTTGAACCGCCCAAATCCCTGCAGGGCTTTCTGACCCGGTTCACCTCTTTCCAGACCGGTTCATTCACTGTTTAAACCGGTTTCTCTACTATTTCAGGTGTCCTCTTTCCATTTTTACCCTCCATATTTGCATATTTTAATCATATGACTTCGATTTATTATTATTAGCAAATAATTAGTTAACGGAGCATAAATTAAAGTTTATAAATAATTCGCATGATTAATTTATCACTCCAAATTAACATGAGACACTATA
Organism: Codonopsis lanceolata; assembly: GCA_013146195.2. Taxonomy (NCBI): domain Eukaryota; kingdom Viridiplantae; phylum Streptophyta; class Magnoliopsida; order Asterales; family Campanulaceae; genus Codonopsis; species Codonopsis lanceolata. The sequence continues at coordinate 29,770,418 of CM028382.1, read as the reverse complement.
TCTTACATGAATTTGCATGTAATTAATTTTCTTTGCAATTATTAATTACGATAATTAATAAATGACAATCTCGGTGCTATGCGAAATAGCTATAACATCAAATAAACTGACATGCAATAAATACATATGACATGACGACTTGACATGCTAACTGTAGTGACCGATTAAAATTATCATTAATTGGTGAATAATGCATGAAATTCAACTGTGACAATTATTTTGCGACATAAATTAGAGTAATTATAATACATTGATGCTCATAACTATGTCATGTTTACATTAAATTGTCCACCATGTTGATGCATGTCACACTATACTACATCAATGCATGCAATTAAATATATTTTGCATCTGAGACCATATGTATGACACCACCTTTATGCGCTTTACGATTTTACTAATCCCCGGTCGCGCATGAAAAAAGAAAGTACATACTCACTCACTTATCAAATTTGACATATCAATTGAGTTAATTGAACTCTATATTTTATTACTTATTTGCCCACACATGACAAATGATAATGAAACTATTTTATTCACCGCTACGCCTAAATTCGCGCGTGAACTCTCTTTACAAATCATGGTTTGATCGCATTTGACGCAAAATATCAATACTGATGTTATTTTCCCCAATCATGCTAATGACAATATTTATTTATTGTCATTTACATAAATCGCTAGCATGTACAACATCTTATCATCATAAGATTAAATGAAGAATACATACCCAAATTTTATTTAAAATGGGACTGTGTTTGCTTCACAAATAATGCACTAAACATTCAGGTACTCAAAGCAAGTCAACTAAGCCTTGGTAACCAGACTTCCTCAGAAGGAAAACTACAACGACCATAATTACTTCCCGACCTCAGGGTAAACACTTACAGTCGGAAAGTAGGGGGCCTGCCCGCAAACGGAAAAGCCCAAATATTTTTATGACTATTCTGACGGCCTAATGCACTAGCGGGCAAGACCCTCAGCCTTGTTGGGGACACTATCATCTTATCAACAGAAAGGAAAGTTCCATCATTAAATTGTTAATATGTTTATACAAATTGCTTTCGGATTGCATGACAAAATCTGCTCGCCAGGCGAGCAGATAGGGCCCTGCCCGGTCAACCTTCCTCTATACCCGAGTATTAGTGAACGTTTTTGAAATGGATGGCTGAAGAAAATGGCTTTAGTGGATGTATTTGGTCACCTTTTGGCTGAATAGTGGGGTGGGAAGGAGTGACCAATGCATGTTGATGTCTCTCCTTGCCAAGTGTCTAACAATCCCTTCAAAACTCCCAAAACTTGCTCAAGACACATTGGTTGATAGTTAGGACGAATTAGAAGTGATTTAGGTTGGGTTTGGGTGGGGTTAAGAGGGCGAAAATGGAGTAAACAACTAAGGAAATTATATCAGGAAAAGCAGACCATGCGTTCGCATGGTGCATCCTAGCATGCGACCGCATGCTAGGCAAAAACAAGGCTCCTCAATTCTGTTCAACTTGTGGGGGCAATGTCCAAACCGCCTTGCGAGGGTAAGGTCTCCAGACTTTAAAGGGTCTTCAATCACTCCAAAATAACCCCAAACTCAAGGCCAAAGATCCCTAGGTTCAATCCTCACTCAAAAATGAACTAGAATACAACAAACACTCCCGAGAAACGCTCAAACGAGCCAAACGAAGAAGAATAACAACTAGAAGTGAGCAACGAACAAATCGACGATGCAACGAGCATTCAAACAACTTCTAAATCATGTTAAGAATGTTATGAATGTCATCTAATACGTTTATACATATTTTCAACATCTAAACATAATCAAAGTCCCAACACATCTCATGTCACAAAGGATGCATACGAGCATGGAAATCAACGTCAACGATCATGCTATTGAATTCGAACATACGAACGAGCTATGTAAACATGTTTATGATGAATATGAAAGTATGAACTCATGCATAAAACAAGCAAGCAATGATCTAGGGAATTACATTCTCCCCCACTAAAAGGAATTTAGCCCCTAAATTCTTACCGTGAACTACAAACAAATGCGGGTACTTCTCACGCATCTCCAACTCGGTCTCCCAAGTCGCTTCCTCGATCTCATGATTCCTCCAAAGAACCTTAACTAATGGGATTGTCTTGTTCCTCAATACTTTCTCCTTGGTGTCGAGAATCTTCACCTGTTACTCAACATTCGACAAATCAGGCTGAAATGAAATCTCTTCAAACGCAAGCACATGCGAATCATCCTTAAGATACTTCCGAAGCATAGATACGTGAAACACATCGTGAATATCCGACAAAGACGGCGGTAAAGCCACTCTATAAGCCAAACTCCCAACTCGCTCGAGAATCTCGAAAGGTCCAACAAACCTCGGTGATAGCTTCCCTTTCTTCCCAAATCTTTTAGTACCCCTTCTCGGCGATACTTTAAGAAACACGTAATCTCCAACCTGAAACTCCAAATCTCTCCTCCGATTATCCGCATAACTCTTCTGTCGACTCTGAGCTGTAAGCAATCTATCCCGAATCAACTTCACACTCTCGGCCGACTGTTGCACAATCTCCAAACCCCATAGCTTCGCTTCTCCGATTTCATCCCAACAAATAGGAGATCTACACTTCCGTCCATAAAGTGCCTCATATGGTGCCATCCCAATACTCGATTGGTAACTGTTGTTGTATGCAAACTCCGCCAATGGAAGGTGTGAATCCCAACTCCCCTTAAAGTCCGCCGTACAAGCCCGTAACATATCCTCAAGTATCTGTATCATTCTCTCAGACTATCCGTCTGTCTGAGGGTGAAAAGCTGTACTGAAATTCAACTTGGTCCCCATAGATTCCTGTAAAGCTTGCCCAAACCTCGATGTAAATCTCGGATCCCTATCTGAAACAATGCTAATCGGAACCCCATGCAATCTTACAATCTCTTGCACATACAGTGCCGCCAACTGACTCAAGGAATAAGTCATTGCAATCGGAATAAAATGAGCTGATTTTGTTAGCCGATCAACAACAACCCAAATGTCATCAAACCATCTACGCGTACGTGGAAACCCCGAAACAAAATCCATCGTAACGTGCTCCCATTTCCACTCCGGAATATCCAACGGCTGCAACAATCCCGCGGGTCTTTGGTGTTCCGCCTTCACCTGTTGACAAGTTAAGCATCTCAACACATAATCTGCTATTTGGCGCTTCATGCCATTCCACCAAAACTGCTTGTTGGTCCCAAAATAGGCTCAATCTAGGCTAGAAGGGGGGGGGGTTGAATAGCCTAGTTATGCTTTTATAAAAACCTTTTGTAAACACTTCTTAATGATTTCTTAAAAGGATTTAACTAGATGTGTTAATGCAGCAGAAACAGAAGAGGTTCTGAACTGACTAGAGATATACTTAAGTAGTACAGATTCAGAAGAGGTCCTAGATCAGTATAAGCAGTTAATAGAAATTATAAGAACAGATCAAACAGAACACAACGTTTAGAAGTGGTTCGTACTGTGAATAGTACTACGTCCACTACCAAAGTGGTTAGCTTTTGGATTTTAAAAGTGCACATGTTTATCCACTAGGTTTATGAGTAAGATCTCTAATGGATCGTGTACAAAATGAGTTTTTAACAAGTGTATAATGGTGAGAGGAACAATCAAGGATTAATTGTTCTCACACGTGCTAAAGTAAAGAACAGTTTTTAAAGACTAACTAGATGAAGCTGAAAAAAATTTAAGACTGGCAGATCTGCAGCTTCAGGAAGTTTGGTGAAGTGTTAGTTCTTGTCCTTTGATCTCTTGAATGCTTGAGTGTTGAAGATAAGGCTTGAGTGTTTAATGCGCAAGAGTTGTTTCTTCATATCTTCAAAACTTGAATAAATACCAGAGAGATCTTTTGGACCGTTGGACTGAGGCAGAGAGAACTGTGTCCAACGTTCTATTGCATTGAATGCAATTCAGTGCTTTGGGAGATGTAAGAGCCACAGTCATCAGAGATGCAGTGTGTGCAGAGAAGACATTCCCAAATAGAGTAAGGTTTTAGATTGCAGGCGTTGCAGCTTAGAAAGTCTTCTTAGCCAAAAAGGGTAATGTCTTCAGACTTCATGTTTCAGGAGACAGTATGGACAGTTGTCAGCATGTATAGTTGACTTCTTTAAAGTGAAATCCGATGAAGACATTATGACTGGATATTTTCAAAAATATCTAGATAGGTCTATATGTGTTATAACTTCATGATTTGGCTATCCTTTATTTTTCGCTCTTTGAGCAGACTTCAAAGTCTCGTTCTTCCAAGGTCGTAGAAAGCCCGCCGATCGCGCCTAAACTAACACTAAACAGTTCTAAACAACCTTGATTCTAAGACAGTTGCCACACTAATCGGTTCGCAGACCTTTTAGCCACTCTTCAATAGAATCAGAAGATGACTCAACCAAATCTAGAACCTGTGGGAGTCAACAATCTCCTCCTATTTGGTTGATGTTATCATCTCAGCTACTAGCAGACTTTTTAATCATGCAATGAGATAATAACATGTCATAAAGATTTTTATTAAGAAGGGCAGACATGCCTCTCAGAGCAGAAGTCTTAGTAGAGAGATAGCTAGACTAAGTACTTACAAGTAAAAAAACATTAATATCAAGTACTAAGTATAGCAGAGTTTAAATCTATAAGCACATGAAATATTAAGATTTAAACACGAAGTTTAAATAGGTCAGATCATAATACGATAGAGCAATTTAAACTTAAAAGAGACATAAGTCATCTGTGATTAAACAAGTTGTTTAATAGCAGAAGTTTTGCAAAACAGCAGAGTTTGAAATAGAAGACATAGAACAAAATACCAACATATTCAGAATAGATGAGGCTGGGTGCGTCGACGTTCTAAGTAGTCTCCAACCCAGATCCTGATTCTGTCATAGAGGCGTTCTCGTAGTCTGTTCTGTTCTTCAATGAGAGCTTGATTCAAAAAATGCGTAGCTCTCTCTCCCCCGATGGCAAAGAACCCTACGCTAGCCAGCCTCTTTATTTACGCGCTCAACATGGCATATTTCAGTCTTGAGCTCGTTAAAGAGGGCACGAATGCTGATCTGCTGAGAGTGTAGCATGCCCATCAGAGCTTCCTATTGGTCTTGAACTAGAAATCGGTGAGTGGTGAATGCCTGAGCGGTGTCATTCACCAGCTGATCAACAATCTTGCCAATGTCGAAAACGGTGGCATGAGTGGCATTTAGGCCATAGCTAAGCACCTCGATCTGCTGTGCTATAGAAGAGACTGTGCTGTTGAGCTGTTCCAGCTGGGCATTGTTGGTGCGAAGGAGGTCGAGAATAGCAGGGTCAGCAGTGTTTGAAGGAAGGGAAAAAGGGTTGAGGTTGACTGAGATATGGGTATCAGCAGTATGGGGAGCAAAAATTGGAGAGGAGGAAGATGAAGCAGGTTGGTGAGCAGCAGAGGTTGTAGGCGGAGGAGAAGTGGGTTTAGAATCAATTTCAATATCAGTAGCTGAGCTACTAAAATTGGAAGAAGCAGAAGAGGAAGAAGAGGCTTCTAAAAGATAAGAGGGAAAAGGGTAGTCAGGTAGAAGAATGAAGTTAGGAGGGGAGTCAGAAGGGTAGAGAAGATCAGAAATGGAAGAGAGATTAAAGAGAAAAGAATGAGTGGCAGAAGAGATAGAGGGAAACAAAAGCTGGTAAAGGTCAGCAGAGATGGAAATAGGGGTAATATACTGGGAGATAGGAGGAAAGATTTCGGGTAGGAAGGCTGTTTGGTAGAGTAGAGTAGATAGATGAGGATCAAGAAAGGAGAAATTTTCTGGCATAGAGAAGGAAGGAGAAGAGGTAGTGTGAGTAGGAATGATGGCTAAGGAGGATTCGGGAGGAATGGAAGAGATAGGTTCGGGAGAAGAAGGTGGAGAAGGGATAGTGTCTATGGTAAAAGAAGGTGGAGAAGAAGTGTAGGAACTACAGACTTCTTGCGAAGCCTGCGTTTCTTCTTCTTTGGGACAGGGGAAGTGGGCTCCTCCTCAACAGTAGCAGGGGTTGAAGAGGAAGTAGGAGAAGAAGGGGTAGCAGCAGGCTCCTCCCCAACAGCAGCAGGGGCTGTTGAAGAAGTAAGAGAAGGGGAGGAAGAAGAGATATGAGATGAAGGGGGAATAAATGGAATGAAGGGTTTAGAAGGTTCGGTGTGTTTGGACTTACGCTTTCGAGAGCGGAGAGGAGCAGGGTCTGGTTCAGCGGCCTCAAAAGGCATAGGAGCAGGAGCAGAAGGAGCATCAGGATTTTTCTTCTTTTTGGCTTAGGAGCAAGCAGGGTTGGCAGCAGCGGCACTTGAAGAAGAAATTTTCCTTTTCTTGAGAACCGGCTCCTCCTCAACAGAAGAAGTCTTCTTCTTCTTTTTGGAAGTTGTCGAAGGAGCAGGGTCGACAGCTTTGCTGGAGCAGCCTTCTGCAGCAGCTTCCTTTGAGAGCTTCTTGCTTAGCTGCTTGGCCATGAATGCATCCACTGTTGTCTCGGGGTTAATCTTGATGATTACAAGTGGAGGTGGATTCATAGCATGGACTATGAGTAGAGGAGGAAGACCTTGCTGTGCTCGCTTCTCGTTCTTCAGTTTTTGGTGGTTGATGATGAATGTGCTGGTGAATTGAATTGATTTCTGAACCTTCTTTTTCTCAAAGGCCATCATGCGCGTATGAAACTGCGTGTTGGAATAAGAAGGGAGTTGATGAGTCGAACGAACGGTCGCTTCTGCTTGAGAAAAGCTTTGACTGGATCAATAGCATCGCACAGCAGCTCAAATAAAATCTGTGCCCAGTTGAGTCGTATGTTGAGGATGACAACAGAGGTGTATTCCAGCTGGTCTGAAGTCATCACGTCATGAGTACCATTCTTGAAAATCATACTTTTGTCGAAGAGATGGCTGAGGAAGTAGACGTCATCTTCGAACAATATTCTTTTCATCTTAGCTTGAGCCTCCTTAGGGGTGTTCTCCCCGCGCATGTAGGACCAAGCAGAAGCTTTCTCAGCATCAGTGAGAGAAGTAGGTCCATCGAATTCCACGCCAATAATCTTGGCGATTCTGGATGCAGTGATGGTGATGGAGACGGTCCTGACGACAGCAGTGATAGAAGTTCTGGATTCGTTGATTATCGCCTTCTGGAAGAATTCTTCCACTAGAAGGTAGCTGTAGTCGGCATCTTCTAACATGAACAGAGGCAGAATGCCGGACTGGTTCAGGTCATCGACTATTTTGACCCCAGAAGCGTATGCTCGAACAGAGAGTTCGTCGATGCACATTCCAGGATGATACATAGTGGGGCGCTTGAATGTCGAATCGAACTTCGAGCCTGATCAGGAATAGCAGATGTAGAAGAAGTGCCAGCCTGAAGAATTTCGAGGAAATAAATTAGGGCAAAATCTCAAAAACTCGAAGTATGAACAGAACATACCATTAAGCCCTAGAAATTTTCTAGACAACACATGAAATGTCTCATACATGCTGAACCTTACCCAGAGAACTGAAATTGACGGTATATGAACAGTAATATGTAGCTAATACCAGTAACAAACAATAAATTTTGAAGTTTAAAGAGATGTAGAGCAATAAACTTTATGAACAGTTAACAATGGCGGATTCACAGGCGAAAATATGTAAATTTGTGCTTACACCTTAGTGACGTTAGTTAGGTTAGATTCGTCTTACCATTGAAGTAGATTTGCAGAAATAGAAGATGGAAATGAAGAGTGATTCTGCAGATTTAGCTCACGAACAGTGCGAAGGGAAGCAAGAAGTTTTAGAGAGAAGGAGGAGTTATAGAGAGAAGAGTAAGAGACAGTTTTGTGAATTAAGATTTTGGCGGTTGAGAGTTTATAAATGAAAAGGCGTGAAATCAGTCATAGTGACTTGTGAAAGGACTTTAAGTCAGACGCCTTTTCCTTGAAAAGACTTAATGAGTGACGGCTTTAGGAGAGAGAAAAAGTACCTTTTTGAAGAATATCTCAACCAATTTTGAAATCAGTCCCTTTCAATTTTCATAATTAACCTTCTAATACTAGGAGTTTAGAAAACTTACCTTTGTCTCCCAAAGGATCAGTATGAATTCTTGACTTTTCTCTTAAAAGAAATAAGTCTGCTTAAATATAATATCAAGTCTGCTTAAGAGAAGTTGTTAAGTCTGCTAAAAATATTATGATGAAAAATAAATTTTGATTAAAATTAAAAATTAAGCAGTTGGGTCAAGCATACCAAGCTCTCCCCTGAGATAAGCAAACCTGTCTTGCTTCTAGAGCTTTTGTGAAGATATCTGCCAGTTGATGTTCAGTTGAAATGTACTTCATGCTAATGTTCCTCTTTTCTACATTGTCCCTTAGAAAATGATATCGAACATCGATATGCTTTGTCTTGGAATGCATCACGAGATTGTAGGTGATCGAGATTGCTGAGGTGTTATCACACATGATTGGGCAGTCTGCTACTTTGATGTCGTAATCCACCAACTGTTGTTTGATCCAAAGCAGTTGACAGCAGCCTACCGCCAGCCTATGTACTCGCGCTGGTGGAGTTGGAAACCGATGCTTGTTTCTTGCTAGCCCAAGAGACAAGTCTATCTCCTAGAAATTGACAAGTTCCACTGGTGCTTTTTCAGTCAACTTGGCAACCAGCATAGTCGGCATCTGAGTAGCCAACTAAGTTGAAAGAAGATTCCCTTGGATACCAGATACCTAAGTTGGTGGTATCTGATACATACTTAATGATTCTTTTGGCTGCAAGAAGATGTGACTCACGAGGGTCTGCTTGAAATCTAGCACATACCCCAACAACATACACTATGTCAGGTCTGCTGGCGGTGAGATAGAGTAGAGATCCGATTATTCCCCTATAGTGGGTGATATCAACTTTCTTTCCTTGTAAGTCTTTTGTAAGTTTGCATTTAGCAGCCATTGGTGTATCGAAGGTGTTTGCCATTTCCAATCCAAACTTTTTGACAAGTTCTTTAGCATACTTGGATTGGCTGATGAATATTCCTTTGTTGGATTGTTGAATTTGAAGACCCAAGAAGAATGTGAGTTCTCCCATCATACTCATTTGAAATTTTCCAGTCATGAGTGTTTCGAATCGCTTGCACAGCTTCTCATTTGTAGATCCGAAGATGATATCATCGACATAGATTTGTACTAGCAGAGAGTGTCCTTTGTGCTTGAGAATGAAGAGAGTGGTGTCGATCTTTCCTCGCACAAATCCTTGTTCTACTAAGAATTTGGATAGAGTTTCATACCAGGCCCGAGGAGCTTGCTTAAGACCATAGAGAGCCTTCTTAAGCTTGTAGACATGAGTCTCTTTTCCTTTTTCCACGAAGCCTGGAGGTTGAGCAACATAAACCGTTTCTTGAAGATCACCATTTAGAAATGCGCTCTTGACGTCCATTTGATATAGCACAAAGTCCTTGTATGTAGCATAGGCTAAGAAGATTCTGATAGCTTCCAGTCTTGCTACTGGAGCAAACGTTTCATCGTAGTCGATTCCTTCTTCTTGGCGATATCCTTGTGCAACAAGCCTTGCTTTGTTTCTAATGATGTTCCCATCCTCATCCTTCTTGTTTCTGAACACCCATTTTGTGCCAATGATAGTATGATCAGCAGGTTTTGGGACTAGCTTCCATACTTGGCATCGTTCAAATTGCTGAAGTTCTTCTTGCATGGCTTCCAGCCAACTTGGATCTTGAAGAGCTTCATCGATCTTCTTTGGCTCATCTTCTGAAACGAATGCAACACAGAACATACATTCATTTTTGGAAGATCTTCTGGTCCGTACTCCAACATGAATGTCACCAATGATTTGAGAGATTGGATGGTCTTTACATGTTCTTGTGACAGCGGGAATGTGATGATTTACTGTTGTTTCTTCATGACAAGGTTCAGAAGGAGGACTAGAAGGAAGATCAGCTGTGTCTTGATGAGTATTTTGTTCCGAATTTATTCAAAGGTAAGTTGAAGAAAAGGATTTTCAGGTTCAGAAACAAAGGGTTCTGGGTTTGAGTTTTCTTGAGCAGGGTTGAAGTCTTCTGGTGACCCATTTGATAAGAAATGATGGTCAGGGATATTTGATTGAGTTGCTGGTGATGGATTAGGTGTATGAGAGGATGATGGTTGGGAGGTACCTGTCTCAACATTAACAAAATCATCAGCAACATTTGGAGCCACGTGTGGCTCTAATAAATCAAATTCATCAAATGAGACATGAACAGATTCAACTATTTTTAATGATCTTTTGTTGAAAACCCTGTAAGCCTTGGAGTGTAAAGCATACCCTAGAAATACACCTTCATCGGCTTTGTTATCAAATTTGCTTCTGTAGTCATTACCATTGTAGACTACGAAACACTTACAACCGAAGATTTTTAAAAATCCAATGTTTGGGGCTTTACCTCTCCAAAGTTCATAGGGTGTTTTACCGTGAAATTTGTTGATCAAAGATCGATTCTGAGTGAAGCAAGCTATGTTGACGGCTTCTGCCCAGAAATGTTTGGGTAGCTTTGCTTCAGCAAGCATAGTTTTAGCAGCTTCGATAAGTGTTCTGTTTCTTCTTTCAGCTACACCATTCTGCTGTGGTGTCCTTACTGCTGAGAAATTGTGACCAATGCCATGATCATCACAGTACTTTGCTATTCCATTTTTTGTGAACTCAGTACCATTGTCTGATCTAACTTCACTGATTTCATCTAGTTTCTGCGTTTGCAGTCTTCTGAACAAAGTTGTGAGAAGATCGTATGTGTGGTCTTTAGAAGACATCATCTCTGTCCAAGTATATCTTGTATAATCATCCACTACTACTAGCGTGTATCTGTGGCCACCATAGCTAATAGTAGTGACTGGTCCGAAGAGATCCATGTGGAGAAGTTGCAGAGGTCTCGATGTTGCGAGTCCTGGTTTGCTCTTGAAAGATGTTTTTGAAAGCTTTCCCAGTTGACAAGCTTTGCAAGCACGATCATGATCAGCAGAGACCTTTGGCAATCCTTTAACTAGACCTTCTTTGGATAGCTTAGATAGATATTTGAAGTTCAAATGGCTGAGTCTTTTATGCCACAACCAGCTTTTGTCTTGAGCAGAGTTTGCCACAAGACATAGGTTAGCAGCCTTGCCGTAATCATTCAAATCAATCACATAGACATTCCCTTGTCTATGTCCAGTTACCAAGATTGAGCAGGAGACTGGATCCTTGATATCACATCTGTTTGAGGAGAATTGACAGATAAGTCCTTTATCACAGAATTGAGAAATACTCAGAAGATTATGTTTCAAGCCTTCTACTAGAGAGACTTTCCCAATGGAGAGATTTCCTCGAATGATGGATCCGTAGCCAATTGTTCTTCCTTTAGCATTGTCTCCAAAGATGACTGGAGGACCTTCTGCTTCAGAGATGTTAGAGAGAAGGCAAGATTCTCCGGTCATATGTCTTGAGCAGCCACTATCTAGATACCATACATCTTTCTTTTCTGAACTTGAAGCAGCCATGAAGCACACCTGAGATGTAAAGGTAAGAAAATCATGGTCCCCTTTTATTTTTCTTATGGGTCCAAATGGTTAGCGTATTTTTGGAACCCATACTTGCCTCGATTTTTGGAATAGGGGATCCAAAGAAGCTTCATGATGGATTTCAGCAGACATTCATGGACCAAGTGGCCAAAACATTTGCAAAAGGTACAGTGATGGAAATTACAGAAGTCTATTTGATCATGCTGGGTATTGAAAGGTTTTTGAACATTTTCCTTAACAACAGCTTTTGATTTAGCAGTCTTGTTAACAAAGAAGTTTAGGGCATCTGTGTGAGGCTTCTTGAGTCTCAGACACGCCAGCTTTGCTTTAGCGTAAGAGTATTTGTCGGTAGTAGACTTTCGATACCTCATACATTTTGCCTTTAAGCTTGGTATCAACATTCTTGTAGCAAGAGCAGCACCATCCGTAGATCGTTGATGAATCTGATAGGTTTGAGCGCACTTTTCATAGGCCTCGAAAGCAGCCAGCCTTTGCTTTCAGTGCCGGTGGAGGGCCGTTGAGAGTCTCGCACCACCTTTAGCGATTTCTCTCCAGCAGATGATTGTTTTGCTTTCAAAGCTTCATGCGTTTTGATAATTTGAACCTTAGGTATTTATATGAGTAGCAAAGATAACCAATTCCTTCTTTACCCTTGTTAGGTTTCTCGATATTGTGCAGAACATTACTATTCACCGTAAAATGTTCATTTTCATGCTCGTGAGGTTGCGCCTGTAAGTGCTTTCAGAGAATCCTAGCCCGCATTTATCTGCTGAGGGCTTCGATCTCCAAGAATTTGATCAAAGACCGCCGTTGAGTTATTCCATGAGTTGATGGTTTTTTGCAACTCATCTTTCTCAGCAGATATCTTTTTGGCATGATCAATAAGGCAGCAACCTTTTCATTGAGAAATTTGTTCTCTTCTTTTAACTTGATACTTTCCCCGCCTGGACTCCATGGAGAGTTTTTAACTCGGCTTCCAAAGATGGATTTCTTAGTTCCCAAATTTTCTCATGACTTTTAGCTAACTTAACATAGGCCTTTCTAAATTCATTGAATTCCTCTAGCATGTCTCTTGAGCATCCTTGAGGATTTCTTCTTTGAAGGCTCTTCGTAAGATTGTTCAATGTTAGCTTGGAAAGGAGAGTATTTAACTTCACTATCCGAGTCATAGGTGGAGGTGACTCTAGAGCAACGAGGCAAATGTGTGCCCGCCTGGTGAGTCATCACTATCATCCTCATCGGTCGGCCAAACCAAGTAGATACATGGTTTTCTTCTAAGTCCTCACCAAGAGACCTCTATGTTTAGAAAATGATTTAGATGGTCTCCTTTTATAGGCTTCATATTTTGGCTTAGGACATTTAGAAGCTAAAGTGACCAAAGCTTCCTC
>CM028382.1:29658039-29757423 GCA_013146195.2 Codonopsis lanceolata | reverse complement strand
TCCTCAAATGTACAGTCTTTCTTTTGGAAGTTGCTGAGAGTAGTGGTCGACAGCTTTGCTGAGCGTTCTCTGAAGCAGCAGCCTTCCTTTGAGAGCTTTGCTTACTGCCGCCATGAATGCATCCATCTTGTCTCTGTGGTTAATCTTGATGATTACAAGTGGAGGTGGATTCATAGCATGGACTATGAGTAGAGGAGGGAGACCTTGTCAGGCTCGCTCGCTCTTCGCCTTTTGGTGGTTGATGATGAATGTGCTGGTGAATTGAATTGATTTCTGAACCTTCTTTTTCTCAAAGGCCATCATGCGCGTATGAAACTGCGTGTTGGATCGAAGAAGGGAGTTGATGAGTCGAACGAACGGTCGCTTCTGCTTGAGAGAAGCTTTGACTGCATCAATAGCATCGCACAGCAGCTCAAATAAAATCTGTGCCCAGTTGAGTCGTATGTTGAGGATGACAGCAGAGGTGTATTCCAGCTGGTCTGAAGTCATCACGTCATGAGTACCATTCTTGAAAATCATACTTTTGTCGAAGAGATGGCTGAGGAAGTAGACGTCATCTTCGAACAATATTCTTTTCATCTTAGCTTGAGCCTCCTTAGGGGTGTTCTCCCCGCGCATGTAGGACCAAGCAGAAGCTTTCTCAGCATCCGTGAGTGAAGTAGGTCCATCAAATTCCACGCCAATAATCTTGGCGATTCTGGATGCAGTGATGGTGATGGAGACGGTCCTGACGACAGCAGTGATAGAAGTTCTGGATTCGTTGATTATCGCCTTCTGGAAGAATTCTTCCACTAGAAGGTAGTTGTAGTCGGCATCTTCTAACATGAACAGAGGCAGAATGCCGGACTCGTTCAGTCATCGACTATTTTGACCCCAGAAGCGTATGCTCGAACAGAGAGTTCGTCGATGCACATTCCAGGATGATACATAGTGGGGGGCAGTTTCGGAATGTCAGAATCTGAACTTCGAGCCTGATCAGGAATAGCAGATGTAGAAGAAGTGCCAGCCTGAAGAATTTCGAGGAAATAAATTAGGGCAAAATCTCAAAAACTCGAAGTATGAACATAACATACCATTAAGCCCTAGAAATTTTCTAGACAACACATGAAATGTCTCATACAGCTGAACCTTACCCAGAGAACTGAAATTGACGGTATATGAACAGTAATATGTAGCTAATACCAGTAATAAACAATAAATTTTGAAGTTTAAAGAGATGTAGAGCAATAAACTTTATGAACAGTTAACAATGGCGGATTCACATGCGAAAATATGTAAATTTGTGCTTACACCTTAGTGACTGAGTTAGGGTTAGATTCGTCTTACCATTGAAGTAGATTTGCAGAAATAGAAGATGGAAATGAAGAGTGATTCTGCAGATTTAGCTCACGAACAGTGCGAAGGGAAGCAAGAAGTTTTAGAGAGAAGGAGGAGTTATAGAGAGAAGAGTAAGAGACAGTTTTGTGAATTAAGATTTTGGCGGTTGAGAGTTTATAAATGAAAAGGCGTGAAATCACCATAGTGACTTGTGAAAGGACTTTAAGTCGACGCCTTTTCCTTGAAAAGACTTAATGAGTGACGGCTTTAGAGAGAGAGAAAAGTACCTTTTGAAAAATATCTCAACCAATTTTGAAATCAGTCCCTTTCAATTTTCATAATTAACCTTCTAATACTAGGAGTTTAGAAAACTTACCTTTGTCTCCCAGTGATTGTATGAATTCTTGACTTTTCTCTTAAAAGAAATAAGTCTGCTTAAATATAATATAAAGTCTGCTTAAAAGAAGTTGTTAAGTCTGCTAAAAATATTATGATGAAAAATAAATTTTGATTAAAATTAAAAATTAAGCTTGGGTCAAGCATACCAAGCTTCCCGAGATAAGCAAACATGTGTCCGCTTCTAGAGCTTTTGTGAAGATATCTCGCGCTTGATGTTCGCTTGAAATGTACTTCATGCTAATGTTCCTCTTTTCTACATTGTCCCTTAGAAAATGATATCGAACATCGATATGCTTTGTCTTGGAATGCATCACAGGATTGTAGGTGATCGAGATTGCTGAGGTGTTATCACACATGATTGGGCAGTCTGCTACTTTGATGTCGTAATCCACCAACTGTTGTTTGATCCAAAGCAGTTGACAAGCCAGCCTACCGCCAGCCTATGTACTGCTGGTGGAGTTGGAAACCGATGCTTGTTTCTTGCTAGCCCAAGAGACAAGTCTGTCTCCTAGAAATTGACAAGTTCCACTGGTGCTTTTTCTGTCGACTTGGCAACCAAAGATAGTCGGCATCCGCCAGTAGCCAACTAAGTTGAAAGAAGATTCCTTGGATACCGATACCTAAGTTGGTGGTATCTCGATACATACTTAATGATTCTTTGGCTGCAAGAAGATGTGACTCACGAGGGTCCGCTTGAAATCTAGCACATACCCCAACAAAGATACACTATGTCGTCCGGCGGTGAGATAGAGTAGAGATCCGATTATTCCCCTATAGTGGGTGATATCAACTTTCTTTCCTTGTAAGTCTTTTGTAAGTTTGCATTTAGCAGCCATTGGTGTATCGAAGGTGTTTGCCATTTCCAATCCAAACTTTTTGACAAGTTCTTTAGCATACTTGGATTGGCTGATGAATATTCCTTTGTTGGATTGTTGAATTTGAAGACCCAAGAAGAATGTGAGTTCTCCCATCATACTCATTTGAAATTTTCCAGTCATGAGTGTTTCGAATCGCTTGCACAGCTTCTCATTTGTAGATCCGAAGATGATATCATCGACATAGATTTGTACTAGCAGTGTCCTTTGTGCTTGAGAATGAAGAGAGTGGTGTCGATCTTTCCTCGCACAAATCCTTGTTCTACTAAGAATTTGGATAGAGTTTCATACTGTGCCCGAGGAGCTTGCTTAAGACCATAGAGGCCTTCTTAAGCTTGTAGACATGAGTCTCTTTTCCTTTTTCCACGAAGCCTGGAGGTTGAGCAACATAAACCGTTTCTTGAAGATCACCATTTAGAAATGCGCTCTTGACGTCCATTTGATATAGCACAAAGTCCTTGTATGTAGCATAGGTTAAGAAGATTCTGATAGCTTCCAGCCTTGCTACTCGAGCAAACGTTTCATCGTAGTCGATTCCTTCTTCTTGGCGATATCCTTGTGCAACAAGTCTTGCTTTGTTTCTAATGATGTTCCCATCCTCATCCTTCTTGTTTCTGAACACCCATTTTGTGCCAATGATAGTATGATCAGCAGGTTTTGGGACTAGCTTCCATACTTGGCATCGTTCAAATTGCTGAAGTTCTTCTTGCATGGCTTCCAGCCAACTTGGATCTTGAAGAGCTTCATCGATCTTCTTTGGCTCATCTTCGAAACGAATGCAAAGACGTAACATACATTCATTTTTGAAGATCTTCGTCCGTACTCCAACATGAATGTCACCAATGATTTGAGAGATTGGATGGTCTTTACATGTTCTTGTGACAAAGGAATGTGATGATTTATCGTTGTTTCTTCATGACAAGGTTCGGAGGAGGACTAGAATGAAGATCAGCTGTGTCTTGATGAGTATTTTGTTCAGAATTTGATTCAAAGGTAAGTTGAAGAAAAGGATTTTCAGGTTCAGAAACAAAGGGTTCTGGGTTTGAGTTTTCTTGAGCAGGGTTGAAGTCTTCTGGTGACCCATTTGATAAGAAATGATGGTCAGGGATATTTGATTGAGTTGCTGGTGATGGATTAGGTATATGAGAGGATGATGGTTGGGAGGTACCTGTCTCAACATTAACAAAATCATCAGCAACATTTGGAGCCACGTGTGGCTCTAATAAATCAAATTCATCAAATGAGACATGAACAGATTCAACTATTTTTAATGATCTTTTGTTGAAAACCCTGTAAGCCTTGGAGTGTAAAGCATAGCCCAGAAATACACCTTCATCGGCTTTGTTATCAAATTTGCTTCTGTAGTCATTACCATTGTAGACTACGAAACACTTACAACCGAAGATTTTTAAAAATCCAATGTTTGGGGCTTTACCTCTCCAAAGTTCATAGGGTGTTTTACCGTGAAATTTGTTGATCAAAGATCGATTCTCGAGTGAAGCAAGCTGTTGACGCCTGCCTGAAATGTTTGGGTAGCTTTGCTTCAAAGAAGCAAGCATAGTTTTAGCAGCTTCGATAAGTGTTCTGTTTCTTCTTTCAGCTACACCATTCTGCTGTGGTGTCCTTACTGCAGAGAAGTTATGACCAATGCCGTGATCATCACAAGATTTTGCTATTCCATTATTTGTGAACTCACATCATTGTCCGATCTAACGTCACCGATTTCATCTAGTTTTTGCGTTTGCGCTTCGAACAAAGCTGTGAGAAGATCGTATGTGTGGTCTTTAGAAGACATCATCTCTGTCCAAGTATATCTTGTATAATCATCCACTACTACTAGCGTGTATCTGTGACCACCATAGCTAATAGTAGTGACTGGTCCGAAGAGATCCATGTGGAGAAGTTGCAGAGGTCTCGATGTTGCGAGTCCTGGTTTGCTCTTGAAAGATGTTTTTGAAAGCTTTCCCAGTTGACAAGCTTTGCAAGCACGATCATGATCAGCAGAGACCTTTGGCAATCCTTTAACTAGACCTTCTTTGGATAGCTTAGATAGATATTTGAAGTTCAAATGGCCGAGTCTTTTATGCCACAACCAGCTTTTGTCTTGAGCAGAGTTTGCCACAAGACATAGGTTAGCAGCCTTGCCGTAAGCATTCAAATCAATCACATAGACATTCCCTTGTCTATGTCCAGTTACCAAGATTGAGCAGGAGACTGGATCCTTGATATCACATCTGTTTGAGGAGAATTGACAGATAAGTCCTTTATCACGCACTGAGAAATACTCGTAAGATTATGTTTCAAGCCTTCTACTAGAGAGACTTTTCCAATGGAGAGATTTCTCGAATGATGGATCCGTAGCCAATTGTTCTTCCTTTAGCATTGTCTCCAAAGATGACTGGAGGACCTTCGCTCGTAGAGATGTTAGAGAGAAGGCAAGATTCTCCGGTCATATGTCTTGAGCAGCCACTATCTAGATACCATACATCTTTCTTTTCTGGACCTGAAGCAGCCATGAAGCACACCTGAGATGTAAAGGTAAGAAAATCATGGTCCCCTTTTTTTTTCTTATGGGTCCAAATGGTTAGCGTATTTTTGGAACCCATACTTGCCTCGATTTTTGGAATAGGGATCCAAAGAAGCTTCATGATGGATTTCACAGACATTCATGGACCAAGTGGCCAAAACATTTGCAAAAGGTACAATGATGGAAATTACGTAAGTCTATTTGATCATGCCGGGTATTGAAAGGTTTTTGAACATTTTCCTTAACAACTTTTGATTTAGCAGCTTGTTAACAAAGAAGCTTTAGGGGCATCTGTGTGAGGCTTCTTGAGTCTGCAGCAGTCTTTGCTTTAGCAAAAGAGTATTTGCTGGTAGTAGACTTCGATACCTCATACATTTTGCCTTTAAGCTTGGTATCAACATTCTGTGTAGCAGTAGCACCATCTGTAGTACTGTTGATGAATCTGATAGGTTTGAGCAGACTTTTCGTAGGCCTTGAAACAACAGCCTTTGCTTTCACGTGCCGGTGGAGGGCCGTTGAGAGTCCGCACCACCTTTAGCGCATTTCTCTCCAAAGAGATGATTGTTTTGCTTTCAAAGCTTCACCGTTTTGATAATTTGAACCTTAGGGTATTTATAAGGAGTAGTAAGATAACCAATTCCTTCTTTACCCTTGTTAGGTTTCGATATTGTGCAGAACATTACTATTCACTGTAAAATGTTCATTTTCCTGTTCAGAGGTTGCGCCAGAAGTGCTTTCAGAGAATCCTAGCCCAGATTTATCTGTTGAGGGCTTCTGATCTCCAAGAATTTGATCAAAGACTGCCGTTGAGTTATTCCATGAGTTGATGGTCTTTTGCAACTCATCTTTCTCAGCAGATATCTCTTTGGCATGATCAATAAGGCAGGCAACCTTTTCATTGAGAAATTTGTTCTCTTCTTTTAACTTGATACTTTCCTCGGACTCCATGGAGAGTTTTTAACTCGGCTTCCAAAGATGGATTTCTTAGTTCTTCTCATGACTTTTAGCTAACTTAACATAGGCCTTTCTAAATTCATTGAATTCCTCTAGCATGTCTTGAGCATCCTTGAGGATTTCTTCTTTGAAGGCTCTTCAAGATTGTTCAATGTTAGCTTGGAAAGGAGAGTATTTAACTTCACTATCTGAGTCATAGGTGGGAGGTGACTCTAGAGCAACGAGGCAAATGTGTGCCTGCCGGTGAGTCGGGTGAGTCATCACTATCATCCTCATCAGAGTCAGTTTCAAACCAAGTAGATACATGGTTTTCTTCTAAGTCCTCAGCCAGTAGACCTCTATGTTTAGAAAATGATTTAGATGGTCTCCTTTTATAGGCTTCATATTTTGGCTTAGGACATTTAGAAGCAAAGTGACCAGGCTTCCTGCAGTTGTAGCAAACTAACTCATTGTTTTGAGCTTTTAGACTTTCGAAAGTCTTTGGTTTGCTTCCTTCTTTTGTTAAATTTTGAGAACTTTTGAAACTTCTTAACGAACATGGCAAATTGCTCGTCAGAAAGAATTTCATTTTCATTTGAAGAAGTAGATGGTTTATTTTCTTGGGCAGGAATTTCCTGAGAGATAGCAGAAAAGGAAGGAAGTTTAAAATGTTTGTCCTGTTCTTGAGCTTGAAGCAATTCTTGCTCATAGACAGTTAAACTCGCATACAAACTTCTGAGGTGCATGGAGTTCAAGTCTTTGGACTCTTTTATAGCAGTGGTTTTAACATGCCACAAACTTCCTAGAGAAGCTAAAAATCTCATATTTACTTCCTTAACACTATATTCTTTTCCTAAGGAATAACAACTGTTTACTACCTCACAAAATCTCAGGCTTGTCGTAGAGTCTCCTTAGGATCTTTTCTCAAGGAATCGAATTGTTGAATGTAGTTATACTTTCTCGTTGTCTCGGTGGGCGATCTCCTTCAAGATATTCCACCAAGGCTTCCCACATTTCCTTGGCAGTTTTGCATCTGATGATCTGTTGATATGTGCTTGTGTCGACAGAGCTGGATATGATGTGAATAGCTTTGCTGTCGAGTTCAACGAGCCTCCTTTCTTCGTCTGTCCATTCGTTCATGGATTTAGGTATCTCGGGAGGTCCACTGGCTACTTCGGCAAGTAGGTTGGGCTTCATTGGAATATAAGGACCTGTTAGAACACATTGCCACAAACGATTGTCAATAGAGTTCATATATCTCATAACTTTATCTTTCCAGACTTCGAAGTGGCCTTCGTCCAATATTGGGACGTGGTATTCGTAGTAGGCAAGTAGGCATATAGTGAGCCATAGGATCTATTCACAAGAGGTTAAGCTTGGAAAAATGAATTTTCAAAGAATTAAGCTCTGATACCAATTGTTGGTCCCAAAATAGGCTCAATCTAGGCTAGAAGGGGGGTTGAATAGCCTAGTTATGTTTTTATAAAAACTTTTTGTAAACACTTCTTAATGATTTCTTAAAAGGATTTAACTAGAAGTGTTAATGCAATGAAATGTAAGAGGTTCTCGAAAGAAAGAGGTCTTAGATCGATCAAGTATAAGTAGTTAATAGAAATTATAAGAACAGAAGTTTAGAAGTGGTTCGCATCGTGAATAGTACTACGTCCACTACCAAAGTGGTTAGCTTTGGATTTTAAAAGTGCACTTGTTTATCCACTAGGTTTATGAGTAAGATCTCTAATGGATCGTGTACAAAATGAGTTTTTAACCAAGTGTATAATGGTGAGAGGAACAATCAAGGATTAATTGTTCTCACACGTGCTAAAGTAAAGAACAGTTTTTAAAGACAAACTAGATGAAGCTGAAACAAATTTAAGGGCAGATCTGCAGTTTCAGGAAGTTTGGTGAAGTGTTAGTTCTTGTTCTTTGATCTCTTGAATGCTTGAGTGTTGAAGATAAGGCTTGAGTGTTTAATGCGCAAGAGTTGTTTCTTCAGATCTTCAAAACTTGAATAAATACCAGAGAGATCTTTTGGACCGTTGGACTGAGGCGTAGAGAATCCAACGCTCTATTGCATTGAATGCAATTCTGGCTTTGGGAGATGTAAGAGCCACCATCGAGATGCAAGGTGTGAGAGAAGACATTCCCAAATAGAGTAAGGTTTCAGATTGCAGGCGTTGCAGCTTAGAAAGTCTTCTTAGCCAAAAAGGGTAATGTCTTCAGACTTCATGTTTCAGGAGACAGTCTGGACAGTTGTCAGCATGTAGAGTTGACTTCTTTTCAAAAATATCTAGATAGGTCTATATGTGTCATAACTTCATGATTTGGCTATCCTTGATTTTTCGCTCTTTGAGCAGACTTCAAAGTTTGCTGTTCTTCCAAGGCTGCTGTAGAAGCCTGCTTGACCGCGCCTAAACTAACACTAAACAGTTCTAAACAACCTTGATTCTAAGACAGCTGCCACACTAATCGGTTCGCAGACCTTTTAACCACTGTTCAATAGAATCAGAAGATGACTCAACCAAATCTAGAACCTGTGGGAGTCAACACTGCTTCTTCAAATCCCTATACATCTTCGTACTCCCCGGATGGATAGTATACCTTGCCTTGTGAGCTTCATCCAACACAAGCCGCTTCACATCCTCAACTGAAGGAACACAAACTCTTCCCCTGAAAGTCAAAATCCCATCTTGATTCATCGCAAACTCCGGCGTCTCATTCTTGCCCAAACCATCAATGATCTTTACTAACCCCGGATCCTTCCTTTAAGTCTCCTTAATCCTTTCCATTAAAACTAGTATAGCCCGAACACTAGCAAACATCACTCCATGATTAACCTCACTAGGATTCCAATCACGGACATCCTCCAACATATTCCATTCCCGAATCATCAAACACGACAAATGAACTTTCCTACTCAAAGCGTTGGCGACCACGTTCGCCTTCCCCGGATGATAAAGTATCGTACAATCATGGTCCTTCAACTTCTCCATCGATCTCCTTTGTCTCATATTCAACTCCTTTTGTGAGAACAAATATTTCAAGCTCTTGTGATCCATACAAATTTCAAACTTCGACCCATACAAATAATGCTTCCACTTATGCAAAGCAAATGTGACCGCTGCCAACTCCAGGTCATGCGTGGGATAATTCTGCTCATATGGAGACAGCTTCCTCGAAGGATAAGCGATCACCTTACCATTCTGCATAAGAACACAACCCAATCCCTCTTTCTATGCATCGCTATAAACAACAAAATTCTCATCTCCGCTAGGCAACGCCAAAACTGGTGCCGTAGTCAACTTCTTCTTCAATTCTTGGAAACTTGCTTCACACTTATCGCTCCAAACAAATGCTGTCTTCTTTTGGGTCAAATTCGTCATCGGTGTAGCAATCTTCAAAAATCCCTCAATGAACCTCTGATAATACTCGGCTAAACCCAAGAAACTCCTAACTTCAGTAACTGTAGTTGGTCTCCTCCAATTCATCACTGCTTCAACCTTAGAAGGATCTACCGCTATCCCGGTACTCGAAACAACATGTCCCAAAAATGAGACCTCCTCTAGCCAAAAGGCACACTTGCTAAACTTAGCATAAAGTTGCCTCTCCCGAAGAATCGATAACACCATCCTCAATGTTGTGCATGCTCCTCCCAAGACTTAGAATATACAAGAATGTCATCTATGAAAACCACCACAAAACAATCCAAAAAATTATGGAACACCCGATTCATCAAGTCCATAAGTACTGCCGGCGCATTAGTCAACCCAAATGATATCACCATAAACTCATAGTTCCCATACCTCGTACGAAAAGCGGTTTCCGGAACATCCTCAGCTCTAACTTTCAACTGATGATAACCAAACCTCAAATCAAGCTTAGAATAAACCACTGATCCCTGCAATTGATCAAACAAATCATCTATGTGCGGCAATGGATACTTGTTCTTGATCGTCACCTTATTTAACTCCCGGTAATCGATACACAACCTAAGGCTTCCATCCTTCTTCCTTACAAATAGTACCGGTGCACCCCAAGGCGATACACTTGGCTTGATAAAGCCAATGTCAAGAAGCTCCTGCAACTGAACCTTCAATTCTTTCAACTCCATAGGTGCCATCCTATACGGCACCTTCGATATCGGTGTAGTCCCCGGCAACAACTCGATACAAAACTCAATCTCCCTATCCGGTGGCATCCCAAAATCCTAACAGAAAACATCTGGAAATTCATTCACCACTGGCACATCTTCTAAGTTCGAAGTAGAAACTCGTTTATCAATCACACAAGCTAGATACCCCGTGCAACCACGTGACAATATTTTCCTAGCCTTAAGAGCAGAAATGACGCGCAAACCTCTAGATGCATTATCACCCAAGAACATAAATTTAGGAACTCCCGGCAATTCGAATGTAACCCTCTTACTAAAGCAATCAACCAAAGCATGATAAGCGCACAACCAATCTATACCGAGTATCACATCAAAATCAAAAAGTGGCAACACTATGAAATCCGCATGCAAAACATGTTCATCCACAAGTACATCGTATGCTTTATAAACTTCCGAAGCCAATAAACAATCCCCAAGCGGGGTAGAAACTTGAAGCACGTAAGGCAAAGACTGAGGCATTACACACAAACGGTAAACAAAATGTGATGCAACATACGAATGCGATGATCCTGGATCTATAAGTACTCGTGCTTCACTATCGAAGATAGAAATGGTACCTCCAATAACTGCAGTCGACTCAGGCACTCCCCTCTGGTCTAAAGCAAATACACGTCCCTACACCTTTGCCTTCCCATCACTATCCCTCTTAGCCCCAACAGTAGGCTGACTCGATCCTCCTGGCTGATTACCCTTCAACTTAGGGCAATTCCTCTTCATGTGCCCCGTAGTTCCACAATAGTAACACTCCACCGGTGCCCCACTCTTGCTCCAACATTTATCCTCCATGTGCCCCGTCCTCGAACAATAGGAGTGTACCACAATCATGCTATGATCTCCCTGACTCAGTGTAGAAGTAGCCCCTTTAGCACCAGACGAATTCCTTGCCTGTCCTTCATGATTAAATTTACCATTTCCCCTCTTGCGATCATTGTTCCCATTATAATTTCCTCGGTTACCCGATCCATTACCTTGTCCTGAAGACTGTCTAGACTGTGGAGAAAAACCCGAATTACCCGTGACACGATGCTCCTCGATGTCCTTCTCAATCGTATAGGCTCTATCAACTGCCTTCATATACTCCACGAACTGATGATATAACAGTTGTCTCCTATACTCCGTCTTCAAACCTTTCACAAATTTCTGAGTCCTCTTCGCTTCATCCGGAATCAAATGAGTGCAATAGTGAGCTAACTCCGTAAACCTCGCTGAAAACTGCGATATAGACATACCTCCCTGCACTAGGTCAAGAAACTCCTTCTCCCTCTTCTCCCGAACAACCTCCGATACATACGAAGCTCTAAACTACCGAACAAAGTTAGGCCATGTGTGGGGAACTCTAAGCATGTCCCAACTCTCCCTAAGCACTTGCCACCAGTGCTCCGCGGCGCCCTCTAGCTTAAACACTGCTAATACAACCTTCTGCTCATCATCACACCTTAACGGTGCAAATATCTTCTCTCGGTGCTCAATCCACAACTCGGCCATCGAAGCATCCGGCTCCCCATCAAACTGTCTTCGTTTCAGCTTCACGAACTTCTCAAGCATCGAATCCCCATGATGTCTAGCATCCTATACCGGTATCCCAACCTACGGTGCTAGATGTGGCTCTGGTTGTGGTCCTGGTTGTAGTTCACCTCTACCGAAACCCCTTTGGTTCATCTCATTCATCATCGCAAGCATACCCGTATACATGGTAGCCATAGCCTCAAATTGCTCCTCCGGTGTCCGTAGTGGAGGAACCTCTTGCTGACGGTTCTCATTAGTCTCTCTCCCACCATCTGTGCCTCTACTGGCACCTCTACCGGCACTACCTCCGGTGCTAGTACCAGCTATAGTATCCACCATCTTAACCTACAAGAACACTCGTCGTTAAGATAGAACTATCACACAAAACCAACCGCCTAAGCCAAGGAACCTATCCCGGCGAATAGCTAACTTATAAACATAGCTCTGATACCAACTATGGCGACCCGACCCGGATCCCAAGACGAGACCCCGAGGTCGTGCCGCCTAGAAAGGCACAACACATACAACACAAGCACATAGCAAATAATGGGTAAGGCCATAACGGCAATACGCCAATAACTTAAACACATGCGAAACCGTAACATAATTAAACGGTGGCGCCCGAGCTAACAAGCTCAAACTAACACAACCAAAGGGATTATGAATCTCTCCGTCCAAAAATTAAAATCACGTGACGCAACATTAGGCACGTATAACAAAACCACCTGTCATGCAATATCAATATTTAGCAATTTATATACCAAGTCATCGGCGACGTTACAGCCGGAACCCAACATTAAACTAAGTCTACAACTCTAGTCTAACATGCTTCAACGGCTAAAGACATGCCGGAAAACAAACATAATAAACCAACTAATACATAGTTAACATAACTGAAGCATAATCATCATGAATACATAAGGCACGACTAACACAAGTCGGTTCCCAAAAGATTAAGTACTAATTAACATAAGTACAAATATCAAACACATAAGTCTTGCTACCCCTCATAAAGTTTACATAACTTTATGTTCCCATCGTCCTTGCCAAAAGAAAAGATACTAAAACTACAAGGTAGCAACCTCGTCAAAAGCTTCACCAATGCAACTCGTTAATCACTTCGATCCGCTCGCATGGCTCGGATCCAGGGAAAACAATCAAAACAAATAGGGGTAAGTCATAAAGACTTAGTAAGTTACTAACATAACTTCCTGTCATGGCATCATGCTCAACAATAATAATTCATGCTATTGACATAATATAACATTTCATAAATAATCATGTCAAGGTATTCATACTTAACAATCTCGAATATCATGTTATCAACAAGTATGACATTTCATTAAATCATTTGTGACGACCCGACCCAGATCCCAAGACGAAATCCCAAGGTCGTGCCGCCGGAAAGCAAATAACAACACACAAGTAGCAAATAATGGGTAGGGTCATAACGGCGATACACCGACAACTCAAAACACATGCGGAAGCGAAATAAAATAAAACAGTGGCGCCCGAGCTAACAAGCTCAAACTAAAAACAACCAAAGAGATAATTAATCTCTCGGTCCAAAAATTCGATTCGCGTGCCGCAACATTGGGCACGTAGGACAAACTCCCTGTTATGCAATTCAATAATAAGCACAATATAAACCAAGTCATCGGCGAAACTACGGCCGGAACCCAACATTAAACTAAGTCTAAGACTCTAGTCTAACAACTCAACGGCTAAAAACACGCCGGAGAACAAACATAATACTTTAACTAGCAATGTAGCATGCTAAACATTTTTCACCAATAAACCAAGCGCGACTAAACCCGTCGGCTACCAACAACATAAGTACCAATAATTATAGTACTAACAATAACAAAATATATGGGAGTATAACTACCAATATACATCTAGCACGACTTCTACTGGTCGGCTACCAAAATAATAAGCTAACAACATAATTACAACATTACAAACACATACAGGTTTGCTACCCAAATTCATGAAGTTTATATAACTTCATCTTCCCAACGACCTCACCAAAAACAAAACAAACATCTAAGTAGCAACCTTGCCAAAAGAATCTTTGTCAACGCAATCTTCTGATTTACTTGGATCCGCACGCTCGGCTCGGATCTAGGGAAAACAACCAACAAATAAAAGTAAGTCACAAAGACTTAGTAAGTTACTAACCATAACTTCCTATCATGGCATAATGCTCAATCATAAATCACATCATGCTATCGTCATGAAATAACCTTATATAAAGTCATGCTATGGCATCCATGCTCAACATTAAATAACCATGTTATCATTATAGTATAACATCTCCCTAAAATCCATATCAAGGCATTTTATGCTCAACGATCATAACTCATGTTATCGGTATAACATAACCTTCCAATGACTTACATGTCAAGGTATATAAACTTAACAACAATAATTCCTCGCTTTTAACATAGTGCCATATCCGAATGATATTCATGATAAAGCATATTAGCTTAACAACAGTAATTTATGTTATTATTATAACATAGTCTTCCCATAATATTCATGTCAAGGCATACAAACTTTAACAATAATGATTTATACCTTTGGCATAAAACCACATTCCAATAATATTCATGTGATAGCATATATGCTTAACAACATTAATCAATATGTTATCTATTAAGTATAACATGTAAGAAACCAAAACAAACATCATATCATATCCAATTCACCAAGCACGTTATTCACTTAAGCACTTGTGAAACAATTCATGTATAAGGGATATGATACCATTACCCAAATTCCTCCGCGTGTCGCTCTCCCGCAAAAACACGTGCAAAACCTTTATGTGCCCTCGATATCCCTCTCGTAGATATCGGCGTCCCCGAGAGCGATCTCCGCCGAGTTCCATAGTTATCAAAGTCATGTGTATTACTACAACTAAGATAAACTACTTCCCCACCGTGGCCATCGATGGAGGGGTGTGTGCAAACCCGGCACGGCGATCCATCGCGATCACGAATCTCACAATTCGTGAAGACGATGTATCGTCCCACCAAAACTCAACCAAACCGACTCAGTGGACTCAAAACCCAAGCACAAGTAATATATACTCATATGCTCAAAACAAGTAGGTAAACACTCTACTATCAAACTAGTCATGCAATTCACCCACAACTAGCATAAACATCACAACCGAGAATCTTATAAGTTCTCATAATCAAGTGTGCTTCACACACCTTAAACTTCTTGGAGGCTCGACCTCCATGAATTCTACCCAAAATTCCGTAGGACCTAATATTATAGTTCCTAGGATTCATACTAACCCAAAGGTTAACTCCGTTGAGTTCAATCTAAGTTTTCCGAAAATTCAAGGAATAGAAGCTTAGGCTTCATCATCCCCCTATAGTCATAACTATCGCCCGAAACCATAATCCCAAGGTTCAATATACTCATATAAACCCAACAAATTACTTAACAAAGCAACTTAGAACAAATTAATCATCTTGTGCATAATTTCATCTAAGTCATCATACCAATCATAACCTTCAATTCATGATTAAAATTTACAACATGGTTTAATATAATCTCTTAAACATGTGTAATTCAATAACTAGGCTTACAATCATGTTTAACAAGCCGAAACACAATTTGGGGAAAATCCCCTTCCAAGCATCTTTGTCATTCAAGCTCAATACACATAATCAATTCATATAGCAAAGTTTAATATACTCTATTAAGCATATAAAACATATTAATCAAGCTCACATCATCCATTTGCAAGCTAAAACAAAATTAGGGCAAGGCACCCTCCAAGTATCTCAACCAAACCAACATCAATCCACATGAACAATCAACATAATCAAGTTCAATAGGCTAGTTAGAACATGAATTTCACATAATCATGGTCTCACATAGGCCAATCAAGTTCTATCATGAAATTGAAATCCTAGGGTTCATACATCTTCTATAAACCCTAACCATGGCTTCCATTGACCTCAAATAGCACAATTGGTTGTTTCCCTAGGGTCAATGGAGCCTAAAAAGAAGAATAAGAAAGGTAGGAACTTACAAAACTCAGCCCTACAAACTGCAATTTTCGGATTCTTGGAGATTGTCTTCTCCTCAATTCTTTCTTCAATCTTGTAGGTAGAATGGGGGAAGAAGAAGACTCCTAGCAATGGACACCAAGCTCAGCCCTTTCAAACCCCTAGAATCGACACCCTCAAGCCCTCTCTCAAGTGCTTTGTTGAGTTTTCGCAAAAAGACACAAAGAGAGAGTCACAATCTGGCCGAACAATGAGAGATAGGATGCGGCTGTTTTTGCTTTTATAAGGGGGATTAAATCCTCTAATCAAGTCACTAATTAACCCTTAATCTCCTAATAGGGTATACCTCTCAAAATTAGTGGCTTTGTTTGGAAATTTATGTGGGGTGCCATTCCAGTTGATCTAGCTCTTCATGTCAAGAAAAGCATTTGTTTCTTCAATCTGAAGTTGCTAAAGATCTGTGGTTACGTTTTGCAAACGCTTTTGGGAAAATAGCTTATTATGACTCTATCTCTCACCTTTGCAATATTTGGCTTAAGGGTGCCTCCACTAGACACCAATTTGGCCTATGTCGTATTGGGATCCTAGTATTCAATTGTTGGGAAGTTTGGAAGGCAAGATGCAGGGCAGTCTATGAAGGAATCCCTATGAATGTTGAGCAGATTTTTAAACAGGTTATATCTCATCTCCGGGACATGTTATCTTTGTTTTCTCCAAAGGCTCCATCAAATCTTGCCGGTCGTCTTGGTTTCATGTCCTTAAATCTGCCGGTTTGTCCTCTCAGCGTAAGTGATGGTAAGTGGATCCGTTGGGAAGTTCCTCCGGATAACATGGTTAAAATCAATACCGATGGTTCTGCTAGAAATGGGTTTTGTTCAGGTGGGGGTGTGATTCGTAATTCTATGGGTCATTTAATTGCAGCATTCTCTAACTTCTATGGATCTGGTACTAATATGCAAGGTGAATTATTTGCTCTTAGAGATGGTTTAAAATTGTGTCATACTTTGAATCTTCAATCGGTAATGGTTGAGACAGACTCTTTGGTAGCAGTTCAAGTAATTAAAGGACAGTGCTGCTCTCCTTGGGCTTATGAGTATGTAATTCGTCAGTGCATTTCGCTGTGTCGTACCTTTGATATTTATCATGTTTACCGAGAAAGGAATAAGGTTGCAGACAGTTTGGCGTCGGAGGCTCATAATCATCAGTCGTCTCTCGTCTTTCACCAACTCAGTCATCTGCCCAGGTTGACTCGTCAGGCCTTCCAGCAAGATAGTTTTGGCATTTATGAGTATAGGAAGTTCTAAATTTTCTCTGTATTTCCTTTTCGAGGTTAGGCTCCTTTGTCCTCCCTTTTATAAGGGCAAGGCTGGTTGTCCCCCTCATGTCTGTATTCTCTTTTATATTTTAATAAACTCTCGCAGGGTGCCGCCCCTGTTTCCCTAAAAAAAAAAAAAAAAAAAGGTTAGGTTTAGATAGGGTTTAATGGGTTAATTTTCGGACAGGGCAGAAAAGGATCAAAATCCCGTAAATGGGTGCCAGGGACCCTTGCGGTCGCTTGGTTGTTGTTTGATGCGACCGCATCAAAGCTTCCTACACCATTTCGGCCTTTGTTCATTCCTTGCTCGGTCCCGGACTCCCCCGCATGTATTCTTGAGTCCTTCCAAGCCAAAAATGATCTACAATCCAACCTTAATGACCTCCAATCTCTAACCAAAGGAATCAAGTCTCAAACCTCATCAAAACATGGCCCAGAACTCAGGCAGAACTCGCCCGAACGACGACCGGAAAAGTCAAACTGAAAAGGGTTTTCGCTAGAATCAAACTAGCAACCAAACCGACGATGCAACTAGCATCTAGCCAACATCCAAGGCATGTTAATGATATTATAGATGCCTTCTAGCAATTATCCAAGTGATAACAACATAAATCATAAACCCGAGATTCAAAGCATCTCGCGAAAGAAAAGTGCATACATGCATCTCAAACGACGTCAACGATCATGCTATTGACTCTAAACATATACGGGAGCTAAATAAACATATTATGATGATTATAAATATATGAATCCATGCATAACACATGCGAGCAACATTTTAGGGTTTTACATTCTCCCCTACTTTAAGGAATTTAGCCCCTAAATTCTTACCGTAGTCATCAAACAAATGAGGATATTTCTCTCGCATCTCCAACTCGGTCTCCCAAGTTGCTTCCTCGATCTCGTGATTCTTCCAAAGGACTTTCACCAATGGAATTCTCTTGCTCCTCAAAACTTGCTCTTTCGTGTCAAGTATCTCCACCGGCTGCTCCACATAAGACAAATCCGGCTGAAAAGTAATCTCCTCATACTCAAGAACATGGGAATCATCCTTAAGATATTTCCGTAACATAGACACACGAAACATATTATGAATCTCCAGCAAAGACGGCGGTAAAGCCACCCTGTAAGTCAAATCTCTTGGTACCCCTTCTAGGCGATACCTTAAGAGATACAAAGTCTCCAACCTGAAACTCCAAATCTCCCCTTAAAATCAATCGTACGAACCCGTAACATATCTTCCAGTATCTGAATTGTTCTCTCGGACTAACCGTCTGTCTGAGGGTGAAAAGCTGTGCTAAAGTTCAACTTGGTCCTCATAGCTTCTTGTAAAGCCTGCCAAAACCTCGATGTAAATCTCGGATCCCGGTCTGAAACAATACTAACTGGAACCCCATACAATCTAATAATTTCCTGCACATATAATGCCGCTAACTGACTCAATGAATATGTCATCGCAATCGGAATAAAATGAGCCGACTTCGTGAGTCGATCAATAACAACCCAAACGGCATCAAAACCTTTACGGGTACGCGGAAACCCCGAAACAAAATCCACTATCTGTCGCTTCATGCCATTCCGCCAAAATTGTTTCTTCAAATCCTTATATATTTCCGTACTCTCCGGATGGATAATATACTTTACCTTGTGAGCTTCACCCAACACAAGTTGCTTCACCTCATCAATTGAGGGAACACAAACTCTACTCAAACCATAAACCTAGACTCAGTCTCCGAGTCTACTATCTTAAAAACCAACCAAGTAGGCAAAAACCAAACTACCAAAAATCCCACATTCACAAGTTCGGAAATTTTCAATAACCATAATACCAAGCACTTAGGTTGAAAATATCGTGACTCATACTTGAGTCGCAAAGCACTCATAAATTCCATGACTAATTAATTAAGCATGTGAATTCCAAATATACTATCGGAGCGTATCCAAGGACTTTATAAACATAAGTCTCCCGAAACTATTTGCTTCGGAGCTACAACATGGAATATAAATACAAGAATTCTAAATCATGAGATGTAAAAATGACCGATAGAGCAATTCACAATTTAAGGAAGAGTGTTCCACAACACACTTCTAAAACAAATAAGTTAACATTCAGGATCATGCAAGTCATGCTCGCAACTTCCAAATCATAGGCAATGCACATAATAGCATCATGCGAAAATTTATTCCATTCATTTTTCCTTTTCTTCTGGTAAGAGGTTTAGTCAATTTCTAACACACTACCAATCCTAGTCCACCAACGAACCTCTTTTGATCACCAATTTAGGGTACCGGCTAAATTGGATTTCAAAAGCTTTCGTTGCAAGGATGCGAAGGGTTATGAGAAAATCTTAAGCATCCTTTACTACAGTCTCACATAATCATGCAATAGTGTAATCATGGCATATACACAAGGCAATGATAATCAAGATTTTATCATGCAATATTCTAAACAAGTTACATTTCTTTCTAATGCATATAAGCAAGTTCATACTCAAATACAACTATTTCCGTTAGACATATTTATTACTCTTATAAACCATGTCTTTTTTTTTAACAAGATGCATCTACCATGCATGTTCGCACATAAAGATCATATATTAATTCTCCTTTTAAGATAACACATGCACCGGTACAAGTTATGTCTATACTTCATAATCACAAATATATCTTACTCAAAATTTTAAATCCTCAACGAAATGATAAAATTCCCATCATTAACAGTGTCGCATGTACACATGTATATCATGCAAATATGATATAAAATAACCAAGTATCATCATACTTTAACGCATATACTTTATGTAATTCATGCAATTTATGCAACTCATATAATCCATATATTTCGTGTAACTCATAACCATGCATATTGGTTAACCAAACAACCATTATAACACAAGTGATTGCCAATTCAATCGTGCATAATCATAACACAAAACCAACAAAACATACTCATAAATTTCCATCGTGGTAATTCACTAAGCAATGGAAGTTCTAACAATTACCAAGGTCCGTATATCGAGTATACTCGCCTAATAATATTTTCATAGTAAACTCAAGGAAAAGAGTTAATATTTACTCTAGTACACACAACCATCAAAACTCCGTAAAGTTTATCATTACCTTAACCAAAATCTTGTCTTCGACAAAACACACACGAAATACCTTCGCGTGGTAACGACACTCTATTAGTCGCAATAAAACGGTATACCCGTCTGTAATAATCTTAACGCATCCCATAACCACCAAGTTGTTACCCGTGCAATTCGAGCGTATCCTACTCGCATAAAAATCACACAATAATGTATAATTATTTTACTTACAAAATTACACATATCTCTATAGCATACAAATTTAACACACCACTAGTAATCACCCCTAGTAACATTATCACATACACATTCTTCATATATGCATGACATTGCCATATATATAGGCATACCTAACCGTATTACTTTTATCAGAATCGATCGCCTACCGAGATCAAAATTTCAACCAAAACCGTAAACCAATCCCATACGGGACATCCTCCTCAATAATATCCATAAATCGAGGAAAGCAAAAATAATTAAATCTCAACACACAATGCAATGTATGTATTAATGCATATGAGCTACCGATACAACGTCCACTCATAATAGCGATAATAGCAACCCTAATATCCGTATAATGAATTACCTCCCATCCAAGGTAGGTCTCAAAACTCCGCAATGGCCAACCGCCACGTACGCAAACAACCTCAAACCCTAGCTCGTCTATAACCATTTCACTAAAGGTCACTAGGCGCTTATTAGTGCTCTTAGAGTCATTAATCCTCAATTTAAGGCAATCCATTCCAATGTGATCACCACCATAAACTAAACACTTGTCTATATTGCTCCAACACCTACACTTGGTGTCCCATTTCTCAAACGGAATTTATACAATAATTTATCATCTCTTCATCTATAATTTTAGGTAAAAGCATCACTCCGCTTCTGTTCCACGGATTTGCCTACACGGAGGTACCAACTGCCCTCTAACCACATGATCAACCTTAATATTCCCTGAGGTCCTCTCTCAGGTGCGTTCCTTAATATTTAACTTTTCTCATAAATATAAACCACAGCCCCTTGATAATCCGTAAGCTGTTATGGAATAAATTTCCTGTAACACCTCATCCTTAATCCTTAACTCTTTCACAATTTATGGAGTCTTCCTAGCCTCATCCGGTACTAAGTGCGCTACTCTAATGCGCTAACTCTGTGATCTTCATTTAGATATTAAATCACAATATCATCATATCTGCCACCAATTCTCCGGTGGATTCTCAATCATTGATATTACTAGTACCATCTTATATTTATCAACATTGGCACCTCTACTAGTGCTAACATCCATTCTAGTTCAAACATCTTAACATACTATAACTCTCGACGTTAAGATATAACAAATCACACAAACCAACCCCCAAAGCCAAGGAACCTATCCCGGCTGAAAGCTAAATTTATAATCATAGCTCGATACCAATCTGACGACCCGACCGGATCCCAAGACGAAATCCCAAGGTCGTGCCGAAAGCAAATAACAACACACAAGTAGCAAATAATGGGTAGGGCCATAACGGCGATACACCGACAACTCAAAACACATGCGGAAGCGAAATAAAATAAAAACAAGGGCGCCCGAGCTAACAAGCTCAAACTAAAACAACCAAAGAGATAATTAATCTCTCGGTCCAAAAATTCGATTCGCGTGCAACATTGGGCACGTAGGACAAACTCCCTGTTATGCAATTCAATAATAAGCATAATATAAACCAAGTCATCGGCGAAACTACGGCCGGAACCCAACATTAAACTAAGTCTAAGACTCTAGTCTAACAACTCAACGGCTAAAAACATGCCGGAGAACAAACATAATACTTTAACTAGCAATGTAGCATGCTAAACATTTTTCACCAATAAACCAAGCGCGACTAAACCCGTCGGCTACCAACAACATAAGTACCAATAATTATAGTACTAACAATAACAAAATATATGGGAGTATAACTACCAATATACATCTAGCACGACTTCTACTGGTCGGCTACCAAAATAATAAGCTAACAACATAATTACAACATTACAAACACATACAGGTTTGCTACCCAAATTCATGAAGTTTATATAACTTCATCTTCCCAACGACCTCACCAAAAACAAAACAAACATCTAAGTAGCAACCTTGCCAAAAGAATCTTTGTCAACGCAATCTTCGATTTACTTGATCCGCACGCTGCTCGGATCTAGGAAAACAACCAACAAATAAAAGTAAGTCACAAAGACTTAGTAAGTTACTAACCATAACTTCCTATCATGGCATAATGCTCAATCATAAATCACATCATGCTATCGTCATGAAATAACCTTATATAAAGTCATGCTATGGCATCCATGCTCAACATTAAATAACCATGTTATCATTATAGTATAACATCTCCCTAAAATCCATATCAAGGCATTTTATGCTCAACGATCATAACTCATGTTATCGGTATAACATAACCTTCCAATGACTTACATGTCAAGGTATATAAACTTAACAACAATAATTCCTGCTTTTAACATAGTGCCATATCCGAATGATATTCATGATAAAGCATATTAGCTTAACAACAGTAATTTATGTTATTATTATAACATAGTCTTCCCATAATATTCATGTCAAGGCATACAAACTTTAACAGTAATGATTTATACCTTTGGCATAAAACCACATTCCAATAATATTCATGTGATAGCATATATGCTTAACAACATTAATCAATATGTTATCTATTAAGTATAACATGTAAGAAACCAAAACAAACATCATATCATATCCAATTCACCAAGCACGTTATTCACTTAAGCCCTTGTGAAACAATTCATGTATAAGGGATATGATACCATTACCCAAATTCCTCCGCGCGTGTCGCTCCTGCAAAAACACGTGCAAAATATATGTGTCCTCGATACCCAAATCGTGGTATCGACGTCCCCGAGACATTCCCCGCTCGAGTTCCATAGTTATCAAAGTCATGTTTCCATACTACAACTAAGATCAACTACTTCCCCACCGTGGACATCGATGGAGGGGTGTGTGCAACCCAGCACGGCGATCTATCGAAATCACGAATCCCACAATTCGTGAAGACGATACATCGTCCCGCCAACGACTCAACAAACCGACTCCAGATGAACTCAAACTTCAAGCACACGTAATACATATTCATATGCTCAAATAAGTAGGCATGTACTCCACAATCATCTAGTCATGCTTTTAATTCACAACTAGCACATAATCACATTAGAGATAAAATCAAGACTCTAATCATCAAGTGTTCTTCATACACTTTAAAATACTTGGAGGTTTAACCTCCATTAATACTACCCAAAATTTCGTAGGACTTAGGCATATCATTCCTTAAGGTCATACTAACCCAATGGTTAACTCCGTTGAGTCATTTACAAACTTTCACAAATTACGGTATAGAAGCCATTGGCCTCAATACTCTCCTATGTCCATACTAACATGAATAAATAGGTTACTAAGGTCATTAAACCCATAAAACCCCAAATAAACATTTAAATAGGAAACATAGAATCAAAGTCACAATTTAGGCATATATATACATTCTAGCCATTTCATCAAATATGAGTCTAACCATTTCATCAAATATGCTCCCAACACTTAAACAAGCAAGATAGAATAATTTATCATACATCTCTACAAATGAATAACATCATAATCATGGTTTATAACATGTTCATCCAACCAAAAATTCATCAATTAGCATGTAGCAAAACATGGTATCTCTACAAAGCCCTAAGTGCTCTCATTGACCTCAAATAGCAAGATTGTTTTCCCTAGGGTCAATGAGGCTAAAATAAATAGGAAGAGATGTTGTAACTCACCTTCAATCAGCCCTACAAGAAATCAAAACGAACATGCAATGGTTGGTATGTGTTCTCCTTGTTCTCCTCTTCACTTCTATGGTTGGGATTTGGAAATGGACTCCTCAAGCCTTGGCCACCATTGTTGAACACTCAAGAACCTCCCAAGAACTCTCTCAAACCTTCAAGAAAAGCTCAGCTCGTTTTTGAAATGGATGGCTGAAGAAAATGGCTTTAGTGGATGTATTTGGTCACCTTTTGGCTGAATAGTGGGGTGGGAAGGGGTGACAATTGCATGTTGATGTCTCTCCTTGCCAAGTGTCTAACAATCCCTTCAAAACTCCCAAAACTTGCTCAAGGCACATTGGTTGATAGTTAGGACGAATTAGAAGTGATTTAGGTTAGGTTTGGGTGGGGTTATGAGGGCCAAAATGGAGTAAACACCAAAGAAAATCATATCAGGAAAAGCAAACCATGCGTTCGCATGGTGCATCCTAGCATGCGATCGCATGCTAGGCATAAACAAGGCTCCTCAATTCTGTTCAGCTTACGGGGGCAAGGTCTCTAGACTTCAAAGGGTCTTCAATCACTCCAAAACAACCCCAAACTCAAGGCCAAAGATCCCTAGGTTCAATCCTTACTCAAAAATGAGCTAGAACACAACAAACACTCCCGAGAAACGCTCAAACGAGCCAAACGAAGAAGAACAACAACTAGAAGTGAGCAATGAACAAATCGACGATGCAACGAGCATTGAAACAACTTCTAAATCATGTTAAGAATGTTATGAATGTCATCTAATACTTTTATACATGTTTTCAACAACTAAACATAATCGAAGTCCCAACACATCTCATGTAAGACCCCGATTCCTGGTTAGCTTGAATTGCGTGCTATGCTCGCATTTCTTCTTTGGTTGATTGCTCGTTGAGTTTGTGAGAGAGTCTGGACAGGTAGGAGAGATCACATTAAGACCAAATTCTATTAAGAGATGCCATATAGTTGTTGAGTTGCTAAAGTCACAAGTCGTAACCCGACGATAGTCGAAATGCGACGCGATTGAGAGTTTACTCGGGTTTTGTGTTCCTGACCTCGATTTGGTCCTAGATCTTTACATGATGATTAAATAACATGTTTAGATGTATTAGACTTCTATTTGGATGCATTCCTTAAGTCTCGTGATGCAGTTTCGACGCTTAAGTCTCGTGATTTCGAGATTGAGCAATCGCCTCTCCTTATCGTTGTTCATCACCAGTTCAGAGATATTTTTAGCCCTTAGCCGGTGATCATCGCCTTTACCCGTCGGTTTGTGGTTTCATTCGACGCATTCAGGCCTATTTTTAGCCCTTATAGGTGTTTACAATCATGGGTGTTGTTTATGGGAGTTTAGACCTACTTAAAAGTGGTTTGAGACTTGGATTCGGATTAGTTTAATGTTTGAGGACTTTAGGGTTCAATTGTGAGCTATTTTGAAGCTTTAAGGGTCGAGATGTTTAGAGTCAGAGGCCTACTTTAAAAGTGGTTTGAGACATGGAAGTTTAAACAAGAAAATTTTGAAGAGCTGATTTTAGGGCAAAGCTCAAAGAAACAAGAAAATTTGAGAGGCCACCATGCGGCCACCATGCGACCGCATGGTGCCCATTCCCCGTTACGGGAATTTTTGTTAGTTTTTGCAATTTGCCTAAACTATACCCACCCAAACCCATCCTAAACTAATCCTAAACCCTCCTAACTACCTTAAGACATATCCTAACCATCTATTAGAGTTTTAGGGTGAGATTAGTGTGGTTAATTAAAGAGAAACAAACCTACTAATCTAAACATCACCCACTTACCGTATTACTCTTTTAAACCCCAACCTCCACATCTAACACTTCATTTTCTGCCTACACTTCACAAAAAACGTGGGAGAGCTTGAGAGAGGAGATTTCTAGGGTTCTTGAGGGTTCAATCTTGGAGGCCATAGCTTGGAACCTTCTTCCCCCAATCTACACCATAGTTTTGAAGAGAAGGTTGAAGAGAACAACACCACCACCAAGAATTTCGATTGTGACTTTGTAGGGGCTGAACAAAGGTAAGTTACTACCCTATTTCTCTTTCTTTTGGCCCCATTGACCCTAGGGAAAACAACCTTGGTGCTATGTGAGGTCAATGGGTGCAATTTTAGGGCTTGATTAGAGATGCCATGAACCCTAGGTTTCTAATTGATGAATTATCTTGGATGAACCTATGTGAGACCTAGATTTATATGAGATTCATATGTAAAGTAGCCTATGTATCCTTGCTATGTGATTATTTCATGTGTCTTGAGCATGATTGGTGAAGTTACTTGGAAGGGGATCTTGCCCAAATGATGATTTGGCTTAATGAGCATGCTTGTAACCTTGATTAATATGTTATATATGTGTAGTATAATGTATTAATCCTTGCTATGTGATTTATTTCATGTTTATGAGCATGATTGGTGATGTTACTTGGAAGGGGTTATGTAACGACCCGACCCGGATTTCAACACGAAATCCCAAGGTCGTGCTGCTGGAACTATCTTAATAAGAGGACAAGCACTTGATAAACAGTAGTGCTAATCAAACAGTCGAGCAAACTCGCTCTAAACATGAACATAACACCGCACTAAAATACGGTATTTCAAAAATCGAATAAGCGGAAGCAATATAAGAAAGAAGTCCCAAGCTATGAAGCTCGAAACCAACGACAATGAAACCAAGAGAGACATTATCTCTCAAAGGAGGAAAAACAAAACTCGCGTGCCGCAACAATGCAGACGCTAATCAAACCATCGGCACTCCAGGCCGGCGTTTCAACAGAGAACCAACCTGATATAACAATTACCCAACGGCTAAAGCATACCGGGGTCAACCAACAACTATAAAAACTAGAATAAGGAAATTCCCCCAAAGCTACTGCGTGCCCGGGAGACAACTGAAATAAATACTAAAACCACAAACAAGGCACGACACAACACGTCGGCCCAAGAAATAACCAATACAAATACCCAAGTATTCTACCCGACTGTAAAGTCTAAATAACTTTACAAAATGTCGATCTCACAAGAATAGCAAAGTACATGAAATCAATGACAATGCTAAAAAGGAACAAGACTCCACAAGCTGCTACTCGGGAAAGTCGGCTGCTACAAACACGAACCACACGATCTAACCTCGATCTATCGACCACCGCGCCACTACGATCTCGATCTACTCGACCTCGGTGCGGCTATCGATTCATCGCAACTAAAAACAAGTGCGAGATGAGTCATAATGACCCGATGCGCTACTACAATATATATGCAACATATAATTATGTAACATAAACATAACCAGGGTGTCATTTTATATATGACAGAAAAACCCGTGAAGAGGCGTCGTATCGTTTCGATACTCCACAAGATATCCACTCCTTCTTACTTACTAAACCGTCCAAATGAACCAGGGTGTAATCCCCTGTTCACACACAAATCAAATGAATTAGAAGGTAGTTCCCACAAAACATCATATGCAAGTATACATATCATAATATATACAAATCAAGCTATTCACACTTTGTTACCACGTGTAAGGGTGCATGTTTATATATATACACCTATATCGATGTATATCTCTAAATATACATATCAAATCTCCCATAAAATCATCATGCATAAGTGTGCATATCTATATATATACACATCAAGTCTTTCATATATATCTTTATATACAAGTATGCATATATCTATATATACATATCAAATCTCTCAT
This sequence comes from Codonopsis lanceolata, assembly GCA_013146195.2. NCBI lineage: Eukaryota > Viridiplantae > Streptophyta > Magnoliopsida > Asterales > Campanulaceae > Codonopsis > Codonopsis lanceolata. The sequence goes on along the minus strand of CM028382.1, from coordinate 29,729,701 downwards.
ATATCATCAGCCAATACAAACATGATCAATAAGATCTCATGTTCAACTAACACTTTGTTATCACATAAGTGCCCATAGTAAGCCACATAAAGGATAGAGAAGATACCAAATCACTTTCGTCGTATTGCTCCTGCAATCACAACTATTAATCATATCGTGCCAGTGATACCCGTGTTCAGGTATCAAAGTACCGAGCTCTCTTCTCGGGTCTGAGCTCTCTACTCAGGAAAATAGCACTAGCCAATGTGCTCAATTGGTTACGACAAAGGGGGCTACTTCCCCATTGTAGCTAGCAGTGGAGGTGTGTGTGAAACCCGAATCCGGTACGGCGATACATTGCAACCACGAATCCCATAATTCGTGAAGACAATGCATCGTCCCACCATCATCATGAAAACTCAAGTAATGCCAGCTGGACTTATATGCAATGCACAAGTAGATGTTTACTTGCTAATTCTCAAGTAGATATAATGATCTACTAAACTCATACGATTATGCACATTGTTACATAAATCACAAAACCACAATAGGAACTCATTTGAGTCTCTAAATCATAAGTGCCAAGTTTGTTCACTCTATTCAATTCAAGTCCCAAAAGCTAGTAATCTAGTCAAATGGAATATAATTATCATAGGATCTCACCACGATCCTCGTAAGGTTCAATTGTTCCTTAACTCGACTCCGTTGAGTCTTTACTACAATTCCAACCAAATAGAGTTTGAACACTATATGTGTCCCAAGACTCTTTTCTATGTTCTCGTTTGAGGCATAGCAAGGTTCTCATTCCATTTAGGAATCTTAGTTCAAGTCCCAAGTCAATTATATAAGGGAAGCCCAAGTTGATTATTGTGAAATCAAGCTTAGTTCAATTTTGATTCATAATTCCACTTAATAGTAGAATCCAAGTTCACCACAATTCATTAACTGTAGAACAGATCAAGCACGAAGGCAAATACATTCAATATGCTCATAAGTCATATCATAGAAACACATAGAAGAATCAATTCTTGACAAGGTAGGAAATCATGCATTTAGTCATAATATAAAATATACACAGTATTCCATATTCACCTATGAAATTCAACAGAGTCACAACTTAACCATCAATCCATTAAGTACTATCCAAGACTACTCCGTTAGTCTCGGATCATGAAGCCATTTACTAAACTCTTCCTAGAGTAGTAACTCATTCAATAACACAAAAGTCGATGGTAGTCAAAGACTTAAGCAACACTAGAGCGGTAATAACCCGTAAGGTCAAACCATACCGGTGAGTCTTAGATAACAACATGGTCATCCTAGCGACTTATACAAGTAGACTCCATGTATAGAGTACTAAGAAAGCCCCAATCCAAATCTTCTCATAGAATAGTCCTCAAATTCATTATTCAACAAGTAGGTGTTTTTACTCATTAAAGAATCAAGTAGGAATTCGACAAGAGCGAATTCAACCTGTCAAGTAGATACATCATTCTACAACATGCTCTCAATTGTGCATTTGCTTCACACAATCACATAAACCACATAAGAACTCGATTGAGTCTTATAATCACTCATATCAAACATGCCCTTCAATCCATCCCAAAGTCACGTAAGCTAATATATTAGTCTAACGCACTACAAACGCCGTAGGGATTGAATGTGGAGTCGGTATTGTTCAATAACTCCCTAATCTCAACTCCGGTGAGTTTTACTAAAATTCAACCAAATAGAGCATTGATACCATATGCATCACATTGCCCTTTCCTAAGTTCTCCTTTCATTTAAAACTCGATAACTAGGCCGTTCATGATCTTAAACTAGCTCTAAACACAATCCCGAGTTTCAAACCCTAGAATCGGAGATTTTGTTAAACCTTGAATTGAAACATAATCTTTCACAAGAGTTGTTCCTAAGCTCATTATAAACAACATTCATGCTTTGCATAAAGTCAAAATCACAACTTCAATAAGAATTCATAAAATCCTACTCATATTTCTTAGGTTGAATTGGAGGATTTGTCTTCACAAAAGATGTTCATAATCATCAATAGAGCAACTATAATGAAGGGGTCATGTTACTTTATTGAACATGAAAATCTCAGGAATTTGTCAATGTACCTTATTCCTAAGATTAATGGAGGAAAGGATGATCAAAGCATGGATTGTTGTAGAGAAGATCAAGGGCTTCGATTTGGCGGTCTCGGATCGCCGATCGGACCACCGGAACTCTAGGAAATGGTCTCTCATGCTAGGGTTTCCTCCATGGACGAAAATGGAGCTTGAAGCTCTGTATCTCTGGTTATTGTTGATCAACAATGGCTGAATTTGGCTGAAAATGGTTTATATACTTACCATTTAGACCCTAATCCAAGTGAAGGGGGTTATAAGCCTTTCTATTGGCTAAGGGAGGATGGCCTTTGATAAGGGTTGATCCAAGGGCTTAGAAGGGTTTGAATAAAGTCAAAAATGGTGTTCTAGGCTGAAATGGTCGGACTTTGGACAAGGGGCAAGGGGCAAGGGGATCTTCAACCAGAACAAGTCAAAAACCCAAAATCTGGAAAACAGACAGTCAATCTTGTAAAATCGACCATAAATAGCTCACACCTCCAAATCAGGTGATTATTGATTTTTATGAAACTAGACTCTTTAAACTATAGTTTAGCCTTTTAAATTACTCAATTTAGACTTATATGCATCAAAATATGGCTACTACAAGTTCAATTACAGAAGCTGATTTCCTGAAAACAGAATTCTGGCACAGCCTAAATGAGGTACTTATACACCTTGGAAAAATACCATATTTTACAGGGAGTATCCTAACATATGTAGGTAAAATATACTAAATTTTTAGAAAATTATCTTTAGTAGATTGGTACCAGAATTTTCCCGAAGTTCGCCCAAAACCGGACTGAATCTGTGAAGTTGGTCATCTTATTTCCAAATGCAACAAGTCTATGAAAAATGATTATGCAAGCATGGGAAATACTAGTACACTTGGTTTAGAACTCAAATGAACTTCTCGCAAGTTGAAAACACAAACAATACAAGCAACGAAGGCAATCCCGAGAAACCCTAAGGCTCAAACGAAGCAACAATGCTTCTAAACTCTCAACCAAGCATACTATGATCAACATGAACATTAAAAGTCATATATGCAAGGTACTAAGACTCCAATGAGACCTAGTTAAGTGCTAACATGCTAAGACGAACACTCAACGCATTAACAACAAAGCATGCAATACGAGAAAGTCAAATACACGAAGGTTCGGGGTCTTATAGGTTATGCCCAAATGATGATTTGGCTTAATGAACATGATTGTAACCTTGATTAATAGGTTATATATGTGTAGTATAATGTATTAATCCATGTTGTGCGATTTATTCATGTTTTGGAGAGTATGATTGGCAAGGTAATTTAAATGAGTTTATGCACAAACTGGTGAATTTGTTCTATGTTGTATTGATAAGTGTTTTGTTGGGTTTATGTGAGTTCAATGAACTTGGGAAGATGGCTATTGATGATAGTTATGAACATAGGGGGGGTATTGAGGCCCATGGCTTCTATGCCCTAAATTTTGGAAAGTGTAGATTGGAGTCAACGGAGTCATTATAAGTTCGATAATGAGCTAAACGAATTTGGGTTGAAATCCTACGATGATTGGATTTCGCTTGATTAATGTTGTGAAATGCATAGTCTCCAAACTTTAAGTGGAATTATGATTATGATGAACTTTGTGGATTTTTAGGCTTGGGAATCAAGCCCGAATGAATATTGGGATTTTGTTGTAAACTCTAATGAGATATTAAAGTGTGGATTTATGAAACACATAAAGAATGAAATGTAGTATTAAGACTCAACGGAGTCGTTATAAGGCCAATAAAATATTAATGAGCCTTGGGTTGAAACCTTACAATGTTTGAGTTTTGTTTGGTTATGATTGTGCACACCGGGTTTTGGGTTTGTGTCCAATTGAGACATTCATGTTATGGAGACTTATTAGAAATATATTTTGAGCATGCTTGTTAGAGCACGGGACATTAGAGACCAACGTACGGTCACGAGTATAATTAAGAGAAGATTAAGAAAGAATTCTCTCCTTAAGGATTTTGGTCGTATGCATATAAAGGCACTTGTGAGAAAGTGACTATGGAGTAGTCATGAGGTTCTTGAGTACGGTATTAGTGATTTCGATCATATACGACGATTAGGACTATGATTGAGTCTGGTGTACTTAAATTAAAGACTAAAATATTAAGTCTTGAGTTGTGGATATTCTTAGACTAACATAGTAGTCTTTGGTTTGATTTTGAGTTGAGGATTATTGTAGACCTCACATTATGATTTATTAAGCTTATATGATATCTTTGATTTGGGTGATGACTTGAGGAATAATGAGTACCTCAATATGTGGTTCTTGAACTAAACTTGTAAGTTAGTTGATCATGTTGGTCATATGCAAATATATGCATTGTTCATGAGACTTTGTAGAGCATTATGTCCTACTTGTTTATATGCAAACATGTGCATGGTTTATGGGATGTTGTAGAGCATTATGTCCTACATGATTTAATGAGCCCGATATTAATGAACTTGGTTTCATTGGTTTATGCAAGTAAATATCTACTTAATCATTTTGGTTTAAGTCCAACTGGCGGGTTTGGTTGTAGTGTCAGCAATGGGACGATTCATAGCCTTTGGAAATAATCGCTATGAATCGTTGCATTGGTTCCCTTTCTCCTCACTATTTGGCCAATAGTGGGATGTGATCTCGAGTTATGCCATCTAGCTTGACATCGAGCTCTCATTTCTCATCCTAGGTTGGATGAATGTAACGAGTACTCAAAAGGAAAAATGATGAGTTGTGATTATTTGGGGGACGAAACCCCAGGGTATGATTGGTTGGGTATTGAACCCGGATTTTGGATTGAGGATGAATCCCATGATAAGTTTGGTTGGGTGTTGGACCCGGATTTGGTTGTAACGGTTCGATTTACGTGTCTTGTTACACATGTTTAATTATGAGTATTTATATGAAAGACATTATGCTATGTGGTTTATGTGAGATGATGTGCTTGGGTAATTAAGTGCATGTTTATTGTTGGTACACTAGTATGATACCATGATTTTTATATGCTTATGCATTATGCCATGCCATGACATAATATACCATACAGTTGCATGTAGTAACTTACTGGGTCATTATGACTCACTCCGTGTGGTTGTTTTCCCTAGTGTGTGCAGTGATCCCGTTAGTACGCGCGGCGACTTCGGATAGCTATTTCTAGCAGGTGGTCTTCCGGGCTATAAGCTTGGAGTTATTTAATATTAATGTTGTTATTTATTTGTGAGACACAGATGTAAAGTTATGTAGACTTTACTTGGGTAGATTATAGTAGTATATTATTGTTATGTAATTGGGAGCCGGCTAGTATAGCCGAGCTATTGTATCTTTAGAAGTTATTTCTGTTGTCATTCGAGCAAGTTGGCTCGTTTATTCTAGTACTGTATTATTGTTGTTCCTACCTCCGACAGCTCTAGTCGTGAGATCTTGGTTGGTGGTTTAGCGTTTGATATTATATTGTTGTAGTTGAATTGTCCCTCCGGCATGTTGTAGCCGTTGAGTGGTGTTTATCAGGTTGGGATTTTGTTAGTTGCCGGCCTTGGTTGCCGATGGTTTGTTGCGCGTGTCTAATGTTGCGTCATGTGCGTCGAATTTTTGGGCCGAGAGATTTACTATCTCTTTGGTTGTTTTTATTTCGAAGCTTGTTAGCTCGGGTCCCATTTTGTTTTTGCTTCCGCAGGTTTTAGTTTTTGTTGGTTCGCTTCACCATTATGGCTTTGTCTTCTTGTCTCGAGCTTGTTGGCTCATCTTTTGACTCGCACCATTAAGCTTAGCAGGTGCTTGTCTGTCTCTTAGCTTATCCTGACGGCACGACCTTGGGATCTCGTCTTGGGATCCGGGTCGGGTCGTCACATCTCATGTCACAAAGGATGCATACGAGCATGGAAATCAACGTCAACGATCATGCTATTGTATTCGAACATAAGAATGAGCTATGTAAACATGTTTATGATGAATATGAAAGTATGAACTCATGCATAAAACAAGCAAGCAATGATCTAGGGTATTACACGTTAGCTCAGATTTGCCTTGGATCTCTTAACGGTCTTAACAGACATTGAGCAAATAATTTCCAAATAAACTTTTAAGCCCGGAATTGTCTCGAACTTCATGCTAAACACCGTATAAAAGCTCGATTATGCATGGAAACCTACATTAAGCACAAAAACACAAATAATAATATTTCCAAAGCATAATTAACTCAAAAATAGCACAAAATAACAAAAACTTCTCAGGAAAATTAGTGAAAATCTTGGGCTCATCACACCCCCAAACTTAAACTTTGATCGTCCCGAGAAAAGAAAATGAATCATGAATAAGCTCGAGAACAATATGAAATGAAGGCGGCGCTCAATTAAGATCCCAGAAGCATTACCATTTAAGAGATCAATCCAAAATTATAAACATGCATAATAGAGGTACGAATTGATTCATATGCTAGCAAACAATCCTCAAACAATTATTCATACCATAAAACATTTTTTTACCCAAAAGTGGCAATGCTCTAGCTTAGATTGAACGGCCAACCTAGATACCAAATGCAAGTCAAACCGAAAGAGCCATCAACAAATATTTTTTCACAAGACAAGGCAAGGACACACGGCATGACAATATCAATAGGACTTTATAAAGCTTGTAATGTTCGGCCAAGGTTTGGGCTACAAATGAAGGCTAGGATAGCAAGTCAAGAGAGCAAAGAATTTGAAGTCTTCACAAGATGACTAACTTCATTAAAGCATAACTCTTCAAATAACCACAAACTCACTTCAACAACCCCTTAAACGTTAAACTTTGGGTTGAAAAAGTGTCTCAATTACAACAACAATTAAGCACCATCCTTATATCTCCTTGAGAAAATTGAAGAATGAATGATGTCTTATTTTAATTATTTCATTGCAAGTGGACAAGACTATTATAGAATCGTATTGGAAGCAAGGGTCGAACCCACAGAGACAAGAGATCACAGATAGTGCAATTTATCGATAGAAAATTATTAATCTAAGGGGGTTTTTATAATAATTTTATTCTAATTTACTTTTATTATTTAGGTGTTTCACTAATTAGCAGTAATTACAGGTTATGAAGATCTTATGGTGGATGGCAATCTAGGATTCAGGTTTCACTTATATCTCCTCTATGTTTAATTCAAAATAATTATCATTCAATTTCTTGGGTTCATTCACAAAAGATAGATATTGTCTGTTGAACTATTGGTTCAGCCTCCATCCCCGCAACATTCATCCATTCTATATCCTAAGCACAAGAACATATGATCTATCTGTCACCTAAATCATGTATGAACGTGGTCCTAACTTATCACTCTCGTGCATCGATAGGTCCAATTTATTGTGATGGTGAACCAGTGTACGACATATGCACATTGGTCATGCAGTTATCCGCACCTCTAGGCCTTTATTATTTACGATTATATTCATTTGTTCAAAGCAAAATAATATAGGGATTGATAAACACCACAATCAACAAGAATTGAATGAACATAAATATGAATTAAAACATAAATTCGATACAAGTTACCTCCCACCTCCTAGATTAGTGATGATTTAGTTCATCATAGACAATGAACAGCACATGGAGATGAATGGAGTCATGATCTGATCTTCAATACTTGTAATTACACAATCTAAATATGTTATACAACCTATAATCTATCCTAAAGCTATACAAAACTGTTTCCAACCATTTTTTTCTATCCTAGGCTTTGGCTACCGGCTCCTATTTATACCGAAGAGTTGTATTCCAATCGAATCTTCAATGAAAATATGAATTTCTCGCGTTCTGACCACCTTGCAGTCACAAGGTCTGGGGTACCTTGCGTCTGCAAGGTCTCCAGCATTCCGGCCTTTGGTTTCTTCTTGCTACTGTCCACCTTGCAGGGGCAAGGTCTGAAACACCTTGCGACCGCAAGGTCTCCAGTATGTTTATTCTTCTTTTCTTCTTCAATTTTCATCTTGGGCCCTTCTTGGAATTTGCATATAAAGGCCTTGTGCTTTGCATATTTTCACTAAAAACCTCGAAACTTACAAAACTCACTGAAAACGCATATTAGTAGCCAAAAGCCTCGTGAAATAACATAATTCAAGTTATAGAAGTATATAAAATCGACGTATAAAATACAAAAGCAGATAAATACAAAACCACATAAAAACTAAACTAAAATAAGACAAAAATCTTTTTGGCTTCAACCTCAAGTTATAGAAGCATGGCATACAAAGCAGTCTCAGTTCGATGCTCACCACATAAATGCAGGCTTGGTCATATAAAACCAACTGATCTTTTCTTAAAACTGCTATTACTTTTAATTTTTCAGTGTGTGTGTGATCACCAGTCTTTAGAGAATATCTTAACTAAAACAATTTTATTAAGCTAAGCACCACATTCATATGAAAATCAAATTTTAATTAAAAATCATGCATTACGAATTATGAGATCTACCATCCAAACCTGGTCTATTACAGAAAAAGAGGTCACCAAGGATTTCAAAAACTTATACATCCATCCCATGGACTTCTATGTACGACATACAATGCTCTCCTATCCCAATTACTTGTACTAGCTAAGATTATGCTAACACAGTGAGCTTTAAGGCGAATATTAATGAACATGAAGTGTTTGATCAATTTCATATGACTCACTTAGCAGTTAAAACAACACAAGCATTGGCAAGAAGATCATTAGGTCTTTATTTAGCTTGTAATGTAAGGCCAAGGTGATGGGGGATTTGATGGAAAGGGATTGGAATTCAAAGTGAGAGAGTAAGACTACCCTTTATCCCTCATACTTCCAAGCAAAAGGAAGTTTTCCCTATTTAGGCTAGGACCTGCAAAGACTAGAAGTAGGGGGGTGCTTTGTGTTACTTTTCAATTTTCTTCTTCCCCCCCCCCAAACTTGTTTTGGGCAATATATACTTCTAAAAATATCTCATCATTTTTCTCAGCAATATTTTTCTAACATATTTTCTTTTGAAAGATATGCTTCCATTTGAATCTTTTTGTACTCTTCTTCTTCCGTTTCATTTTTCGTCGATACATTATTTTTTTACGACGACGGAAAGAAGAAGTCTTCAGAAAAATAGCCTAACTTAAAAGAAATGGTCCTCTATAATCAATTTCCCACCCACATCCTACTCTCTCAAAGGGTAGGCTAAAAGTGTATAGGCTTTTAGGGTTAAGTTAATGTGGGTAATAGAAACTGTTGATTCCTAATTCTAGATTTGGTTGAGTCATCTTCTGATTCTATTGCACAGTAGGCTAAAAGGTCTGTGTACCAATTAGTGTGGAAACTGTCTTAGAATCAAAGTGGTTTAGAATTGTTTAAGTGTTAGTTTAGGCGCGGTTTTGCAAGCTTCTACAACAGCCTTGGAAGAACAGCAGACCTTGAAGTCTGCTCAAAGTACGAAAAATCAAAAATAGCCAAATCATGAAATTATGACACGTATACACCTATCAAGATATTTTCGAAAATATCTAGTCATCATGTCTTCATCAGATTTCACTTTCAAGAAGTCAACTCTACATGCTAACAACTGTCCAGACTTTCTCCTGAAACCTGAAGTCTGAAGACATTACCCTTTTTGGGTAAGAAGACTTTCCAAGCTGCAGAGCCTGCAATCTGAAACCTTACTCTATTTGGGAATGTCTTCTCTGCACACACTGCACTTCTGATGACTGTGGCTCTTACATCTCCCAAAGCGCCGAATTGCATTCAATGCAATAGAACGTTGGACACAGCCCTTTCTACCTCAGTCCAACGGTCCAAAAGATCTCTCTGGTATTTATTCAAGTTTTGAAGATCTGAAGACATAACTCTTGCGCATTAAACTCTCAAGCTTCATCTTCAACATTCAAGCATTCAAGAGATCAAAGGACAAGGACTAACACTTCACCAAACTCTCTGAAGCTGCAGATCTGCCCGTCTTAAATTTGTTTCAGCTTCATTTAGTTTGTTTTTAAACTGTTCTTTACCTTAGCACGTGAAGAGAACAATTAATCATTGATTGTTTCTCTCACCTTTATACACTTGGTTAGAAACTCATTTTGTACACGATCCATTAGAGATCTAACTTATAAACCTAGTGGATAAACAAGTTCACTTTTAAAATCCAAAGCTAACCACTTTGGTAGTGGATGTAGTACTATTCACAATACGAACCACTTCAAATCACTGTGTTCCGGTTGAACTGTTCTTATCATTCTCATTAACTGCTTGTGCTTAACTGTTTCAGAATCTGTACTACCTTCACTGAACTGTTGATAGTTCAGATTCTCTTTTGTTTCCGCTGCCTTAACTTTTCTAATTAAATCTTTCAAGAAAACTTTAAGAAGTGTTTACGAAAAAGTTTTTATCAACATAACTAGGCTATTCAACCCCCCCCCTTCTAGCCTAGATTGAGCCTATTTTGGGACCAACAATTGGTATCAGAGCTTAATTCTTTGAAAATTCATTTTTTCCAAGCTTAACCTCTTTTGAATAGATCCTATGGCTCACTATATGCTGCCTACTTCGAATACCAGCCACGTCCCAATATTGGACGAAGGCCACTTTGAAGTATGGAAAGATAAAGTTATGAGATATATGAACTCTATTGACAATCGGTTATGGCAATGTGTTCTAACAGGTCCTTATATTCCAATGAAACCCAACCTACTTGCCGAAGTAGCCAGTGGACCTCCCGAAATACCTAAATCCATGAACGAATGGACAGATGAAGAAAGAAGGCTTGTTGAACTCGACAGCAAAGCTATTCACATAATATCCAGCTCTGTCGACACAAGCACATATCAACAGATCATCAGATGTAAAACGGCCAAGGAAATGTGGGAAGCCTTGGTGGAATATCTTGAAGGAGATCTGCCCACCAGAGACAACCGGAAGTATAACTACATTCAACAATTTGACTCCTTCAGAAAAGATCCTGAGGAGACTCTACGACAAGCCTACGACAGATTTTGTGAGGTAGTAAATAGTTGTTATTCCTTAGGAAAAGAATATAGTGTTAAGGAAGTAAATATGAGATTTTTAGCTTCTCTAGGAAGTTTGTGGCATGTTAAAACCACTGCTATAAAAGACTCCAAAGACTTGAACTCCATGCACCTCAGAAGTTTGTATGCGAAGTTTAACGCCTATGAGCAAGAATTGCTTCAAGCTCAAGAACAGGACAAACATTTTAAACTTCCTTCCTTTTCTGCTATTTCTCAGGAAATTCCTGCCCAAGAAAATAAACCATCTACTTCTTCGAATGAGAATGAAATCCTTTCTGACGAGCAATTTGCCATGTTCGTTAAGAAATTTCAAAAGTTCTCAAAATTTAACAAAAAGAAGGAAGCAAACCAAAGACTTTCGAAAGTCTGAAAACTCACACAACAATGAGTTGGTTTGCTACAATTGCAGGAAGCCTGGTCACTTTGCTTCTAAATGTCCTAAGCCAAAATATGAAGCCTACAAAAGAAGACCATCTAAATCATTTTCTAAACATAGAGGTCTACTGGCTGAGGACTTAGAAGAAAACCATGTATCTACTTGGTTTGAAACTGATTCTGATGAGGATGATAGTGATGACTCACCCGAGCAAGCACACATTTGCCTCGTTGCTCTAGAGTCACCTCCCACCTATGACTCAGATAGTGAAGTTAAATACTCTCCTTTCCAAGCTAACATTGAACAATCTTCTGAAGAGCCTTCAAAAGAAGAAATCCTCAAGGATGCTCAAGACATGCTAGAGGAATTCAATGAATTTAGAAAGACCTATCTTAAGTTAGCTAAAAGTCATGAGAAGCTGGGAACTGAGAAATCCATGTTGGAAGCTGAGTTAAAAACTCTCCATGGAGTCCAGCAGGAAAGTATCAAGTTAAAAGAAGAGAACAAATTTCTCAATGAAAAGGTTGCCTGCCTTATTGATCATGCCAAAGAGATATCTGCTGAGAAAGATGAGTTGCAAAAGACCATCAACTCATGGAATAACTCAACGGTAGTCTTTGATCAAATTCTTGGAGATCAGAAGCCCTCAACAGATAAATATGGGCTAGGATTCTCTGAAAGCATTTCTGGTACAACCTCTAAACAGGAAAATGAACATTTTACAGTGAATAGTAATGTTCCTGCACAATATCAGAAACCTAACAAGGGTAAAGAAAGAATTGGTTATACTGCTACTCCTTATAAATACCCTAACGTTCAAATTATCAAAAACAGTGAAGCTTTGAAAGCAAAACAATCATCTGCTGGAGAGAAACCTGCTAAAGGTGGTGCAGACTATCAACGGCCCTCCACCAGCACTTCTGTGGAAGCAAAGGCTGCTGTTTCAGGGCCTACTAAAAGTCTGCTCAAACCTAATAGATTTATCAACAGTACTACAGATGGTGCTGCTGCTACACAGAATGTTGATACCAAGCTTAAAGGCAAAATGTATGAGGTATCGAAATCTACTACCAGCAAGTACTCTTCTGCTAAAGCAAAGACTGTTGTGTACAGACTCAAGAAACCTCACACATATGTCCCTAAGCTTGCTATTAACAAGTCTGCTAAATCAAAAGCTGCTGTTAAGGAAAATGTTCAAAAACCTTCCAATACCCAGCATGATCAAATAGTCTTCTGTAATTTCCATCACTGCACCTTTTGCAAATGCTTTGGCCACTTGGTCCATGAATGTCTGCTGAAATCCATCATAAAGCCTGCTGGATCCACTATTCCAAAAATCAGGCAAGTATGGGTTCCAAAAATATGCTAACCATTGGGACCCATAAGAAAAATAAAAGGGGACCATGATTTTCTTACCTTTACATCTCAGGAGTGCTTCGTAGCTGTTTCAAGTACAGAAAAGAAAGATGTATGGTATCTAGACAGCGGCTGCTCAAGACATATGACCGGAGAATCTTGCCTTCTCTCTAACATCTCTGAAGCAGAAGGTCCTCCAGTCATCTTTGGAGACAATGCTAAAGGAAGAACAATTGGCTACGGATCCATCATTCGAGGAAATCTCTCCATTGGAAAAGTCTCTCTAGTAGAAGGCATGAAACATAATCTTCTGAGTATTTCTCAATTCTGTGATAAAGGACTTATCTGTCAGTTCTCCTCAAACAGATGTGATATTAAGGATCCAGTCGCCTGCTCAACCTTGGTTACTGGACATAGACAAGGGAATGTCTATGTGATAGATTTGATTGCTTATGGCAAGATTGCTAGTCTATGTCTTGTGGCAAACTCTGCTCAAGACAAGAGCTGGTTATGGCATAAAAGACTTAGTCATTTGAATTTCAAGTATCTATCTAAGCTATCCAAAGAAGGTCTAGTCAAAGGATTGCCAAAGCTCTCTGCTGATCATGATCGTGCTTGCAAAGCTTGTCAACTGGGAAAGCTCTCAAAAACGTCTTTCAAAAGCAAACCAGGACTTTCCACATCAAGACCTCTGCAACTACTCCACATGGATCTCTTTGGACCAGTCACTACCATTAGCTATGGTGGTCACAGATACACGCTAGTAGTAGTGGATGATTATACTAGATATACTTGGACAGAGATGATGTCTTCTAAAGATCATACATACGATCTTCTTACAGCTTTGTTCAGAAGACTGCAAACGCAAAAACTAGATGAAATCAGTGACGTTCGATCAGACAATGGTACTGAGTTCACCAATAATGGAATAGCAAAGTACTGTGATGATCACGGCATTGGTCACAACTTCTCTGCAGTAAGGACACCACAGCAGAATGGCGTAGCAGAAAGGAAAAACAGAACTCTTATCGAAGCTGCTAAAACTATGCTCGCTGAAGCAAAGTTGCCCAAACACTTCTGGGCAGAAGCTGTCAACACTGCCTGCTTCACTAGAACAGATCTTTGATCAACAAATTTCACGGTAAAACACCCTATGAACTTTGGAGAGGTAAAGCCCCAAACATTGGATTTTTTAAAATTTTCGGCTGCAAATGTTTCGTAGTCTACAATGGTAATGACTACAGAGGCAAATTTGATCACAAAGCCGATGAAGGTGTATTTCTGGGTTATGCCTTACACTCCAAGGCTTACAGGGTCTTCAACAAAAGATCTTTAAAAATAGTTGAATATGTTCATGTTTCCTTTGATGAATTTGATTTATTAGAGCCACACGTGGCTCCAAATGTTGCTGATGACTTTGTTAATGTTGAGACAGGTACCTCCCAACCAACTCCTTCTCATATACCTAATCCATCACCAGCAACTCAATCAAATATCCCTGACCATCATCTCTTATCAAATGGGTCACCAGAAGACTTCAACTCTGCTCAAGACAACTCAAACCCTGAACCCTTTGTTTCTGAACCTGAAAATCCTCTTCCTCAACTCACCTTTGAACCAAATTCTGAACAAGATACTCATCAAGACACAGCTAATCTTCCTTCTAGTCCTCCTTCTGAACCTTGTCATGAAGAAACAGCAGCAAATCATCACATTCCTGCTGTCACAAGAACATGTAAAGACCATCCAATCTCTCAAATCATTGGTGACATTCATGTTGGGGTACGGACCAGAAGATCTTCCAAAAATGAATGCATGTTATGTGCTGCATTCGTTTCAGAAGATGAGCCAAAGAAGATTGATGAAGCTCTTCAAGATCCAAGTTGGCTGGAAGCCATGCAAGAAGAACTTCAGCAATTTGAACGATGTCAAGTATGGAAGCTGGTCCCAAGACCTGCTGATCATACAGTCATTGGCACAAAATGGGTGTTCAGAAACAAGAAGGATGAGGATGGAAACATCATTAGAAACAAAGCAAGACTTGTTGCTCAAGGATATCGCCAAGAAGAAGGAATCGACTACGATGAAACATTTGCTCCAGTAGCAAGACTGGAAGCTATCAGAATCTTCTTAGCCTATGCTACATACAAGGACTTTGTGCTGTATCAAATGGATGTCAAGAGCGCGTTTCTAAATGGTGATCTTCAAGAAACGGTTTACGTTGCTCAACCTCCAGGCTTTGTGGAGAAAGGAAAAGAGACTCACGTCTACAAGCTTAAGAAGGCCCTCTATGGTCTGAAGCAAGCTCCTCGGGCCTGGTATGAAACTCTATCCAAATTCTTAGTAGAACAAGGATTTGTTCGAGGAAAGATCGACACCACTCTCTTTATTCTTAAGCACAAAGGACACTCTCTGCTAGTGCAAATCTATGTCGATGATATTATCTTCGGATCTACAAATGAGAAGTTGTGCAAGCGATTCGAAACACTCATGACTGGCAAATTCCAAATGAGCATGATGGGAGAACTCACATTCTTCTTGGGTCTTCAAATTCAACAATCTAACAAAGGAATATTTATCAGCCAATCCAAGTATGCTAAAGATCTTGTCAAAAAGTTTGGATTGGAAACAGCAAACACCTTCGACACACCAATGGCTGCTAAATGTAAACTTACAAAAGACTTACAAGGAAAGAAAGTTGATATCACCCACTATAGGGGAATAATCGGATCTCTGCTATATCTCACCGCCAGCAGACCTGACATAGTGTATGTTGTAGGGGTATGTGCTAGATTTCAAGCAAACCCTCGTGAGTCACATCTTCTTGCAGCCAAAAGAATCATTAAGTATGTATCAGATACCACCAACTTAGGTATCTGGTATCCAAGGGAATCTTCTTTCAACTTAGTAGGCTACTCAGATGCCGACTATGCTGGTTGTCAAGTTGACAGAAAAAGCACCAGTGGAACTTGTCAATTTCTAGGAGACAGACTTGTCTCTTGGGCTAGCAAGAAACAAGCATCGGTTTCAAATTCCACCACTGAAGCAGAGTACATAGCTGCTGGTAGGCTGCTGCTTTGGATCAAACAACGGTTGGTGGATTATGACATCAAAGTAGCGCGCCCAATCATGTGTGATAACACCTCAGCAATCTCGATCACATACAATCCTGTGATGCACTCCAAGACAAAGCATATCGATGTTCGATATCACTTTCTAAGGGACAATGTAGAAAAGAGGAACATTAGCATGAAGTACATTTCCACTGAACATCAACTGGCAGATATCTTCACAAAAGCTCTAGAAGCAGACATGTTTGCTTATCTCAGGGGAGAGCTTGGTATGCTCGATCCAACTGCTTAAATTTAATTTTAATTTAATTTTTAATATTTTGAGTAGACTTACCAATTTTTTCTCAAGCAAACATGACATTATATTTAAGCAGGCTTATTCTTTTTAAAAGAAAAGTCTAGAATTCCTACAGTCATTCGAGAGGCAAAGGTAAGTTTTCTAAACTCCTAGCTTAGAAGGTCAATTTTGAAAATTGTAAGGGACTGATTTTAAATTTGGTTGAGATATTATTCAAAAGTCACTTTTTCTCTCTCCTGAAGCCGTCATTCATTAAGTCTTTTCAACAAAAAGGCGTCTGACTTAATGACCTTTCACAGGTCTCTATGAATGACTGCACGTCCTTTCATTTATAAACCCTCAACCGCAAAAAAAAAATTCATTTCACAAAACTGTCTCTTACTATTCTCTCTCTCTAAAACTTCCTTCTCTCTAAAATTTTCTGCTTCCTTCGCACTGTTCGTTAGCTAATTCTTCAGAATCACTCCCCATTTTCTTCTTCTACTTCTGCGAATCTACTGAAATGGTAAGAAAATTCTAACCCTAACTCAATAACTACAATGTAAGCATAAATCTACATACTTTCACATGTAAATTCGCCATTGTTGACTGTTCATATAGCTTCTTGCTCCACATCTCTTTGAACTCTAAAATTTTACTGTTCATTACTGGTAGTATTTACATATTCATGCTCATATAATGTCGATTTTAGTATTCTGGGTAATATTTAGCCCTTATAAAACATCTATTGAGTTATCTAGAAAATTTCTAGGGCTTAATGATGTTATTTGTGCATATTTCGAGTTTTGGAGATTTTGCCCTAATTTCTTTACTTGACATCTGTTAGGCTGGAACTTCTTCTGCATCTGCCATTCCCGAACAGACTCAAAGCTCAGACTCAACATTCCCATTTTGCCCCCAGCTATGTATCATCCGGGGATGTGCATTGACGAACCGTCTGTTCGTGCATATGCATCTGGAGTCAAAATCGTAGATGACCTGAACCAGTCCGGCATTCTGCCTCTGTTCATGTTGGAGGATGTAGATTACAACTACCTTCTAGTGGAAGAATTCTTCCAGAAGGCGATAATCAACGACTCAAGGTCCTCCATCACTGCTGTTGTCAGGACCGTCTCTGTCACTATCACTGCTTCCAGGATTGCCAAGATTATTGGCGTAGAATTCGATGGCCCCACTTCTCTCACCGATGCTGAAAAGGCCACTGCCTGGTCTTATATGCGTGGGGAGAACACTCCAAGGGAGGCTGCAGCAAAGATGAAGAGGACTTTATTCGAAGACGATGTCTACTTCATCAGCCATCTCTTCGACAAAAGTCTGATATTTAAGAACGGCACTCATGACATAATGACTGCAGACCAGCTGGAATACACTTCTGCAGTCATCCTCAACCTTCGACTCAACTGGGCACAGATCTTGTTTGAACTGCTGTGCGATGCTATTGATGCAGTCAAAGCTTCACTCAAGCAGAAGCGGCCTTTTGTCAGACTCATCAATTCTCTTCTTCGGTCTAACACGCAGTTCCACACACGCATGATGGCCTTTGAGAAGAAGAAGATTCAGAAATCCATCCAATTCACCAGCACCTTCATCATCAACTACCAAAAGCTGAAAAATGAGAAGCGAGCTCAGCAAGGTCTCCCTCCTCTGCTCATCGTCCACGCCATGAACCCCCCTCCACTTAAAATTATCAAGATCAATCCAGAAACTACAGTGGATGCTTTCATGGCCAAGCAGCTGAGCAAGAAGCTCTCCAAGGAAGCTGCTGCTGAAGGCTGCTCTACCAAACCAGTCAACCCTGCTCCATCCAAAAAGAAGAAGAGGACTTCTTCTGTTGAGGAGGAGCCGGTCCCCAAAAAGAGGAAAGCTGCTTCTTCAAGTGCTGCTGCTGCCAATCCTGCTGGCCCCCAAGCTAAAAGAAAGAAGAAGACTGCTGCTCCATCTGCTCCCTCTCCCATGCCGGTTGAGACTGCTGAACCAGACCCTGCTCCTCTCCGCTCTCGTAAGCATAAGTCAAAACGCACTGAACCTTCTGAACCCTTCATTCCTTTCATTCCCCCTTCATCTCCTATCTCTTCTTCCTCCCCTTCTCTCACTTCTTCAACAGCCCCTGCTGCTGTTGGGGAGGAGCCTGCTGCTACCCCTCCTTCTTCTCCTACTTCCTCTTCAACCCCTGCTGTTGTTGAGGAGGAGCCTACTTCTCCTGTCCCAAAGAAAAAGAAACGCAGGCTTCGCAAGAAGTCTATGGTTCCTACACCATCTTCTCCACCCTCTCCTCCTATAGACACTATACCTTCACCACCTTCTTCTCCAGAACCTATTACCTCCATTCCTCCAGAATCCTCCCTAGCCATCATACCTACTTACACAAACTCTTCTCCCTCTACCTCCTCTTATTCCTTCTCTATGCTAGAACACTTCTCTCCTCTTGCCCCTCATATCTCTACTCTTCTATACCAAACGGCCTTCCTACCTGAAATTTTTCCTCCTATTACTCAATATATTACTCATATTTCCATCTCTTCTGATCTTTACCAAATCCTCTTTCCCTCTATCTCTTCTGCCACTCATTCCTTTCTCTTCAATCTTTCTTCTATTTCTGATCTTTTCTACCCTTCTAACTCCCCTCCTAACTTCATTCTTCTCCCTGACTATCCTTTTCCCCCTTACCTTTTAGAAGCCTCTTCTTCCTCTTCTGCTTCTTCTTCCTATGTCAGTAGCTCCGCCACTGACATTGAAATTGATTCCAAACCCTCTTCTCCTTCACCTACAAACTCTACTGCTAACCACCCTGCTTCTTCTTCCTCTTCTCCAAACTATGCTCCTAACCCTTCTGAGACCCATATCTCTGTCAACCTCAACCCTTCTTCCCTTCCATCAAACACTGCTGATCCTGCCTTTCTTGACCTTCTCCGCACCAACAATGCTCAACTCGCCCAGCTCAACAACACTGTTTCTTCCATGGCACAGCAGATCGAGGTGCTTAGCTACGGCCTCAATGCTACTCATGCCACCATCTTCGAAATTGGCAAAATTGTTGATCAACTGGTGAACGACACTACTCAAGCCTTCACTACTCACCGGTTTCTAGTTCAAGATCAACAGGCTGCTCTGATAGGCATGCTGCACTCTCAGCAGATCAGCATTCGTACACTCTTTGACGAGCTCAAGACTGCAATGGCACGAGCCATCATCCATCGACGTGAGGTTACTGATTTCACTGATGTTCTCCTTGTTGAGCAAGCAAATGCCAGAGTTGCTGCTGCAGAACAGCGTAGGGTTGGTGCCATCAGGGAGGACAGAGCTACGCATTTTTTGAATCAAGCTCTCATTGAAGAACAGAACAGACTCCGAGAACGCCTTAATGACAGAATCAGGATCTGGGTTGGAGATTACTTAGAACGTCGACGCACTTAGCCCAATATGTTCTAAATATGTTGGTATTTTGTTCTGTATCTTTTTAAAACTCTGCTGTTTTGCCAAAACTTCTGCTGTTAAACAGCTTGTTTAAGCACAGATGACTTTCGTTTCTTATAAGTTTAAATTGCTTTACCTTGCTTTTATTTCAGTCTATTGAAACTTCGCGTTTAAATCTTTATATGTTACATGTGTGCTTATCTCAAAGATTTAAAGTATGCTCTACTTAGTACTTTACATTAATGCTTTTAACTTGTAAGTACTTAGTCTAGCTATCTCTCTACTAAGACTTCTGCTCTGAGAAGCATGTCTTCTCTTCTTAATAAAATTCTTTAAGACATGTTATTATCTCACTGCATGATTCAAAGTCTGCTAGTAGCATAGATGATGACATCAACCAAATAGGAGGAGATTGTTGATTCCTAATTCTAGATTTGGTTTAGTCATCTTCTGATTCTATTGCACAGTAGGCTAAAAGGTCTGCATACCAATTAGTGTGGCAACTGTCTTAGAATCAAAGTGCTTTAGAATTGTTTAAGTGTTAGTTTAGGCGCGGTTTTGCAAGCTTCTACAACAGCCTTGGAAGAAGAGCAGACCTTGAAGTCTGCTCAAAGTACGAAAAATCAAAAATAGCCAAATCATGAAATTATGACACGTATACACCTATCCAGATATTTTCAAAAATATCTAGTCATCATGTCTTCATCAGATTTCACTTTCAAGAAGTCAACTCTACATGCTGACAACTGTCCAGACTTTCTCCTGAAACCTGAAGTCTGAAGACATTACCTTTTTTGGGTAAGAAGACTTTCCAAGCTGCAGAGCCTGCAATCTGAAACCTTACTCTATTTGGGAATGTCTTCTTTGCACACACTGCACCTCTGAAGACTGTGGCTCTTACATCTCCCAAAGCGCCGAATTGCATTCAATGCAATAGAACGTTGGACACAGCCCTCTCTGCCTCAGTCCAATGGTCCAAAAGATCTCTCTGGTATTTATTCAAGTTTTGAAGATCTGAAGACATAACTCTTGCGCATTAAACTCTCAAGCTTCATCTTCAACATTCAAGCATTCAAGAGATCAAAGGACAAGGACTAACACTTCACCAAACTCTCTGAAGCTGCAGATCTGCCCGTCTTAAATTTGTTTCAGCTTCATTTAGTTTGTTTTTAAACTGTTCTTTACCTTAGCACGTGAAGAAACAATTAATCATTGATTGTTTCTCTCACCTTTATACACTTGGTTAAAAACTCATTTTGTACACGATCCATTAGAGATTTTACTCATAAACCTAGTGGATAAACAAGTGCACTTTTAAAATCCAAAGCTAACCACTTTGGTAGTGGATGTAGTACTATTCACAGTACGAACCACTTCAAATCACTGTGTTCCGTTTGAACTGTTCTTATCATTCTCATTAACTGCTTGTGCTTAACTATTTCAGAATCTGTACTACCTTCACTGAACTATTGATAGTTCAGATTCTCTTTTGTTTCCGCTGCCTTAACTTTTCTAATTAAATCTTTCAAGAAAACTTTAAGAAGTGTTTACGAAAAAGTTTTTATCAACATAACTAGGCTATTCAACCCCCCCCCCCTTCTAGCCTAGATTGAGCCTATTTTGGGACAAACAGAAACGATGTCGAATGGGGGTTTAATAGTGTGCTTAGCACACTCCATTCTTTTTAAATAGGCTCAAAGGGGACACTAGGGATATTTTTAGTATAGGTCAGGGAATATTTAGGCTCTAACGATCCAAAGATGGCCTAAGTCATTTCTTGATGCCAAATGCTCATGTAGTTTTTAAAGCAAGTAAGACACACAAAATATCATATCAACTATGGGAATTGTGGGGTTGAATGTTTAGCATCACTGGATTTCACATAAGCATTCGCTAAGACAGATGGTAGGGACAATTGCGACTAACATGCAGACACGTTTCGAAAGTGTGTTTGAGATATATAAATGAGAAAAATCCAAGGGATCTAACTATACTGCAATTGACTCTAAGTCACAATTTAATGCAACAATCATGTTCGAATGGCTATGCATCATATTCTTGTGCATATCTTGTTGTAATGAAGTAGGTGCTATAAACTTTATAAAACTATTCTAATCAATCCATAATTAAGATTGGTGTGGGTGCATGAAGAATCTGGAGAAAAGTAATAGTTTTATAAAATCAAGTAAATTCCAGAGGGATCTACGGACTAGCTATGCAGTTCATTGCATTAACTCCTCATCAACTAGAACTACCACACCTAAACTAGAGGATGAAAATTTTTAAAATAGAATATTTTTGTGATTTTGATTTTGAATTTTTTTTCATATAAAGAAAATTGGAGATGTTGATGACCCAATTGATGGTGGGTTCCCATAGTAGGAATCCACGAGTATCCAAAACCAGTGTATTCTGGTCAAGGCAACACCTACGAAAATAAGAAAAAATAAAAAGCAAGAAAGGCGGGTGAGGAAGAAACACGATAGAGGAAAAAGAAAATTTTCCTCACCCTAAAAACATAGCCCAACTCCATTCCTCCTTAGGCTAGGACCTGCTAAGACTCTGGGATTAGAATTCCGCCCCACAAACTTAATTTCTATTTTTTCCTCAAAATTGAGGAACATATGAGAGGATTGATGGGGACGGACAAATATCAAAAAGACATAGCAAGCCCAGCTAACGAAAGAGGATGGAACTTGGGCCTCGACTCAAGGTGAGTCGGGTGGAAATAACGAATGAGGACGAAGCTCGGGGATCGTGCCAGGAGGCAGCCCCTAATAAGTGGAGACATTTTGTCCCACGGTGTTAAACCACCCAAACAGCCGCTCTTGGTCGGCACATATTTGTGCCAATTGTTGAGTTGCCATTTGGGCTTCAAGGGCAACCTCTTCTAGCCTATTGGAGATCCCCTCGAGTGGGTCTTCCTCCTCCTCTTCGGGTTCCTCACCGTGAGGAACCCTCACTCGCGGCTGCTACTGATGCTCAAACAAAATGGCCCTAGTAATGGCCGGCCCAGCCTTAAGCCTCTCCGCGTGTCGAGACCATCTCATGCCTGCCCCCCTACACAGTTCGGTGATCAAATGCGGGAACGCGAACCCATCATTCGTGGCACCTCTAATAAGGGTCTTAATTTGGCAGTTGATCAGGTGGCCAACATCAACAGACCCACCAGTCATAATGGTGTAGATCAGGACAGCCTTACCCCAAGTCACCGTGTGTTGGTGACTGGAAGGCATGAGACGGGCAGAAATGAATTTGAACATGGGCTTGGCCGTATTCAGCAGGAAGGACTCCTCCATGGTGCGTGGACCAAAGGGTGGATTACGGTTTTGGGTCCACTCAACACTAGGGAGGGCGATGGTCGCATTGACCACCTCGAGAGGGACATGGGCATGGAGGTGGAGGTTATAGTCGTCGGCACCATCCGCAAAGTTGGATGTGCCGTAATACATGTTAATGCTTTGGGACGAAAAGTCAAGACTAACGTCCCTAACATTAACGGTCTCTAAAACTCCCCCATCTACGTCGATGCGGCCATTGGCGTAGAACTCTCGGACAATAGGCACTACTGCCTTGTCCGGAGAATCGGTCAGCAACCCCCACCTACGGGCCGTGAAATTATTACTGAGGCCAGATTCTTCAGCCATAAATCCCCTCTCGGGAACCAATGACTTGGAGAGCTTGGTCGTGTATTTTTCCGAGGCCTCGTAGGAGATAAAACGACGGTGGTCATAATGTGGTTCCTCCTCCTGAACAGGGCGGGAGGAAGAAGGGCCAGTGTTTCTACGTTTGTGCGACATTATGTTTGAGCAAAATTAAATTTAAATATTTAACAATTAAAATATAATTATTATTTCAAAATTTTAAAATTAAAACTAATTCCTAAAGCATGCAAATATTATACTATCTACGTAAAATTATCTAACACCTTAGCATGCAAAAATATGATGTTAAAATTAAAGAGGAGAGTTAGAGTTACGTGTGAATTGCAGCTTTTGGTAGGAGAGTCGCCGGAGTTTGAGCTCTTCACCGACAAAAATGGAAGATTCTCTTGCTTCACTCTTCAAGCTTCAATGGAGTGCAATGTGGGTGATGAGATGGTGGAAGTTGAAGATTGTTGAAGGAGAGAGAATGATTCTTGAAATGTGGCCGAATTTGATGGATTTTCGCCGAAAGATGGAGACGAAGATTTTGGGTGATTTTCTGAAGGACACGGCCTGTCCTTTTATAAAGATACCTTGCGGTCGCAACGTGTCTTTTACCTTGCATCCGCAAGGTCTGCAGTGATGACGACTCTGATTCCAACGATCTGCATGATGCCGTTCACGCTAACTGAATTAATGAGGACCTTGCGGTCGCAAGGCCCTTGGCACCTTACGTCCGCAAGGTCGGCAGATTGTCCTCCAATTGTTTCTTTTTCATCTTTTTCAGCAGTTTAACAGTTTGGCCCCTTCGTTAAGTTCCGTTATATTTCGTTACTTCCCTGCATTATAAAAACTCTAAACTAAAATTATTAGCAACGTATAAATACAACATTAAGATGCTTTTCTCCCCCAAACTTGAATTTTGGCATATTTAATTTTAAAAATTAAATGTCCAAAAATACATTTAACGGAGAATAGCATATTTAAATTAACTACAAAAGCAATAAAATTCATAATAGTGGGTTGCCTCCCACTCAGCGCCTTCGTTTAACGTCTTTGGCTCGACCCAACTACAAACCTATTCATTGGGCGGTTCATTGTCAGCCAAACGAATTAATTCAATTGTTCGTTCAACTGACGTCGGTTCAAGGTATGGCTTGAGTCGGTGTCCATTAACTTTAAAATTTTCATTATTCTTTGGATTTTGTATATCAATAGCTCCATGAGGATAAATTCGTACAATTATAAAAGGACCAGACCACTTAGATTTCAACTTTCCAGGGAATAACCTAAGTCTAGAATTAAAAAGTAAAAATTTCAATCCTGGTCTAAACATCTTATTGGCTAACCCCATATCATGATACTTCTTGGTCTTCTCTTTATACGTTTTGGCATTCTCATACGAATTTAGCCTGTGTTCTTCTAATTCATTCAATTGGAATAATCTTTCCTCACCAGCCAAGGTCAAATCTAGATTTAGGTCTTTAACAACCCAATAAGCTTTATGCTCAATTTCAACTGGTAAGTGGCAGGCTTTGCCATATACCATTCTGTATGGACACATTCCTATTAGGGTTTTAAAAGCAGTTCGGTATGCCCATAAAGCATCTTTAAGTTTAGATTTCAAATCTTTACGATTAGGTCTAACAGTTTTTTCTGGTACTGCCTTAATTTGTCTATTGCTAAGCTCTACTTGGCCAGATGTCTAAGGATGATATGGTGTAGCTAACTTGTGAGTTACACCATGTTTCTTAAGGACATTATTCAGTAATTTATTAGTAAAGTGAATCCCTTGGTCACTTATTATAGCCTTGGGTACTCCATATCTAGCAAACATGTATTCTAAAAATTTAACCACAGTTTTACCATCATTTGTTTTAGCTGCTATGGCTTCAATCCACTTAGACACATAATCAACTGCTACCAAAATATACTCACTATTATTTGACACTGGAAAAGGACCCATGAAATCAATACCCCAAACATCAAAGATTTCAACAACCATATTAATATGCAAGGGCATTTCGTTTCTTTTTCCTATTCCACCAGTTCTTTAACATTTATCACAAGTTCTATAAAATAATTCACAGTCTCTAAAAACAGTTGGCCAATATAAACCAGATTGTAAAATTTTTCTAGCAGTTTTATTTCCACTAAAATGACCTCCACAAGAGTATTCATGGCAAAATTCCATAATACTTTGTTGGTCTTTTTCTGGAATACATCTCCTAATTAAAGAGTCTGAACATATTTTATATAAATGAGGTTCTTCCCAAAAATAATTTTTCGCTTCAGCCAAAAATTTATTCTTTTCATAATGATCAAAATCAGGATTTATGATATCAGACACATAATAATTGACAAAATCAGCATACCAAGAGTCTGAATCTTTAATTGCTAACAGTTGCTCATCAGGGAAATTTCATTTATAGGGAATGGATCATCAAGAAATTGACGTTCAAGCAAGGGCGAAAATTCTAATCTAGACAAATGGTCAGCTGCAACATTTTCATTTCCCTTTTTGTCTTTGATTGTGATGTCAAATTCTTGTAACAATAGCATCCATCTAATTAGTCTAGGCTTTGCATCTTTCTTACTTAATAAATATTTTAATGCAGAATGATCAGAAAATATTATCACCTTTGATCCTAACAGATATGATCTAAATTTTTCTAAAGCATACACAATCGCCAAAATTTCTTTTTCTGTTGTTGTATAATTTAGTTGTGCATCATTTAGAGTTCTACTAGCATAATGGATCACATGAGGCTTTCTATCTACCCTCTGTCCTAACACAGCTCCAATTGCAAAATCTGATGCATCGCACATGATTTCGAAAGGAAGGGACCAATCAGGGCCTGATAAAATAGGGGCAGTAGTTAATCTTTCTTTCAATAAATTAAATGCTTCTAAGCATTCTTGATCAAAAAAAAAACTTTGTATCTTTTGCTAACAAGTTACATAGAGGCTTACAGATTTTGGAAAAATCTTTTATTAATCTTCTATAAAAACGGACATGCCCTAGGAAACTTCTAACACCTTTAACAAAAGTTGGAGGGGGTAGTTGTGAAATAACTTCGATTTTTGCTTTATCAACTTCAATACCTTTATTAGACACAACATGCCCTAAGACAATTCCATGATTGACCATGAAATGACTTTTCTCCCAACTTAAAGTTAAATTTGTTTTACAGCATCTTTTCAAAACTGATGTAAGATTTTCTAGGCAATGATCAAAAGAAATTCCAAAAACTGAAAAATCATTCATAAAAACGTCCACACATCTTTCAACTAAGTCTAAAAATATAGAAATCATGCATCTTCGAAAGGTGGCTGGTGCATTAGATAGTCCAAATGGCATTCTCCTAAAAGCAAAAGTACCAAAAGGACATGTAAAAGTTGTTTTCTCTTGGTCTTCAGGTGCTACAGGAATTTAATTGTAACCAGAAAAACCATCAAGAAAGCAATAATACTCATGACCGGCTAGTCTTTCAAGGATTTGGTCAATAAATGGCAAAGGAAAGTGGTCTTTCCTAGTTGCCGCATTTAGTTTTCGCAAATCAATGCACATTCTATGACCAGTTATTATTCTTGTAGGGACTAATTCATCTTTTTCATTTTTAACAACTGTAATTCCTGACTTCTTAGGAACTCCTTGAACTAGACTAACCCATTTACTATCTAATATTGGGTAAATTATACTTGCATCTAGAAGCTTTAGAACTTCTTTCCTTATGGCTTCTTCCATGTGTGGGTTAAGTCTTCTTTGTCTTTCTCTTGAAGGTTTACTACCTTCTTCTAAGTGTATTTTATGCATGCACATAGATGGGCTAATACCTTTTAAATCAGCTAGAGACCATCCTATAGCTTCTCTATGTGTCCATAAAACTTTCAACAAACTTGCTTCTTGCTCTTCAGTTAAATCAGTTGCTATTATAACAGGTAAAGTTTTACCTTCCCCTAAAAATGCATATTTTAGGTGGGGTGGTAATGGCTTTAATTCTTCTACTGGAGGAGATTTAACAGATGGCATGAATTCAGAATTTTCGGCTTTAATTGTTTCTTCTATTTTAACCTCCTCGGTATTTCCCTTTTTAACATCTTCCTTATTTCCTACTTTAACATTCTCTATCTCAATTTCTTCAAAAAGAGATTTTAAAATCTCTACTTCATATTCTTTAATTTCATTAGTTTCTTTTTCTACTTTTTTCTGTTTCATTAGAACTATTTTCTGATTCTGGTTCTTTCTCTATATTTTCTTTATCTTACTTTTCAAGAGCTTCTAACTTCTCTCTTTCTTGTCTTTCTTCCTCTTCTATTTCTCTTTCTATCTCATCAATGTCGATTTTTATGGGAGGGATAGGACTATCATCATAAACTATAAATACATCTTTCTCATAGTCACCATCTTCATTATCTTCTTCAAAGGTTTCAGTTGATAATTTTTCGATTTCATCTATGGAAAAACATGCATTTATGTCACTAGGTCTATTCAAAGCATCATAAACTGAGATTTCGACAGTTTCACCTAGGACTGACATTGTGAGTTTACCATTTTTCACATTTATCATTGTATTGGCAGTGGCCATAAAAGGTCTGCCTAACAATATAGGAACTTCATTATTTGTGCAGATTTTCCTTTCCATCTCTAGAACCACAAAGTCGACTGGAATGATTAGTTTATCAACCTGAACTAGGATGTCTTCCACTATACCCAAGGGATATTTAACTGAACGATCAGCTAATTGTAACTGCATACTAGTGGGTTTTAGTTCTCCTAACCCTAACTGTTTATAGACCGCAAAAGGCATCAAGTTAATACTTGCTCCTAGATCTAGCATGGCTTTCATCTTTTTAGAGCTTCCCAAGGAAACTTGGATATTAAAGCTACCAGGATCTTTCAACTTAGAGGCTAATTCAGGTTGTAAAATAGCACTTACGTTTTCAGAAACAAAAATTTTCTCATTGTTTTCAAACTTGTGTTTCTTAGAGTGAAGATCTTTGAAAAACTTTGCATAAGCTGGAATATTTTTAATAACGTTAAGCAAAGGAAGATTAGCATTTACTTTGGATAACATGTTATAAATTTCAGAAAATTGTTTGTCCATTCTGTTTTTCATAAGTCTTCGTGGGAACGGAATTGGAGGAACATATGGTGGTGGAGCCACATAAGATTCCTCTTCTTCTGGTTCTAATTCTTTTTCTACTTCTACTTCTTTATTTTGAACCTCTTTCTCTTGCTCCTTATTGGGAACTTCTACTTCTACTTCTTGATTAATTGTTTCATTATTCTCTTTACTATTTTCCTTTTCAACTTCTTTTTCAGAATTCTCTACTTCATCAGGCACATTAGAAGAATGAACAGGATCACTTACCTCTTCTCCTATTACCTTACCACTTCGCAGGACAGTGATTGATTTTGCTTGCTCGGTTTGACTAGGGAACTTCCCTTCTTATCTTTTCTCGGCTTCAGAAGTCACAATGTGCTTCTTCAAATTTTCAACTTCTTCAAGCAGATATTTTAACAGCACTGCTTGACCTTTACTTGATCCATCTTGTTTTGGAACTTCTTCAATCCTTAATTGGTTTTGATTTGGAAATTGTTGTGGTTATGGTTGTTGAGGCTAGAATTGTTGAGGTTGTAAAGGCTTATTTCCTCCCCAAGAAAAGTTAGGATGATTCCTCCAACCAGGATTATACGTGTTTGAGTAGGAATCATTCCTTGGCCTTCGAGGGAATATATTCATAGCATTAGCCTGTTCAGCATACCTATCACTTGATGGACAAAAATTAGTAGCATGGGAATATAATCCACATAAAGCACATGCTTCTTGAATTGGCCAATTTTCAAATTGAGCTTGTGTATCTGATTTTTCTTGAACTTGGTATAGGCTCCTATTTTTGCCTCTAGCATTTTTTTGTTGAGAATTAATACTTTACATCTCAAATAATTCCTCTAGTGCTTCTGGTGTAATTCTATTAATAGAACCACCAGCTGCACTATCAACCATAGTTTGTAAGCCTGGTGAAAGTCCATGATAAAATTGAAGTACTAACACATGTTGAGCCAGATTATGATGACGACACATAATGAGCAGATTTTTAAATCTATCCTAAGACTCATGGAATGTTTCACCTGGTTCATTTCGGAATGACATGATTTGTTTTCTATATTCAGTAAGAGATGCATGCTTATAATATTTACTCATAAACAAATCATATAATCGAGCCTAAGTATAAACACTACTAGGTGTTAGATTCATAAACCATCGCTTTGCCAACTCTTTTAATGCACTAGGAAAATATTTCATTTTAATTTGATCTTCAGTCAACCCTCCTAAAGGAAAAGTACTCATCATGTATTCATAATCTTTTAAGAAACTGACAGGATCTTCATGAGGCATTCCATGAAAGGAAGGTACAACATTGAAATAATGACCTTTTAATTCAAAATTCCTTACGGCATCTGGTAAGACTAGACATGATTAATGAAGGTCTACTGAAATCATTAATAGTTCTTTGATTCACCACTACTTCCATATTTCTTCTAGCAGGTTCTTCTTCTCTTTGATTCATGTTAACTGGATTAATTGGATTTTCAGGATTTTGATTAATATCTTCCATTGTAGGATCGACCAGAGGATCCTCTTGATTCAATTGTTCATGATTATCAGGCTGGGGAACTAGATTTTCAAGATTGTCTTGATTCCTTCTTATATTATTTATATCTTGATTCAGTTCTATCAATTGGAGATTCAAAGATCTACAACCGTGCATAAAATTAATTAAAGCAATTTAAAAACAACTAACTATTAAAGCAGAATAAAATAAAATCTTTTTGTATTTTTATTTTTTTATAAAAACTGAAAATTAAATTTAAATTAAAAACTACGCTACCAACAAAACTAACTACGTAAACTAGCTTGTCCCCGGCAACGGCGCCAAAAAACTTGATCGATGTCTTATTTTAATTATTTCCTTGCAAGTGGACAAGACTATTATTGAATAGTATTGGAAGCAAGGGTCGAACCCACAGAGACAAGAGATCACAGATAGTGCAATTTATCGATAGCAAATTATTAATCTAAGTGGGTTTTTATAATAATTTTATTTTAATCTACTATTATTATTTAGGTGTTTAACTAATTAGCAGTAATTACAGGTTATGAAGATCTTATAGTGGATGGCAATCTAGGATTCGGGTTTCACTTATATCTCCTCTATGTTTACTTCAAAATAATTATCATTCAATTTCTTGGGTTCGTTCACAAAAGATAGATATAGTCTGTTGAACTATTGGTTCAGCCTCCATCCCCGCAACATTCATCCATTCTATATCCTAAGCACAAGAACATATGATCTATCTGTCACCTAAATCATGTATGAATGTGGTCCTAACTTATCACTCTCGTGCATCGATAGGTCCAATTTATTGTGATGGTGAACCAGTGTACGACATATGCACATTGGACATGCAGTTATCCGCACCTCTAGGCCTTTATTATTTGCGATTACATTCATTTGTTCAAAGCGAAATAATATAGGGATTGATAAACACCACAATCAACAAGAATTGAATGGACATAAATATGAATTAAAACATAAATTCAATACAAGTTACCTCCCACCTCCTAGATTAGTGATGATTTAGTTCATCATAGACAATGAACAACACATGGAGATGAATGGAGTCATGATCTGATCTTCAATACTTGTAATTACACAATCTAAATATGTTATACAACCTAAAATCTTTCCTAAAGCTATACAAAACTGTTTCCAACCGTTTTTTTCTATCCTAGACTTTGGCTACCGGCTCCTATTTATACCGAAGAGTTGTACTCCAATCGAATCTCCAGTGAAAATACGAATTTCTCGCGTTCTGACCACCTTGCAGTCACAAGGTCTGGGGTACCTTGCGTCCGCAAGGTCTCCAGCATTCCGGCCTTTTGTTTCTTCTTGCTACTGTCCACCTTGCGGGGGCAAGGTCTGAAACACCTTGCGACCGCAAGTTCTCCAATATGTTTATTCTTCTTTTCTTCTTCAATTTTCATCTTGGGCCCTTCTTGGAATTTGCATATAAAGGCATTGTGCTTTGCATATTTTTACTAAAAACCCTAAAACTTACAAAACTCACTGAAAACGCATATTAGTAGTCAAAAGCCTCGTGAAATAGCATAATTCAAGTTATAGAAGTATATAAAATCGACGTATAAAATACATCGATCAAAGAGCAATGGCTTTTTTTTCTTTTGTTGCCACTCTTAATTTTTGTTTTCTTTTCTTTCTTTTGATTTTTTTCTTTTGATTTTTTTCTTTTCATTGCTTTCCAAGGGGGCTCTTTTCTTTTTCATTTCATTTTCTTTCACCACCATTCAACAACAATTATCAAATTCCCAACATCAACATTAATGCACACACAACCTTCATGAAGCATACACTTCCCAACAAGATTACAAAAATAAAATAATTCATTCCAAATCATGCTCTTTTCAAGGGCGACAGCAAAAGTGTATAGGTTCATGGGATAAGATAATACGGGTATAAGAAATGAAGTCGAATGGGGGTCATTGTGTGCTCTAGGCACATGCCATTTTTTAAATGAGCTCAACGGGGACACTAGGGATTTTTGTTAGATAAATGGGTAGGATAGAGAAAGGCACAAACGGTCCAAAGATGGCCTATATCATACTCTTGATAAAGTTTGTTTGTGAATGATACATGAACCTCAATGTCTACTTGAGATTATGACTTATAAGCATATTGTGTGTCTTATCTTCATGCTTATCTTCCTATTGAGTTATCAACGTGCTTTGATTCTATTCACAAATGGAATTATGAATGGAATTATGAACTTGAATCTGAATTAAGCTTTGACAATAATCAACTTAGGCTTCCCTTTTATAGTTAACATAGTGATTTTGAACTAAGGTTCCTAAATGGAACGGGAACCTAGCTATGCCTCAAACAAGAACAAAGAAAAGAGTCTTGGAACACATATAGTGTTCAAACACTATTTCGTTGGAATTATAGAGATGACTCGACGGAGTCGACACTAGTGAGCTATTTGATAATACCAGCTCAATGATCAATCCCTAAAACGGTTGAAATTTGTTTAACTAGAATACTAGTTTTGAGATTCTTAATTTAATTCATGATCATGCATGATTGTTAGTCGTAAAGTATAACATGCCTACCTGACTTGGATGAGACCACTCTAATCGTGCTCATCCTTACTTGATTTCTTAAATGAGTAAACAATTACTTGACCTGGATCAGTTCGCTCTCGTTCTGGTCGAACTTGACCCTCTACATGTGCATGTTTGATAGGTAAACATTTACTTGTCCCCCATTAAGTCCAACTGGCATACTTGTCTTGCCTTGTCTTGTCTTCCCTGATTGACAATTCTTCACCGTTACGAATCATGAGATTCGTGATAGTGATGGGTTTCCGAACCAGATACATGCAAACCAATCCGTTCTTGATCACTTTGGTGAAGAGTACCTTGTGTAACCATTAGGGTGCTTGGAATAATACTATCCTTGGTCGATGTATCATCTCGTACATCCGACAGCACGTTCCTGGTAAGGATTTATATTGCAGGAGCTACGTGGCGGCACCAGATTTATATCATATCCTCTTATATGTGGATTACTTTTAGTTCTTATATGAAATCAAAGTGCTACCAGGGATATGTGAGCTAAATGCTTACATGTACTTGTTCTTGATTGCTTGATATTACTAATAATTCCTTGAACGTCTCGATGTATATATATGTGGATATACATGCTTCTACTTGACTACTTCATAATTTTCTTAATATGAGCATATGTATGTATACGTGGATATACATGCTTCTACTTGACTATTCCATGATTGTCTTGATACGTGCATATGTATAATTATGCATACTTCTATGTAATTCTTTATAGGAGACTTGGGATGTTTATGTTTAGACATACCTCTATATTTATTCGATACTTCTTGTGACTTGCCTCCTGACTGGCTTGGTTGTTTGTGAACTGGGATCACCCTGGTTCATCTTGATAGTCTGGTAAAGGAACGGATTACGTATAGTATACAACTTGACTTACGGAGCCTTCGTCGTGTAAAATTATATCATTTCCATTTATGAAAATATTTTATCTATGTTATATTGTGTAGTAGTAGCGTACTGAGTCATTATGACTCATCCCGTACTTTGTTTTCTAGTTGCAGTAATCTGTTCACCACGTTGAGGTCGAGTAGATCGTGATTGTAGCAGATCGCAGCTGATCGATAGCTCGAGCTTAGTTTGTGTAGCAGCCGACATTCCAAAGTAGTAGCTTGTGGATTCCTATCTCATCTAGCATCATTGATTTGTACATTGTACTTTACTATTCTTGTGAGCTCGTTATATTGTAAAGTTATTTAGACTTTACAGTCGGATAGAATACATGGGTTTTGTTTTGGTTCTTCTTTGGGCCGACGTGTTGTGTCGTGTGGTTGTTCGTAGTCTTAGTTTTTGTATTCAGTTATCTCCTGGGCACGCTGTAGCTATGGTGCTTTTCTTTATTATAGTTGTTATCATTGTTGGTTAACTGTTGGTCCACAATAATGCTCAAATAGGCTAGAAGGGGGGGTGAATAGCCTATGATGCCAATATAAAAACTTTTATTTTGATGATACATAAAGCATAGTTTAAGTTGTAATTGCAGTTTATCTAGTTGAGCATGTCTGCCGGTATAGACTATCGGTAGACTTGCTCTAAGCAGAAGTATCAACTGTGCTGGTAAACTGCTAATCAAATCAAAGGCCTGTAAAAAGGTTTGAGCAGCGGAAGATAAAGAGGCTATGATTTGGAGAAGTCTTAAGTGGCTGTACACGAATATATGTTCAGAACAACAACATACTTATTAGTTCTTTCAAATGCAAGTTTAGGAGATCAAGTAGAGAATGGCTTTTCTAAAGATAAATCATTAATATAAAAACCTCATAGATATTTAAGGACTGAGAGATAAAGCATTAGCAAGAACATATGAATTTATTCAAAGATAAATTACATATTACATCAGTCTAAATAGTCTATATACAGTTTCTGTCTTTGTCTTCCTAAGTGTCAATCCTTACTTAATTATCCATTCAAGGATCTTTTAAGTTTGCAAAGGACAATAGGAGACGAGAAAGAGAAACTGTTATGAAAAGAGGATTTTCAAGGTCGTTCAGACATATAAAATATATCTGAACGATTGAGTGCAAAGCACTCATCCTCGCTTGATGATTGCACAATCAACAGCATTTGTATTGGAATACAAATCTGAAGATATGAATGCATTATTGAATGACATCTCTTCATTTTCCTCAGACATTGTCTAACATCAATCTTCAGATCTTGATCTCTGCCTATTGAAATTTCTGATCAATCTCTTCTGTTTTCCAAACTTTTCTTCCTAGCAATCCACTGGGAGTGTTTTGCTAAGACCTGGATAAGTTCAATACAATCTGTTGTGGAAATCAGAGATGCGTTGGTGAAGACGATCTCTTTGATGATTTCTTTTCTATGACGTTTTTAAGTGGATTGAGTTACTCGTTGCTCAGTCTCTAAGGTTTTTCACTTTTTTTTTCATTTGAGCAAGAGAGAGGGTTTATATAGGCGAGAATCAATATGATCGTTGAGAGATGAAGATTCAAATATTTCTATCCGTTGAAGATGTAGTGGTTGAAGACTATCGAATAGAGATCTTTGTCCATAAGATCTTTGATTGTTTGGAGCAGATATTTAGTCCTGTAGATCTTGGAACTCGTTGCCTGTTAGACTAGGTTGATAAGTCTCTGAAGAGTAGGTCTGATGTCTGTTGCACTATTTGGTGGTCGGTTCAATAATGTAATTGCCTTTTGACTTTAACATACTATTTGAGTGAGAGAAAGTCTTGTAGCTTTGAGTATGTCAGGCTTTTTGAGGCACAGACATATTTATCTTGATTTGAGCAGCTTCTTGACATTTCTCTGTAGCACGTTCATATTTTGAAGTCTACTGTTGGAAAGCTTCGAGCCAGTGGAAACAAGTCTTCCGATACAGGAGAACTGATGTCTGCCGATACGAGCATTTAATCTTCTAACATGTCTGTCGGTGATGAGTCATAAGAATATTCTAATCTTTATCACTGAAGGCTTTTGACATAGCTGCAAGTCTTCCGGTGCTAAGTGCATTATGAAGTGCTGGTCTGTCTTGATCATCATATAGGAAGGTAGGACTAGATTAGGTTGAACTTAATCTAAGACCTATGTGATATCAACACGAGTTGCCACGCTAACCGGTACGCATACCTTTTAGCCACTCGTGATGATTCACTTGTAATGGGGGCAAACAAATCAACATATGTAGAATATGCAAAGTGATAATTGAATTATTAAGAAGCATATTCCAATAATCAACAATCTCCTCCTATTTGCTTGGAACCATTACAAAATGACATATACAAAGCACTAAAGCATTTATTAGACATAGTAATAGCATGTCCACAATGAATTATCGTTTTATCTCAAGACATGTCCTATGTTGATAATTACATATAAGCGATGGCATTGGTATAGTCTATTATTGCTATTACAGACTCGATAAATCAAAGTACTGAACAGGTAATGCAATAGTAAAAACAATTTAGATCACATTAGATTTGAAAGAGTTTTGGACAGGATCTAAAAGGTTTTTTAGAAGTCTTACTTGCACATAAATTTTTATAGAATAAAACCTTGTTTTGGCAAGTAAGAGTAGCAAATCCTTAAGTAAATGTATATTTTTTGAAAGAGTTCAAATAAGGATTGCTTGTAATACCAATTTTATGAAAAATCAATTTTTGGAAAATCAATTTTTGAAAACTTTTTATTTCTGTTGAAAGTAAAGGATCTCTGTTGAAGTTAGGACTCAACAGAGGGTTTTAGTTTTAAACAAGGTTTTCAACAGAAGTGCCACAAAGGCTGAGCATGATTCACAAAGAATCAGCTTAGGGTGATTTGTCACATTTGTTTTGTGTGTTCATTTGGGATTTGGTTAAGTCAATTCTCCTCCTTACGAAAGGAAGGTTATCACTCTTTTTATACTCTCCTCCATAAGTTATATGTATATGTCATATAACTCTCCTCCTTAATGGTTGCAAGCACTTAAGAATAAATCCTGAAGGACAGTTGCAAGCAAAAAATACAGAAGGATAACAGAAGAGATGCAGTATAATAGAGTAGATAGCTAGAGAAAAAGACACTAACTAACGGAAGAAAGTACTAATAGTTTCTGAATAATACAACCTAATTTGAATCTCGAAAACTACCAGTGCTAGAATCTAGAGAATAGTTTCTATCCTGATTAGAAAAGCTTCTATTGCAGAATAATTCTCGAGTGATCAACAATTCTCTGCTGATAGGAAGGCGTTCGTCCTCTTGAACTGTGGAAAGAATGGTGTGGTAGGAGCATAGGAAGTAGCTGATTATCCTAGCGTACTTGAGAATACCAGACCCATTCACTCGTCTTCGCTGAAAAGATCGACAGATGAGGGAGAAGACTACTTCAGACCAGTTGATGACATGAGAGTCAAGAACGGCAATGGTGAAGTTTCAAAGTCTTCTGGTGTTGCTTCCTGAGCCAGGTTCATGAAATAGAAGGCATTGGCTCAGAATCTCTCCAACACAGTACATGTCCAAGGGATTGTTAAAAATGTCCCATGTACTGTAGTCATCTCGAGATTGGTGGCCAGTAAGGTGCAGCCATGATTCGTTGAGAACAGAATCATTGATGGAGTCAGGGCCAGCAGAGGGAACGCTGAAGACTCTTGAAAGGCTGTCGGCATTGAGGACAATATAAGTACCTCGAATGCGACCGTGGAGGCTTTTAC
This sequence comes from Codonopsis lanceolata, assembly GCA_013146195.2. NCBI lineage: Eukaryota > Viridiplantae > Streptophyta > Magnoliopsida > Asterales > Campanulaceae > Codonopsis > Codonopsis lanceolata. The sequence goes on along the minus strand of CM028382.1, from coordinate 29,692,573 downwards.
CATATCGTGACAGGTGCATCCTTGAGTAGAATAGGTCGACCAGTCAAAGGCTGTAGAATTCTTCGTGAAAGCAGAGGACGGAGACGAGTCCATAACTGTGGAAAAGATCTAAAATCTTTGCGCCAACAGTACTGTTAAGGAGAAATTGTTCTCCTTGAATTGTTCAACCAAGAATATAGGATTGACGGCCTACTATGGTGACGAAAGAAGATTCAGGGGGACCGATAGGGCGAGAGACGCTGTTTGATGAAGAAGCGGCCATGAAGAATTTCTTAGAGAAACAGAAAAATGCACTGATAATAATCGTTTTAGATTGATTAGGAAACGATGGAGATCAAAAAGAAGAGTATATATATATATATATATATATATATATATATATATATATATATATATATATATATATATATATATATATATATATATATATATATATATATATATATATATATATATATATATATATACGAGGAACACACTGTTCAAGAACCGTCCTTTGAGAGTCCATAATAAAGTTGTTATCGATTGAAATGAGAACCGGCAAAGTAGTCATTTCGAAGCTTAATTGTGAGTGGACGTTTTTATGGGAGAGGCGGCGATTCATGATTGCGATAATTAAGTCTACTAAGGAATATGTATTTGGACAGATTGGAGACTTAAAATCGAGGATTTCAATACCGAGAAAGATTTAATTGACAGCTTAGGGTATTGAAAAGAAGATGTGTTGATATCAATGAGAAAAAATAATGTACTTAATTTCATAAAAATAAATTTAGGAAATATGATAGGTTTTAAGTATTCCGAATATCCTAATACATAATTTATGGGGCATTCTGAATCATCTACACAATCCTCAGCAATCTCCCAAATCTATAGAATTTTGAAACATAAATCATTTCAAAAATATTTTGGAAGAATTATTTAAAAAAAATGTTTTTGCAAAACAGTTAAGATTTTTGTGTTCTTTGTTTACTAGAAGAAATTTATGGAGCTTTCTGAGTCATCCACACAGTCTTCAGCAATCTTCCAATTCTTTTAGTCATTCCAGAACAAAGTTGTTTTGAAAATCATTTTTAGAAGGATTTTTGAAATATTATTTTGAAAAACAATCAATCATTCCTAAATGTTTTGTGTCAAAGATATCATTACACAAGGTTCATCGGCAGCATGAGGTCTGAAACCAATTTTGTTGATTAGTTTCAGTAGAGTTTGAAGTGTGCTGATACAAGAGTGTGAACGACAGAGAAGGAGGTCTGCAGTTCAGGTTTTGACTAGTAGACATTGAGGTCTACCCATGCAACTAATAACTTTTAGTGAAATATGCAGCAGTAATGAAAGTCTGCTAATACCAAATGAAAGGTTTGTGTGAGGTTATCAGTCTTTTGAACACACGAAAGATGATAGCCATGAATAGCTTTTATATTGAATCGAATAATGTGTTCAAGAAGGGTGGAAGTTTACTGATATTTGAGAGCTGAAGGAAATCAATCAATTGTTGAAGGATGTCAATTGATTGTATGAGGGATACCAATTTGGTGAATGATATCAATCATAGAAGGATGATCAGTAAACTAGATAGGTATGCCGTTGTCGAAAGAATGAATGACAGGGGAGTCAGCATAGATAAGGGTCTGCTGATGAAAGAGGTCAGCAGGGATAAGGTCTGCTAAGATAGAATATATAGATAAGTTTTTGCAGACAAGAAGGTTTGCTGTTTAAAGATGGAACATCAGACGTTGAGGTCTGCCGATACCAATTGGAAGAAGAGTATTACAGCAACCATTTCCTTTGGAATGCCTTGGCTTCTGGAAGGATAAACCATAAGCTTCATCGGCAAAGAGAACGAAATAAAAATAGAGGGAGAGCAAGATATTTCTTATAAATTTGAAGCAACAACAGCAGCAACAGCAGTATCGGAAAGAGAAAGATACTAAGTTCTGCAGTTGGCTCCTCCTCACTAGTAGAATAAGCGCTTTGAACCCTTTTGAAGAAAGAATAGAGTCTGCAGATTACTAGAGTAGAAAAGAAATTTTCTACTGATTTTCCTTTTTGCCTTGGCACTTGTTAGGAGGTTCAGCTGCTTCATTGGCAAGGATTAACTGGTGACCATGCTACTTCATAATAGAATCTTATTTGAATGATAAGAGAATTTAGAAGCAAAAACGAAAGACAACTACCATTTCAGTTAAAGTACTTGAATCACCAAGAAGCAAGTAGCTCAAACTTAGTTAGTCTGACGGTACAGATGAAGAATGACTTTTGCTTCGAGGTCAACAGCTAAGATGATGATGACTAATCCTTTAAGGGAGAGGAAGTCATCTTTGCTCAAGACAAGAGAGGCAAGAAATAGTTTAGAGCAAAGTTTTCATTGAACAGAGGAAGCAGTAGAAAAAAGAATAGAATTTGAGGATACTACTTATTTCCTTGAAAGGTCGTTGTTACAACGGTAGAGATAAGGTCTACCGTTAAAACTAGAGAGACCAGAAATTATGGAGGCGAATTAAGATTCACCAGAACATCATGGGTTGAGATGAGATCTATAATTCCTGATGAAGTAGTTGCAAGGTATGCAGTAACTTCAAAGAAATCCAAAACATAAAATTAACCATATTCCAACATTGTTTCTTCAGATACCAAAAGTTGAATACCAAGTGTTGAATAGGAAATTTTATGATTAAGGATTGGTTTGCTGTTGGGTTAACAGCAGAGTTATATTTGTTGTCTTGAATTTGGAACAACATATTATAAAAAGCACAAATACTGAAAACTCAAGCAAATATAAGATTTCATGCTATCAAGGAATGTTCATACAAAGGCAGATAGACATGAAGTAAAGATGCTTTGAACTAGTTCTCATTTAGATCAAAATATACTAGAATACAAAGAGGATCTAAATATTACATAGTTCATTACAACTTCCGATGACTTAACTGCTCCTTTTAAACAACTAATCTAAACACCTGATACATATCTAAAGATAAGGATGTTACAAGGAGATGTCTATGAAGACCATGGACCCAGATTCAGCTAACCGGTTGGTAAACAGAATATAGGTCCTAGATCAAGGGATTCAGATGTCAAAAGAGACAGCCAAACAGAATCTCTACATTATGAAGAATGCAGATGAGTGATCCAGTTGCCTGCTCTTCCTTCTCCCTTCAGCTAGCTCTACAACCCTAGATGATCATCACGAGCACGCTGGATTACCTTAAATCAGTCAGCTGCTGTGATATGTGCTGATCTCTAGGGAGAATCATGTCAGCACGAGAAAATGTAGAAAGTTTACATTTCTAAGAGGGAGGGGCTGACATGAGCACGATCAAAGGGTTCTTGGAGAGACATGCTAAATGGTTGTTAAGGAAAGTCTTCATGCGAGAGAAATCCTTGAAACAAACCAAACAACTTTCGAAGAATCGGAAGGGTGATTCCAAGTTGTTGAGAAGAAGCCTTGATCTAGTGTAAAGAATTCTCCTAAGTAACATTTTTGAAGAAAGGGATTTTGTATCAATGTCTATCATAATGTTTGAGGTAGTTTGCAAGTGATAGAGAGGAGGGAAGGAAGGTCTCTATAAATACTCACTGAGGTAAGACAATGGACCGACTAATTTAAGAGTGAAAAGTCCTTTTCAACTACTCTTCAATAAAAGTTATATGGGGAAGAGTGAGAGTTGGTATAAATTTCTAGATATCCGATAAAGTTACTTCTTTGGAAAGCTAAAAGATTTTGAAAAGTAGGTTAGGCTTTCTGAAAGAATGAAACGACTTTATGTGGATAAAATCTTTTTCAGTGGGATTTGACAAAACATAACTCTTTTTCAGAAGATTGTTTTGGGAAATACAATTCCCACATTTCAAAGTCGTTTTTATCTTTACTGAGATTCTAAGATCTGTCTTTAGCTTTTAAGAAATAATCAGTTTCTAAAGCTTTACCTCAACCTTTGTAGAAATTGCAAAAGTACCAATGTAGTTTGCACATTGTCTACAAGGTAAAAACTTCTATAAGTCAGCACATAAAACTGAGCTTATGAAGTGCTGAGCAACAGAAGAGAACTTCAAAGAAAATGAGGCAACAAACCAGATGAGTAAATCACAGATCATACTTATAAAGGAAAGGAAGGAAACAAAGTATGATAAGAGAAATTACTCTGGCTATATATTTCTTTAGAAAAGAATAGACAAGAGCAGAGTAAGCAAATATGAAGCCATGCAGAGATGATATATTCAGAATTATGATTAGCAGGGAATCATAAATGAAAAACATAAATATATCATAATCCAGAGGGAAGAAGACTGAATCAGGTGAGTAGGATTCTGAACTTTCAGTCAAGGCTTTTAGAACTGGATGAGAGAGAATAAAGTGTGCTTAATGATCTTTGGAGAATACACATTCCTGAATAAGAATCAAGAAGATCATTCGCAACATATTATGAGCTTTAGGAAGCTCCAGAAAAATCTAGATACTGGAACAAATATTTCAAGAAAATCAGTGAGAAGGAAAGACTGGATCTTGGATTTCTCATTCTCCCTTGGTCTTTTTGTGCAAAGATAAAGATTTGAAGAAAGGGGCACAAGACAAGGGACGTACCTTTTTGACAGTTATCTGGATCGAGATTGATGTTCTTCAGACAAAGTCTTTTTGAATCTGTGCTGATAAATCTGTAGTCGATGTTGTCTAAAGAGTAGATTTCCTTTGCAAACAATTTTGTAAGATTTTTTATTCATGTTTTCTTAGATTCAAATAATTCTTTGAAACATGGGCCAAGTTCCCAGAAACTAAATATCATATAACAGAGAGATCAATCAATGTTTCATGATATAGAGTTTTTGACTCTTAACCTTTTTCAAAAGAATAAATATGAAAGAAAATTTCTTCTCGAGAAGGTGTTGGATTGAATTCAATCGTTAGCCTTATGTCAAAAGAGCTTGAATCAAAAGTCCTTTCAATTGAAGCATCCATCTGAAATTTTTTCATCTGGAGATAGTTATTCATAGTGCCAATTGATATATATATATATATATATATATATATATATATATATATATATATATATATATATATATATATATATATGTCATATGAATAATTATCTCACAATTATCATGATAATCTTCTATCTCATAATTTTTGAAAACAAAATAATTTTTCAAAATAAGTATATTTTTCAAAATTATTTATCTCAAATTGAAATCCTTGACAAAAGTTTTTGAGGAATAAAACAAGTTTTCTTTTGTCATGCATTTGAACCTAAGCATTTGAGGATCGCAACTCTCAGGAGGTTAGTCTTGACATATAGCTAGAAGAGCCTTGCTCTGATACCAATTGTTGGTCCACAATAATGCTCAAATGGGTTAGAGGGGGGGGTGAATAGTCTATGATGTCAATTTAAAAACTTTTCTTTTGATGATACATAAAGCATAGTTTAAGTAGCAATTGCAGTTTATCTAGTTGAGCATGTCTGCCGGTAGAGACTATCGGTAGATTTGCTCTAAACAAAAGTATCAACTCTACTGGTAAATTGCTAATCAAATCAAAAGCCTGTAAAAAGGTTTGAGCATGATTTGGAGAAGTCTTAAGTGGTTGTACACGAATATATGTTCAGAATGACAGCACACTTATTACTTCTTTCAAATGCAAGTTTAGGAGATCAAGTAGAGAATGGCTTTTCTAAAGATAAATCATTTATAAAAACCTCATAGATATTTAAGGACTGAGAGATAAAGCATTAGCAAGAACATATGAATTTATTCAAAGATAAATTATATATTACATCAGTCTAACTAATCTATATATAGTTTCTGTCTTTGTTTTCCTAAGTCTCAATCCTTACTTAATTATCCATTCAAGGATCTTTTAAGTTTGCAAAGGACAAAAGAGACGAGAACAAGAAACTGTTATGAGAAGAGGATTTTCAAGGTCGTTCAGATATATAAAATATATCTGAACGATTGAGTGCAAAGCCCTCATCCTCCCATGATGATTGTTAATAGCACAATCAATAGCATTTGTATTGGAATACAGATCTGAAGATATGAATGCAATATCGACAGACAACTCTTCATTTTCCTCAGACATTGTCTAACATCAATCTTTAGATCTTGATCTATGCCTAGTAAAGTTTCTGATTAATCTCTTCTCTTTTCCAAACTTTTCTTCCTAGCAATCCACTAGGAGTGTTTTGCTAAGACCTAGATGAGTTCACTACAATCTGTTGTGGAAATCAGAGATGCGTTGGTGAAGACGATCTCTTTGATGATTTCTTTTCTATTAAGTTCTTGAGTGGATTGAGTTACTCGTTGCTCAGTCTCTAAGGTTTTTCACTTTTTTTTCATTTGAGCAAGAGAGAGGGTTTATATAGGCGAGAATCAATATGATCATTGAGAGATGAATACTGGAAGATTTCTATCCATTGAAGATGTAGTGGTTAAAGACTATCGAATAGAGATCTTTGTCCATAAGATCTTTGATTGTTTGGAGCATAGATTTAGTCATGTAGATCTTGGAACTCGTTGTCTGTCAGACTAGGTTGATAAGTCTCTGAAGAGTAAGTCTGATGTTTGTTGCACTGTCAGGTGGTCTGTTCAATAAAGTAATTGCTTTTCGACTTTAACAGACTACGTGAGTGAGAAAAAGTCTTGTAGCTTTGAGTATGTCAGGCTTTTTGAGGCACGGACATATTTATCTTGATTTGAGCAGCTTCTTGACATTTCTCTGTAGCACATGCATATTTTGAAGTCTGCCGTTGGAAAGTTTCGAGCCAGTGGAAACAAGTCTTCCGATACAGCAGAACTGATGTCTGTCGGTATGAGCATTTTATCTTGTAGCATGTCTGCCGGTGATGAGTCATAAGAATATTATGATCTTTATCACTGAAGGCTTTTGACATAGCTGCAAGTCTTCCGGTGCTAAGTGCATTCTGAAGTGCTGGTCTGTCTTGATCATCATATAGGAAGGTAGGACTAGATTAGGTTGAACTTAATCTAAGACCTATGTGATATCAACACGAGTTGCCACGCTAACCAGTACGCAGACCTTTTAGCCACTCGTGATGATTCACTTGTAATGGGGGCAAGCAAATCAACATATGTAGAATATGCAAAGTGATAATTGAATTATCAAGAAGCATATTCCAATAATCAACATTAACCCCGGTATGCTTTAGTTGTGTGTAATTGTTCTATCAGGTTGGTTCCTTATTGAAACACCGGCCTAGAATGCCGATGGGTTGTTCAGCGTCTGCAATGTTGCGGCACACGAGTTTTGTTTTTCCCCTTCGTGAGATTAAGGTCTCTCTTGGTCTCTTTGGCCTTGGTTTCAAGCTACACAGCTCGGGACTTATTTTCCTTATCGTTTCCGCAGATTCGAATTTTGTAAACCCGTATTTTAGTACGGCAGTATATTTGTGTTTCGAGCTTGTTAGCTAGACTGTCCGACTTGCACTACTGATTTATAAGTGCTTGACCTCTTCTTGCCTTGTCCTAGCATCTCGGCCTTGGGATTCCGTTCCGAAATCCGGGTCGGGTCGTCACAATATGAGGTCAAAATGTGAGTGGGACAAGTGTCCAAACATTGTGGAGGAAGAATTAGATTTTTTTTGTGAGCTAATTACTTAGTTACATCCACATAAAACCTAATCAAACTAATTAGACAAGGTAGGATATGATTAATGATGTTTAGGAGTGTTTAGGAGGTGTTTAGAATGGGTAAAAATGGGGTTGGGTTGATCACTTTCGTCAAAAAAATGAAACAGGGGATTGTTGTCAAAGGAACTGAGCGCTCGCTCAGCCTTCCCACTAAGCGAACGCTTGGTCCTTCTCCTAGCCAAGCGTGTTTTTGGATTTTGTACGATAGCTCAGCCCAAACACTGAGCGACCGCTTGGCCCCTGAACAAAATAAATGCTGGAAACTCTCCCCAAATGAGTCCTAAAACATACTCATACATTAAAGGTTGCTTTCACACTCAAAATGAGTCCAAAACTCAACCAAACAACTCCAGGAAAGTCAGAAAACTAAGCACGAAACAGATAATAACAAAGTAACAATTAATTTAATGATCACCCAAGTAAACACACGTGATTATGAACATGTTAAACATCTTATGAATGGTTTACAATACATGTACATGTTAGAGTAAGACCTAAACGAAATCAAAATGTTAAATGACGAAACATAAATAAAGTATGAATTCATGCAACGAAATAATAACAAATAATCTAATTATGCTCTCAAACATAAACATAAACTAAATAAACATAGTTATGATGATTATGGATGCATGTAGACATGCACAGGTCAAACATGCAATAATCTAGGGTATTACAATATTCAGGTCAAAAATAAATTGATTAAACATATTTATTATAGAAAAAAAGGAATGCCTAGTAAAGACCTTGTTTGTTGAGAATTAAAAGGTATTTTTGAAAAAGAAAAAAATAAAAGGATTAACTATTGTGTTTGTTGAGATTCAAAAGTCATTTTGAAATACAACATATACTCCACTTCAATTATTATTATTTTAATAATAATAATATTACTTTAATTCTTATTATTAATATTAATAATTATTATCATTATTATTTCTTTATTTATTACTATTATTACTTTTTTATTATTTTAATAATAATAATAATTCTCATCAGTATTACTGCCCTTTATTATCATTATCATTATTTTATTAACATCAATATTACTTTTATTATTAGTATTAATTATTAGGCAAAGACTTGTGTAAGACGGTCTTACAGATCTTAAATGTGTAATACGGAGCCTCATTTTGGAATTCGCAGGTTAATAACTAAATATGTTAATAAAAATCTCAAAATAATTGCTAGCTGGGTTGGTCAATGGCAAATCTTAAAGGTTTAGCCCAAGGAGGTTAATGGGTGGACACTCCCTAGCTAAATAATAAGTTTTAATGCTCATTTCCTCTATTTGCTCCGGTGCCCCTCCACTTTCAATGTTTGCTTCCGAAAGTCTTATGTTTCCCACGCCTTCCAGTTTAATCCTTTGTCAGCTCCATTAGCCATCCATTAGCATCAATTGCCCTTGGAATATTTGACAGATCCTAACGGAATTTGACGAAATGCAAAATGACATATTTAAAACCAAACGTAACACATTGAAAACGCAAAAGTGACACATTTTAATGGTAAAAGTGACACTATAAATGAAAATTTATTATAATTCTTATTAAAATACAAAGTAACACTCTTAATACTAAAAAGTGACACATTTAATACAAAAAAAGTGACACTCTTATAATACTAAAAAGTGACACTCTTAATACTAAAAAGTAACACTCTTATTTAATACTAAAAAGTGACACATTTAATACTAAAAAGTGTCACTTTAAAACTGACGTTGACTGCCAAAAGTGACACATTTAATACTAAAACGTGATATTTTCAATACTAAAAAGTGACACTTTTAACTCTAAAAATTGACACTTTTAATGTTATAAAGAAACACTTTAATATCAAATGTAATGATTTTTATTTATAAAAAAAATGAGACACTTTTCAAAGTAAAAGTAGCACATTTAATAGCACAACACCCAACATATCTGATGTAATCTATGTAGTTTAAGATTGATGAGAAGCTCTTTTATATAGCAGATAATCACTTTTAAGAACACAACACCCAACATATCTGATGTAATCTATGTAGTTTAAATAAAACAAGTATCGGGTGTAAACTATAAACACTATGTTGGACATTGATGAGTGAAACCTCTGATGATAGCTCATCCGACAGTTAATTCACAAGTTAGCAGCAACATTTTTAATCTCTCTCTCTCTCTCTCTCTCTCTCTCTCTAATAATTATGTGTATGATTTTTGCTCAGTAATTCGTCCCAATTTCCAGGGCTACGTCCTTTCTTAGTTATACTTGCACCCTGTGACCTAGAAACCTTGTAGAATAAGAAAACCAGTTATCATAAAAAGAGTTAATAGGTTAGTGCAATAAAGTACGACATTAGCTTAACACAAATAGACTTACCATGCATCAAGGATTCCTTACCATCAAAGACTAAGTCAGTCGTGTCTTGTTACACAAGACAAACAACACAAACGCAACCGTGTTAACAAGAACATGTACAAAATCCAAATATTCTAACAATTCATTAACCCTTAAAATCAATTAAATATAATCTCAAAAATAACTTTTTTATAAAAGGTGTAACAATAATAATTAATCAAAGTAAATACCAAGAAAAATAAAACAAGTAATTAATTAAAATGAAACATTTATATAACTTAATAACTCAATTCTTCAATATCCAACAATCTCTCCCTTGTTGCCTTTCTGGACAAAAAAATATTATTAAAAACATTTAACTATTAAAAATAACAAAGTACTCCCTATAAATTAAATATTCTAATTAAGCTTTAAAAAATACCTTAAATGGATAACGACATTGATTAACACTGGGACACAGATTAGCAATTATAGGATTAGGATCAACTCCCTCAGAATCGTCACTCCGAGTTATGTTGAGCCTTCCCCAATTCTGAACAGCTTCGGTCATAGCAACATCATCTTTAGCAGCACCATCATCATCTTCATCATCACATGAATCTTAGGCTTTGACTTTCCCTCGTTCATCTTATGCTTGTAGCAATTATGGCACACACTCCCCCAAGTGTTACAACACCTATGTGTTCCCCCTAAATTTCTAGGCAACACATTATGTCCACATTTGATTTTGACGGAAAGAAGCAATTCATTGTCGGTTTCACACGTCGTGAAGTTAGCGAAGTTGTTCTACTACAGAATCATATTGATCCAAGACGTTGTCTTATTGCACATCAATTTCTGCCATATGTTCACGAAAGAACGAGACATTGACACAAATCGGGGTAGGTATGTGAAAATCTCTAGGGATAGGTTTAGGAAACAATAACGTCTTGGATGTAGCCTTGGATGAGGGTACATCCTTCCTATAGGGTCCAGACACATGGACAGTACAACATCCATTTTCATAGTTGATGAGAGGGACACGAAACATAGGTTCATCCTCGGAAGGAACCTTAGGATGCGTACGGCATGAGCAGCCAAACATGGTTGACCTGGTGAGACATAAAAAAAATGATATAGGGCTGGAGGTATTCACAAACTAGGGAGACAGGTATAGACTAACTACTATATATATATATATATATATATATATATATATATATATATATATATATATATATATATATATAAAGAGATGCACAATTTGGAAAGTTCCCGTCAAAATGAACTTTTCAAAAATGGCAGCACTTTTATTATGTATTTTTGTTTTTTTTTCTTGGTAAATGAAAAATCAAATTGTACATAATTATTAAATAGATTTGCTTTGGAAGTATAAAATGGAATTTGGATTATTAGTATTGAAATGATACAAAAGCAAAAAAAAGTTGTATTCATGCATTTTTTATTTTGAGTTGATTGAATTCATATATACTAATCAAATGAAGATGAATTATTTTCATTTAAGTATTATAATAAAAATATTATCAGTGTCATAACCTACAATAGTATTTCAAGTAAATAATATATAAATATTTATTTCAATAATTGAATACAACATCAAAATATATATAATAACGTGCATGATTAATTTCGGGTGTTGTACATGTACGTCTTGGAAAGATCAATAGTCTCATGGCTATTCAATTAAGCTTGGTTTACTTAAATGCTTAATCAATTATAATTATTTTAATAATAATTATAATTATTATTGAGATTCAAAAGTCATTTCAAATAAAACATATGCTCCACTTCAATTATAATTATTTTAATAATAATAATAATAATAATAATAATAATTTAATTCTTATTATTCATATTAATAATTATTATCATTATTATTTCTTTATTTATTACAATTATTATTATTTTATTTTTTTAATAATATTAATATTAATATTATTATTATCATTATTTTATTAACATCAATATTACTTTTATTATTAGTATTACTTATTAATATTAGTATTTATTTAATTATATTATTATTATTATTACCTTATATGTGTTTTAAGTGACTTATAAATGATTTATGACTTCTCTTAGTATAAGTAAAATCAAACGCTTCAAAAACATTTATATTAGGTTATAAGTCATAAGCACATTCTTATAAGTCAAATCAAACAGACCAATAGAAAATCAGACTATATAAAAAGAGCTTTTGTGATTTACTTAATTAGAAAGTTGACATGATTCACTATTAGAAAATCAGATTATATATAAAGAGCTTTTGGGATCAGTATACATTCAATCACTTATTATATATATATAAATATAAATCCCTTGCATGCAGAAGGGTTACAATATTCCTTATAATGGATCACCATGAGTACTTTTTGGTCCAAGTTTTGAGCGATTTTTCTCGAGTTTTTGAAAGATAAAACCCATCGGACCTCACCAACCAGTAGCAGGGTATCTCACCCTTACCCCCCTTGCAGAATTGGCCGACGGATTTATCGAACACAGGAAACCTCAATTTTTTCAAACCACTATCGATATAAAGGCGAAAGTAGCCACTGAAGGAAGTCGTTCCGAAGATGTTTTCACAAAATCTCCAAAAGAAAGTTTCCCCACGCTGCGAAACGGAACGATTCCCAAAATTATCGTCCACTGACTTGACTTCGAACACCATTCTAACTTTACCAGGGATGGAAGGGATGCCAGGGACGTCATAGATGATATACATCCCCCACTGTTGCGTAATGCAGGGCCATGCAGTAGTGGTGCTACTCAGTAGGGAACATGCTACCATCATCAAGAAAAAATGGCTTCTCATGGTTAAATTATGTGTTTTTGACTATATATATGTATATATATATATGTATGTTTGTACCTACTGTACTTGTTGTTTGTTCCAACCTACCTTGTGTATAAATTCTTTTAAAGGTCTAAATCTGGTTGAATTGACTTTGTTTTGAATAACTTACATATATATATATGTATATATATATATGTAAGTGAATGAGACCAGATCTATTAAGTTGAAATAAATGCCTTCTTAATTAATTTGTCTAGTTAATGAACAAAATTGAATGTAATTACCCGTTAGATTTCATTAATTTCTCACTTATTCTTCAATACATAGGTAAAGTAAGCATATGAATAGAGACATTGCTTCCGAAAGAATGACGCCAAACTACCAAGTCGAGCTGAACCAAGCCGAACCATGCGGTTTGATTCGGTTTTGGGTGCTATATGATTCGGCTCGGTTTGAGATTTTGGGAAGTCAAACGGTTTGGTTTGGTTTGCGACTTGATATGTTGAGTCGAGTCAAATTGAATCGAACCAAACCATTTTGAGCCGAACCATCAAGTCGAATCACCAAGTCGAACCACCAAGCCAAACAATTTTTTTTTAAGAATTCCTAACCTTTATATTTAGTACTCTTATACTATTAATATTTTTATACTATATAAACTATATGACTAATATTTAGGAATTTACCTTTAAATTTTTTAAATTTACATAAATGTTTTAAACATCATGTACGTTATTGTATTTTTATTATATTGGATTCAATTTATTGATTATAAGAATTAAAAATGTTAATCCTTTTATTTGAAAGTTTGTACAATTTTTTTGAAAGTGAGTTTATGAATATAATTGTGTTATATTTATTTTTTTAGTTTTTTCTTTAGCGTATTTTTATAATATTTTTTCTTGGTGTCCTTAAATTTTAAATGATTAGAACTCTTTCTAAATTCAGACCGAACCACGATACCAAAACATGAAACCAAACTACGAAACCGAACCATGAAACCGAACCACGGAACCAAGTTGAACCAAGTCGAACCATCGTAGTTCGGTTCGGTTCAGCTCAAGACTTTAAACGGTTTAGCTCCGGTTTGATTTTTTATAAACCTATGACATGCGGTTCAGCTCATTATTTGTTCCAAGTCGAACCATTTACACCCCTAACTATAGCACAGATAAACCAGAATACTCTAATAGAACTAAATAAACGGTTTTGAAAAGATCTGGTCAATAAATAGGACATTGAAGACTTCATCGAGATAAATATGCACCGGAAATAAAACGAACGAAACAGTAATAGAAAACAAAACTCAATACGAGAGATTAACCTTTTAATCAACAAGTAACTACCTGTTGATTGTGCCTCATGGCAAAATATATTCCAATAGTAAAATATGTGTTTAGCTCGTTACAACTTAAAGAAACTAACAAAGTTGAATTTATGAAAAGCTCTTCTATATAGCGGATAATCACTTTTTTTAAGAACACAACATCCAACCTATAAGAGTGATGTAATCTATGTAGCTTAAATAAAACAGTATCGGGTGTAAACTGTAAGTGTGAGTGCCCCGTTTTTTGACCCTTTACCCCGCTACTGAAAAGCGGATGGTTTCAAAACTTCGAAACGCGTGGAATACGCTTGGCCTCAATTGTGGACTCAAAATATGAATAACAGAGTCACCATCTTTATTTTAGGGATAAACAACGAAAAACCAAATATAGCAGATTTATAAGGGTTCAGAGGCTAAGTTACAAATTGGGAAGGGGTTAGGCACCCAACTCGCCCTTTCGGACTCAAAATAGATTTTTGGCTAAATATAATCCTTTTATAAATTTAACAACTTAAATAAAGCATTTAAATATATAAATATATATATATATGACAATAGAAATAAAGGAAATTACAGCAGCCTCATTTTAGAGTTGAAGATAATATTTTATAAAAATTAGGTCATTATAACAATTATTTTTATATCTATTTATTATAGAAATTTGAGCACGATAACGACTTATTTTATGATATTTTACTATTTAAATAACACTATTCTAAAGATAAAATATTAAATAAATTTTAGGGTACCTACCTCTTGAAGCGTGTAGGCTTTATCCCGGACCAACTTCTCTTCTGGCAGGTTTTAGGGTGTGCTCGTGTGCTCGCTCTATCCCTCAGGAGAGGGAGTCTTTTTTCTGTTGTTGTTGTTGTTAGTTTGTTTGTTTGTTGTTGTCGGATTTCGGGCAGTATGACTACTCCTTTTGGTTGTTTTTCGCCTCGGGATCCTGGTGGCACAACTGCTTGCTTTTGCTTGTTGTTGTTGTCGAGTCTAAAACCGGACAGAGCAACTGCTTGCTTTAGCTGGATTTGATGTTTGAATTCGGGCAGGGCAACTACTCTTTTTGGGATTTTGGAACTGGTGAAATAGGGCGGAAACCTAGTCAGGTAATGTAGACACCCCAATTTCGTACCCCTGGTATGTGACATGACATGCGATATCAAGACCTGTTAAAACTTAACAAATGTCAAGATGCAGTGTTTAAAAATGCTAAAGGAAAACAGGATGTGCAAAACAGTGAAATGCAATGGCCAAAGTGTCAAAAAGGGGCCTAAGATTGGAACCTGGCGCCCCCCATAGGGGAACCAGGCGCGGTGCCCACTTCATATGTGGGTGGCGCCAGCATAGTGCTAGTGCATTGTAGCACTTTGCCTCCGGTACACTCTCTGAAGCATG
The DNA here is from genome assembly GCA_013146195.2 of Codonopsis lanceolata. Taxonomy (NCBI): domain Eukaryota; kingdom Viridiplantae; phylum Streptophyta; class Magnoliopsida; order Asterales; family Campanulaceae; genus Codonopsis; species Codonopsis lanceolata. Next base: position 29,677,082 of record CM028382.1, on the reverse strand, counting down.
CGATATAAGCCGATGGAGCACAGAAAGAAAATTGCAAATGTCAACGGAGTCCCCACTCCCAGCTATAAATAAGTGTGCCCAGCTTCAGTGAAAAGGGATGAAAAATACACAACGCACATAGTTCGCTTCATCGCACGTAGTAAAGACTCCGCGTTAAGTTTACGCAGTGAGCGAGAGAGAGAGAGTACCCCTCCTCCTATAAGCCTCAAAGCTCTGTCAAATCTCCTCCAAACACAAATTTAACCGGTCAAAGTGAATCTTAGCCTTCCAGCTAGGATTCCACCTTATTTCCTCGGTCCGAAAATACACAAAAGAGCAGTTGCCCTGCTCGAATCCAGAGGCCAAATCCGCTAGAAGCAAGCAGTTGCTCTGCCCGATTTCCGCCAGTAGCAAACATACAACAGCAAAAGTATAAGTAGTTGTTCCACCCGTTTCACGATGCCAGAAAGAAATCTTCGGAAGCAGTCACTCTGCCCGAATCCCCGCAACAACACAACAAAAAAAAAGACCCCATCTCCCGAAAGGACATAGCGAGCACACTCTAGGCCCTTAAAGGTAAGCCTTTAAGAAGCTTCATTAAAAAGTGCTATTTTTAAGCCGGCCCAATGTAAAAATATAAGCAGTTATGCTAGCCGGATCTCTATAGAAAATAGCAATAAAAAGAGTCATTATTATGACCAAATATTTATAACTGTATTTCTAACTTCTGGAAGGAAGCAACTGCAAGTCTCTAAATAATGTAGATACAAATATATCTGTTTTAATGCTTTATTTCATTTGCTTAATAAATATGATAAAAGCATATTTTAGCCAGAAACTGTTTTTGAGACAGAAATGGCAAGTTGGGTGCCTAACACTTTCCCACCACGTAACTTAGTCTCCGAACCCCTTTTTTACAAACCTCTGGTTATTTTTTGTTTTTCTTTATTTCTCCTTAAAATAAAGATGGCGACTCTGTTACAACATTTTGGACTACAGTGAGGCCCGCAACATCCTTTTTTTGCACTTCTCCCATTTCCCCTAAACAAGAGAACATGAGGATGAAAAAGGTGATGTATTTTCTGTATCTTGTTTTCCCCTAAACAAGGGAGAATAAGATACGGGAAACCCAAAGCACTCATAGTAATCCAGAATGTACAACAGTCCACAGTGAGGCAGGACGTGTTCCCACGCGTCTTCGCAACATCCTTTTTTTGCACTTTTCCGTTTTCCCCTAATCATGGGACGATGGGAATGAAAAGGGTGATGCATTTTATGTATCTTATTTCCCCTAAACAAGGGAGGGTGAGATACAGAAAAATCCAAAGCTCTCATAATGGAGTAAAGCACACACTGTGACCAAGGCGTATTCAACGCGCTTCTCGACAACACTCTTTCTGCACTTTTAATTTCGTTTTCCCCTAAACAAGGGAGGATGGAATGGAAAGCGTGATGTCCTTCCGCAACCCGCATTCCCCTAAAAAAGGGAGCGCGGGGTCCGGGAGATATTTTCGGGGCACCCACAGTGACGACTTTGCTGGAGACGTCGTTTTTTATTTTAAAGGAAATAAAAATGGAGGGCTAGACTCAGTTTTCACAAAAAAAAATTAAAAAAAATCAGTTTTCTTTTGTTTTTGGCTAAAATACGCTTATTATATTTCTTTGGCATTATAAATATTGCGTTCTTATATATCTGTGTATATATTTGTGGATATGATCCTCCAACTTGCAGATGTTTCGTTCCAGTTGCTATTACATGTATATTTTTTTAAAAGAAAAAACAAAAGAGAAAAAAAAGAATAAAATGGACTTTCGGGCAGTATAACAAAAGGACTGGGGCTTATTTTATTATTGTTTTATTTTGCTTTATATTTTTATTCTGCATACTTTATTTTTGTCACACAAAAACATGTACATATTATTTCATTCAGTCATTTTTATTTTGAGGATTAGGACCAATATGTAATTAATAGGAATAGATAGATCCCTCACTTTTCTTTTTATTTCTTGATCTGAATGGTTGCTTGCTCATGCTCAAACTAAAAAAGCTGAGAAATTCCACAAAGAACAGCAAGACAGACCATATATGTTTTATTTACTGCTTTATATCTGAAAAAAAAACATTTTACTGCTTTCTAGATACCGCACACACGTGCATGCACGTAGAAATATTCAGAATTGCTACCCTACAGCATGGCCAGCCTACCCCTTTGCATCAGCCAACGTTAAATTGCATATAGTTTCTCAGGACACATCATGGACCGATCGATTTTTATATCTTTGAATAATTGACCAATCCCTGTGCAAAAAAAAACAACAAAAAAGAAAAAAAATGATGATGAATAAAATATGCACAGGGGCTGACCAATGATTTTATGATATTTGACTTAAACCATTTTTGAATGGTGGATCCCGGAAAGAGTATATGCCCTTCGCCTGAGATCAATCCGATCTTGGGGAGTCGAAAGGCAAGTGGAATACAAAGGTCCTATACTCTGGAGAACGAATCCACTATTTCAGGAATAGTCCTGAGACCGTCAATACAAAGCGGGTGCTTGTCCAATCAATTGTACGGAAAATGAATAATAATAAAAAATATTAATAAAGGCACGATGTACTCCAAGCTCAGAAAAGCCTTCAGTCAACCCTTTCCGATGCCTTCAAACCCTTTTCCTCAGAAACCTGACCCGAGTTTGGAAAGGCAGAGATAGTACTGGTCGGTTGATACGGGATACAGGCACAGAGATCAAGACAGAAAGTATCAGGGACAGATCAAAAAAGGGCAGAATCAGTACAGAGGATACAAATTTGAGCAGAATGGCAGCTAAAAATTGATGTTCGTAAAACTGCAACTCGGGTAAGATTACCCGGCCGTATCAAGTAATAAAGTGTACCTAAGTACGAGTTATCGATCCCACTGGGAATGTGCATAATTTTCACTCCAACTAAGTACCAAAATTAGGCTAACTAATTATATTTGAGCGAAAAGAAAATGAATTAAAATCTAAAAATATAAACAACCTAGAAAGCAATTAAATCTACACTAAAACGGAGGTGGTTTGACAACAACAAATCAAGATAAAAATAAGGATTGCAATATTTCTAGTCTAGTCGGTGTTTAATTTAATCCACTTTATGTTTTTCTTTACTCAAGTTTTGGTAGTCGGACGCGTTATTTTATTTACTACGGGCTTTCGCTACGTATAGGAAATCTAGCTATCACTCAACCTTGCTACGGGCTCATATCATCGCAACACATAACATAGGGGAGAAAATAACTGCATGTGTAAACAAGCATCCAAAGACTATCTACGCACGATCTCCTTTTGGTCTCACGCCACGCAAACTCCTATTGTGATTTTCGAAATAACAGGAATGACTTTCGCTTCGTATCCTATCATTCTAGAGATCATCTAATGGTTCGCTACGCCATTAAAAGTATGAAGATCACACAATAATAACTAATTGCATGGGTAATACTTCGCAAAAAGAAACTCTCTATATTTTTCTACAATTCATGATGGTAGCCGAATAAATAAAATTGGTTAACTACGGGCTCTCGCATCTTATAGTCAACCCTAATCTCTCCGACCTCACGAATGGCTAAGGTGGTTCGATCGCGTGTCAAACCTAGTCTCATAATGGCTATCGGTGTGTCACAAAACACCAACTATTAAATTGATTGGTCCGAAATATAAAGGTAGCTCTCGTGGATCCTAAATATTTCTAAAATCATTTAATTATTGGCTAGATAATTAAAAGCATTAATTTCACAAAATAATAACCAACATGATTGTGTACTAAATAAAGAGATAAATTAAATTAAAACACTACATTAGACATAGAAAAATAATTGCATTCCATAAATATTTTAAGCACAAACCAATTCCACAATTACAAAATAAATCAACCCAAGAAGTTATAACAACTATCAAAAATAGAGGTAGGAAGAATTAAACCGAAGAAATCACGTTCCGGGGTTGAAATCATTTGTAAATGCATCCTTAGCCCTTGATTTGAAGCTCCAAACCTTCAATGGTGATCAAACATCGAAGATTTGGTGTGAAAATGGTAGAAATGGGGGCTGGTGCTCCATTTAGGGCTTATGCCCGTAAATGGGGGCTTGTTTTTAAAATGAAGGCTGCCTGGAAAGAAATATGGAAGGTTGCAAAGATGCACAATGAAGGTAGGGGTAAGATAGGCAGCACAAAGGAATTTTGAGGGCTGAAACGGAAGGGAAAAGATGGCTGGATGGTGGGCGGTTGGGCGAATTGGGCCGCGGGTGACCCAGATTCGGATAAGGAGGACGCGGGTCAGGCCTTGGTGAAGGAGTGGCAAAACGTGCCGCGTGGCTCCAGCGGGTGCACGACAACACACAGGGGCTTCTCTAGCAATTGCATCGATTTCCCTGTAGTTTTACATATTTGCTCCGGTGCCCCTAGGCTTCCTGGACTGAGCGCTGCTTTCCAGCCCACTTCAGTCTTTGTAGTTTGGTCCTCTGTTAGCTCTATCAGCCTCCGTTAGCTCAGATTTTCCTTGGATCTCTTAACGGTCTTAACAGACATTGAGCAAATAATTTCCAAATAAACTTTTAAGCCCGAAATTGTCTCGAACTTCATGCTAAACACCATATAAAAGCTCGATTATGCATGGAAACCTACATTAAGCATAAAAACACAAATAATAATATTTCCAAAGCATAATTAACTCAAAAATAGCACAAAAGAACATAAAATTCCCAGGAAAATTAGTGGAAATCTTGGGCTCATCACACCCCCAAACTTAAACTTTGATCGTCCTGAGCAAATAAAATGAATTATGAATAAGCTCGAGAACAATATGAAATGAAGGCGGCGCTCAATTAAGATCCCACAAGCATTACCATTTAGAGATCAATCCAAGATTATAAACATGCATAATAGAGGTATGAATTGATTCATATGCTAGCAAACAATCCTCAAACAATTATTCATACTATAAAACATTTTTTTACCCAAAAGTAGCAATGCTCTAGCTTAGATTGAACGGCCAACCGAGATACCAAATGCAAGTCAAACCGAAAGAGTCATCAACAAATATTTTCTCACAAGACAAGGCAAGGACACACGGCATGACAATATCAATAGGACTTTATAAAGCTTGTAATGTTTGGCAAAGGTTTGGGCTACAAATGAAGGATAGGATAACAAGTCAAGAGAGCAAAGAATTTGAAGGCTTCACAAGATGACTAACTTCATTAAAGCATAACTCTTCAAATAACTACAAACTCACTTCAACAACCCCTTAAACGTTAAACTTTGGGTTGAAAAAGTGTCTCAATTACAACAACAATTGAGCACCATCCTTATATCTCCTTGAGAAAATTGAAGAACAATGACATTTTTTTTCTTTTCTTGCCACCCTTAATTTTTCTTTTCTTTTCTTTCTTTTGATTTTTTTCTTTTCTTTCTTTTGATTTTTTTCTTTTCATTGCTTTCCAAGGGTGCTCTTTTCTTTTTCATTTCATTTTTTTTTTCACCACCATTTAACAACAATTATCAAATTCCCAACATCAACATTAATGCACACACAACCTTGATGAAGCATACAATTCCCAATAAGATTACAAAAATAAAATAATTCATTCCAAATCATGCTCTCTTCAAGGGCGACAGAAAAAGTTTATAGGTTCATGGAATAAGATAATGTGGGTATAAGAAATGAAGTCGAATGGGGGTCATTGTGTGCTCTAGGCACATGTCATTCTTTAAATGAGCTCAATGGGGACACTAGGGATTTTTGTTAGATAAATGGGTAGGATAGAGAAAGGCACAAATGGTCCAAAGATGGCCTATATCATACTCTTGTCATACACACATACCCAAACCAAGCTTTTAATCATCAAAATATAACTCTCGACATTTAGACTCACAATATGGTACTCTTAGACATGCACAACAATCACTAAAGCAAAGCATTAAAAATATTTTCATCATCAACTTGGGCAAAATCCATCATGAATGAGGTGATGCTACCACATGAATCACGACATATCCTCAACTATGCATATAGTAATCTCAAAATTGACTCCAAGAAAATAACGCAAGCAAAACTCAAAGAGCGCAAAAAATGGAGAGATGAGTGATCAAAGCATAAATAATTTGGGGCGTATAAAGCACAAGATTTTCAGAATTTTCAAAGTTTACCAACCAAACCATACTCCCTAAACTTTAAAGTAAAATGCGAAGGGAAGGAAACAAAACTCCCTCAAAGTTGATTTCTTATGATTCTATGAAACTGAACTTGATAAAGTTTGTTTGTGAATGATACATGAACCTCTATGTCTACTTGAGATTATGACTTATAAGCATATTGTGTGTCTTATCTTCATGCTTATCCTCCTATTGAGTTATCAACGTGCTTTGATTTATGATTCTATTCACAAATGGAATTAAGAACTTGAAACTGAATTAAGCTTGGTTTGGCAATAATCAACTTAGGCTTCCCTTTTATACTTAACTTAGTGATTTTGAACTAAGGTTCCTAAATGGAACGAGAACCTAGCTATGCCTCAAACAAGAACAAAGAAAAGAGTCTTGGAACACATATAGTGTTCAAACTCTATTTGGTTGGAATTATAGAGATGACTCGACGGAGTCGACACTAGTGAGCTATTTGATAATACCGGCTCAACGATCAATCCCTACAACGGTTGAAATTTGTTTAACTAGAATACTAGTTTCGAGATTCATGATTTAATTCATGATCATGCTTGATTGTTAGTCGTAAAGTATAACATGCCTACCTGACTTGGATGAGACCGCTCTAATCGTGCTCGTCCTTACTTGATTTCTTAAATGAGTAAACATTTACTTGACCTGGATCAGTTCGCTCTCGCTCTGGTCGAACTTGACCCTCCACATGTTCATGTTTGATAGGTAAGCATTCACTTGTCCCCCATTAAGTCCAGCTGGCATACGTGTCTTGCCTTGTCTTGTCTTCCCTGGTTGACAATTCTTCACTGTTACGAATCATGAGATTCGTGATAGTGATGGGTTTCCGAACCAAATACATGCAAACCAATCCGTTCTTGATCACTTTGGTGAAGAGTACCTTGTGTAACCATTAGGGTGCTTGGAGTAATACTATCCTTGGTCGATGTATCATCTCGTACATCCGACAGCACGTTCCTGTTAACGATTTATATTGCAGGAGCTGCGTGGCGGCACCAGATTTATATCATATCCTCTTATATGTGGATTACTTTTAGTACTTATGTGAAATCAATGTGCTACCAGGGATATGTGAGCTAAATGCTTACATGTACTTGTTCTTGATTGCTTGATATTACAAATAATTCCTTGAACGTCTCGATGTATATATACATGGATATACATGTTTCTACTTGACTATTTCATGATTTTCTTAATATGAGCATATATATGTATACGCGGATATACATGCTTCTACTTGACTATTCCATGATTGTCTTGATACGTGCATATGTATAAGTATGCATACTTTTATGTAATTCTTTATAGGAGACTTGGGATGTTTATGTTTAGACATGCCTCTATATTTATTCGATACTTCTTGTGACTTGCCTCCTGACTGACTTGGTTGTTTGTGAACAGGGATCGCCCTGGTTCATCTTGATAGTCTGGTAAAGGAACAGATTATGTATAGTATACAACTTGACTTACGGAGCCTTCGTCGTGTAAAATTATATCATTTCCACTTATGACAATATTTTATCTATGTTATATTGTGTAGTAGTAGTGTACTCAGTCATTATGACTCATCCCGTACTTTGTTTTCTAGTTGCAGTAACCTGTTTGCCACGTTGAGGCCGAGTAGATCGTGATTGTAGCAGACCGCAGCTGATCGATAGCTCGAGCTTAGTTCGTGTATTCGTGATTGTAGCAGCCGACATTCCCAAGTAGTAGCTTGTTTCCTATCTCATCTAGCATCATTGATTTGTATATTATACTTTACTATTCTTGTGAGCTCGTTGTATTGTAAAGTTATTTAGACTTTATAGTCGGGTAGAATACATGGGTTTTGTTTTGGTTCTTATTTGGGCTGACGTGTTGTGTTGTGTGGTTGTTCGTAGTATTAGTTTTTGTATTCAGTTATCTCTCGGGCACGCTGTAGCTTGGGGCTTTTCTTTATTATAGTTGTTATCATTGTTGTACGTTAAGTTAAGTTACGTTAAGTTAAGTTACGTTAAGTTAAGTTAAGTTAAGTTTAAGTTATGTTAAGTTAAGTTATGTTAAGTTAAGTTAAGTTACGTTAAGTTAAGTTACGCTACGTTAAGTAAAATTACGTTACGTTAAGTTAAGAATGGTCTATCGTACTCCATTATACCATTTCGCTAATAGACGTATCATGTTTCATGTTATAATGGTCCATCGTACTCCATTATACCATTTCGTCAATAGGCGTAGCGTGTTTTCATGGTATAATGGTCTATCGTACTCCATTATACCATTTCGCTAATAGATGTATCGTGTTTCATGTTATAATGGTTCATCATACTCCATTATACCATTTCGTCAATAGGCGTAGCGTGTTTTCATGTTATAATGCTCCATCGTAGTCCATTATAACATTTCACCATTAATAGGCGTGTTTTCCATCGTATAATACCATTTCGCCAATAGCCGTCACGTGTTTTCATGTTATAATGGTCCCATCGTAGTCCATTATACCATTTCGTCAATAGGCGTAGTGTGTTTTCATGTTAAGTTACGTTAAGTTAAGTTAAGTTAAACTAAGTTAAGTTAGGTTAAGTTAAGTTAAGTTAAGTTAAGTTAAGTTAAGTTACTGTAACGCCCCGTATTCTTGCATGTGCATTGTATGCTTGTCTTCTTACTTTCTTGGTTGATTGTGAGCATGTTCATTTGATATATAAATGTTTTATAATCATTCATAGATCATTTTAGAAGTTCATAACATGTTTAGAATCACATAAACTTGTTTGTAGAATCGCCGGTTTAATCGCGTTGAAATTGGTCTTAGCGATTCCTCTCGTTGCTCGTATTTGCTTCTATTTCGACGTACGAAGTGTTCGTTGAGTTCTTAGCTTTATATTCAAGTCTTATTCATGTTGAAACAAACCTTTTTCATGCCCAAGATATCCTAGTTTGATTGGTGTTTGAGTGGAGTTTGATCCGTTGTTCATTAAATCGCGTGGTTCGCGCCTTGTCCTAGCTTGTTCGGGGTTGTTCGGTGTGTTTCCGACTGTTTTTGAGTAGGGTTAGACCTTAGAATGGTTGCCCAAAGTTTGGGACCATTTAGACCAAGTTTAGATCAAGTTTTAGAGGTTACGGAGCCGGGCGGCGCATGGGGCTGAGGCGCCCGCCTCAAATCTTGAGAGTAATTTCGATTGGTCGAACTTGGGGAAGCCTCGGTTGTTGAGGCGGCATGGGCCTTAGTGAGGCGCCCGCCTCACTTGTTCTGGGGTTGATTTCCTCTGTTTGAATTTGGCGAATTGTTCACTTCCAACCCCTACTTAAACCTATCCTAAACCTCCTAACCCTTCCTACTTAAGTCCTAACATCCCTAACTAGATTTTTAAGTTAGATTAAGGGTCCATTAGTTGGTCATTAAGCCACAAATCTGATTTGAAAAGGGACCACAAGTGTTTGACACTTGTCCCACTCACCCTTTTGACCAATATAAGCCACAATCAGCTCTTCTCTTCCTCATTTGCTGAGCTCTCTTTCAAAGAACGAATTTGCACCTTCTCTCTAGTTCTCCCATGGTTTCTTAAGGTCTTCATCATCATCTACCTTCATCCATTCATCCATTGCCCAAGACTCATTCATTAAAGTTGAAGAGCTCATCAAGGGGAGCATTTCCATCCGAATAGTTTCCTTCAATTTCTTCCTTTGGTGTTAACTAGTAAGTTACCTTCTTTATCTTCTTCTTCTCTTAGTTCTCATTGACCCTAAGGAAGCAAAGTCTATGTTGGTTGAGGTCAATGAGGGCACTTGTATGCTTTTCATGCTAGATTCTTGTATGTTGAAACTATGAGCTTGCTAGGAGCATGTTTAGGATGATTTCCTACCTATGAGTGTTTATAATACTCTTCCATCTTGTCTATTTAAAGTTTTGAGCATGTTAAAGCCATGTATGATATTTATGTTGGAAGTGTTGATTTATGAAAATGCCCTAGTTATGCCTTCTTGAAATGTTGTGAAAGTGTTATGTGTTCTATTCTAAATTTTGGACTCTATGATGAACTTGGATCACTTTGCATTGCCTTGGTGAGTTTATAATCTTGTTGAACCTAGAATTGACCTAGGTTGGGTTATGGAGCATATAGCTTCAATTTCTCCAAATTTGGGAATTTAGAGCAAAGACTCAGCAGTCGACTTTAGGGAATATTTGAGCGTGTTGAACCCTAGTTTCAATCCCTACGAAGTTTGGACACCGTTTGATTGGTTTACTCAAGTATGAGATTGGTTTGATTGTTTATAACAAGTTTCTATGAAAGGTTGGTTTTGTGCAATTTAATTGCCTTGATATGATTTTATAGTAGAGATTGATACCCTACTTGGTTGGTCGAGTTCGCTCTTGTCGAATTCGGTCTTTGATTAGGTTTAGTCAAGTAAATATCTACTTGTGCATCACATTGAGTCAGTGGCATTATTTGGTTTGTTTATCGGGTCAAGGTGGGGCGATGCATCGCCTTCACGAATTATGGGATTCGTGCTCGCTATGGATCGCCGCACCTAGGACTTCACACACACCTCCATTGTTGGCGCAATGGGGAAGTAGCCCTTTGCCGTATCGGTTAAGTGCCGCATTGGCTTGCTATCTAGATCGAGTGGTACTTGATAAAAGTTGATGCATTCACGAGCATCAATGTTGCACGATAAAGTATGATAAAGTTTTATTGCGGGAGGGGTGACTATCATATCCTACTTGTATGATTTACTTTCCGCACTTATGTGAACTATGTGCTAAGTGCTATATGATGATCATGTATGATAAGTGAGATAAATGTCATGCTATAACATGAACATGCATTTTTGTAACTTACTAAGTCTTTCGACTTACCCTATTTGTTTGCTTTGTCTTTCCTTAGATCCGAGCCGAGGAGGCGGTCAGGGATAGACTTCGCTTGTACTCGTTTGGTTGTTGGTTTTAGCGAGGTTGCTCTTTTGGACTTTGGTTATTTAGACTTTTATTTTGGTAAGGGCGTTGGGAAGCAAGTCATGTAGACTTGGCTTGGGGTATATGTTGTTTTGTTGTTGTAATAGACTTAACTACTTTAAGAACTTGTAATCTTTTGGTAAGCCGACTTATATGTCGAGCTTTGTTTATATGTGTATGGTTCACTACTATTTTCTTCCGCTAAAGCTCGTTATTTATTGTTGTTGTTATTGTCTCAGGCATGTTGTGGCCGTTGAGGTTATTATAAGCATGTGTTAATAATTGTAGGAGTAGTTGTTGGGTTCATGCGTCGCCGATGACTTGTTTAAATTAGGTTGTTTTTAGGCCAAGTGTAGCCGAGTTGTTGTATGTATGCGATGTTGCGCCACATGAATTTTATGATCCTACTATGCATGCTTGTGTTATTGATTATTTGGGCGACGGCGACTCGGGATCTCGCATTGGGGTCCGGGTCGGGTCGTCACAGTTGGTATCAGAGCTATAGGTTAGCTGTCGGCCAGGATAGGTTCCATGGCCTAGTTGGGTTGGTTAATTGTGTGTTGATTCTAACGTCGAGTGAATTCTTGTAGGAGTCCGATGGTTAATCCGGGGAGAGGTAGACCCGGGAGAGTTCGGTTGAACTGAGTAGAGTACCGCCGCCAGAGGATCCGGTAGTTCGGGATATGGTGAACTACATCGCGGTTGTTAGCTTTTAGGGGCGGGCCGAGGCGAGCGGGAGGCACCACCACCACCTCCACCAGAGACCAGGGTGACACTACCCTTTTAGAGAGTTTCTTAAGCTAAAGCCTAGTTCGTTTCTTGGAGAACCAAAGCCGAGAGAGGCCGAGTTATGGATGGAGGAAATGATTAAGATATTGTCCATGATGGGGTGTACTGACGAAGAGAGGGTTATGTTAGCAACCTTTATGTTTAAGGGAGCCGCCGAGCATTGGTGGGCTGTGTTTGAAAGAGAGTTGGGAGATGCAACAAGTTCCCATTACATGGGCCAATTTCCAAAGAGAGTTTAAGAATGAGTATGTGCTTGGGATGTGGTTCGCAATCAAGAGAGAAGGAGTTTTATATGATCTTGAACAAGGTAGTATGGCGTGGCGAGTATTACGCAAAGTTCACGAATTGAGCCGATATTGTACGTATCTGATTCCCACGGAGGCACGGAGAACACACAAGTTTGTGAAGGGGTTAAGAACCGAGTTTAGAAAGCAGATTTTAGCGCTTAAGCTCACCGATTACCGGAGTGCAGTTGATCGAGCATATGAGGTGGAGCAAGACATTGATGAACACAGGGTTAAGAATAATGCTAGTAGTGCACGGCAGACTACTCAGACCAGTAATCAGGGAAACAATTCGGGTAATAGAAGGGGTTATCAAGGGAACCGTGATCGGAGAAGTGGAGGCCAAGGTAGGCCACAGTCGGGGAAACAAGGTAACAACACTTCTTCATCTAAGGGGCAGCAAGGGTCGCGTAGTGAAGCTATGGTTTGTTCGTTACGCGGAGGTGCAGGCACACGGTGATAGGTCTTTGGGGAAAAATGGAAAATGTTTCTATTGCGGAGATGGAACTCATATGAAGAAGGATCAGAAGTTTAAGGCTAGTCGATCGGGTAGCAGGGCAACGATGCAGGGCTAAGAGAGATGGGGACGGTAAACCTAAAGTTCAAGGCCGGGTGTTTGCGCTTGATCAGCGCGAGGTTCCGGGGTCTACGGCCGTGATTGGAGGTACTCTTTCTATATTCGATCATAAGGCTCGAGTTCTCATAGATCCAGGGTCTTCGCATTCATATGTTGCTTCACACTTTATTGAGAACCTTTGCGTTTTGCCTCAACCTTTGCCATATTTGCTTGAAGTGTCTACCCCGCTCGGGGAATATATGCTCGCGTCTGAAGTGTTTAAGTCTTGTGATGTTTTGGTGGGTGACCACACTTTGCATCTTGGATTTGGTAGTTCTTCCTATACGTGACTTTGATGTTATTCTTGGCATGGGTGGTTATGTGCTTATCATGCTATAGTTATTGCCATAGAAAGAGGTTACCTTTTATATCTTAGGGTGTGCTGAGTTTACTTTTGTGGGTGATCATGCTTGAGTGGCGTGCACTTTATTTCTGCATTGAGGGCTAGAAAATTACTTATCTCAAGGGTGTACGGGTTATCTTGCATGCGTAGTTGATAAGAGAAAGTCTTCGCCTAACTTAGAAGAGGTCCGGTAGTGTGTGAATTTCCGGCGTGTGTTTCTACCGATCATGCTATGCCACCCGATAGAGAACTAGAGTTTTGCATTGAGCTTATTCCGGGGACTTCACCGATTTCTAAGGCACCATATAGGATGGCACCCGCGGAGCTTAGGGAGTTGAAAACCCAGTTGCAAGAACTTCTAGAGATTGGTTTTGTTAAACCAAGTGTGTCGCCTTGGGCGCGGTCTTGTTTGTGAGGAAGAAAGATGGGAGTTTGCGGTTGTGTATAGACTACCGAGAATTGAATAAGGTTACTATTAAGAATAAGTATCCTCTACCCCACATCGATGACCTTTTTGACCAGTTGCAAGGGTCCATTGTCTACTCTAAGCTTGATTTGAGATGGGGTTACTACCAGTTGAAGGTTAGAGAGGAAGACATTCCGAAACGGGCTTTTCGCACTAGGTATGGGCATTTTGAATTTGTGGTGATGCCGTTTGGGTTGACGAATGCGCCAGCGGTGTTTATGGATTTGATGAACCGTGTTTTTCACAGTTATCTTGATTGCTTTGTTGTAGTCTTCATTGATGATATTTTAGTATATTCGAAGTCTCGGGAGGAGCATGAGAAACATTTGAGGATCGTGTTGTCTATTCTTCGAGAGAAGCAGCTTTACGCCAAGTTTAGCAAATGTGCCTTTTGGCTTGAGGAAGTATCTTTCTTGGGGCACATAGTTTCGAGCGCCGGGATAGCCGTTGATCCGTCTAAGATTGAGCGGTGGCAATTGGAAGAGGCCTAGTTCGGTTACCGAGGTTCGGAGTTTCTTGGGGTTAGCGGGTTATTACCGAAGGTTTATTGAGGGTTTCTCTAGGATTGTGACTCCTATGACGAAGTTGACACAGAAGAACGTGCCGTTTGTTTGGAGCGAGAAATGTGAGTCTAGTTTCCAAGAGCTTAAGAATCGGTTGACATCGGCACCTATTTTGGCTTTGCCTAGTGGAGGAGAAAATTTTGTGATCTATAGTGATGCCTCTAAGGAAGGTTTGGGTTGTGTTTTGATGCAGAATGGGAGGGTGATCGCCTATGCATCGAGGAAACTATCTATTCATGAGCAGAATTACCCGACACACGATATGGAGTTGGCTGCGATTATTTTCGCGTTGCATAAGTGGAAACACTACTTGTATGGGTCTAAGTTTGAGATCTTCACCGACCATAAGAGCTTGAAATACTTGTTTTCTCAAAAGGAGTTGAATATGAGGCAGCGAAGATGGATGGAAAAGTTAAAGGACCATGATTGTACTATCTTGTATCATCCGGGGAAGGCAAATGTTGTAGCGGATGCCTTGAGTAGAAAAGTTCATATGTCGTGTATGATGGTGAAGGAATGGAAAATGTTGGAGGATTTGAGGGATTGGAGTCCTAGTGTTGTTGATAGAGGGTGATTTTTGCAAATATTAGGTGCTACGCTGTTTTATTTGGGAAAATTAGAGAAGCAAGGAATGATCCGGAGTTGAGGAAAGTTATTGATGGGTTGGTGAGAATGTATCGCGACTTTGTGGTTAATAGGGTACCTTGACTTTTCGAGGTAGGATTTGTGTTCCTTGTAATGCGGAATTGAAGAGGTTGGTTCTTGATGAAGCTCATAAGACGAAGTATACCATTCACCCGGGGAGCACGAAGATGTACTTGGATTTGAAAAGACAGTTTTGGTGGAAAGGTATGAAGAGGGAAATCGCGGAGTACGTGTCTAAGTGTTTGACTTGTCGGCGAGTTAAGTGAGCATCGAGACTGCGGGATTTCTACAACCATTGGAGATTCTGAGTGGAAATGGGAGTTCATTACCATGGACTTTGTGACGGGGTTACAGCGCGAGAGGTTTAATGCGGTTTGGGTTATAGTCGACAGATTGACTAAGTGCGCACACTTCATTCGATAGCTATCACGTATTCATTGACTCGGTTAGCGACTTTGTATATCGAGGAGATCGTGAGACTTCATGGCGTACTGTTAGTATTGTGTCAGATAGAGATCCGAGGTTCACGTCTAGATTTTGGAAGTCATTGCGAGGAAGCTTTGGGGACTAGATTGGACTTGATGCTGACTTTTCATCCATAAGCGGATGGTCGGTCAGCGATTGATTCAGATTTTGGAGGATATCTTTGCGAGCTTGTGCCGTGGATTTCAAGGGAAGCTGGGATTCTCATTTACCTTTGGCCGAGTTTGCGTATAATAACAGTTATCAGTCGAGTATCAAGATGGCGCCGTATGAAGCTTTGTATGGGCGTAAGTGTAGATCGCCAATTTGTTGGGATGAAGTTGGAGAGGCGAAACTTTGGGGTTCGAGTTAGTGCAACGATCGGTTGAGGCGTGAAGTTGATTAGAGATCGTTTGCGCACCGCTCAAAGTCGACAAAAGAGTTATGCGGACAATCGAAGACGGGATCTTGAGTTCCAAGTGGGTGATTACGTGTTCTTGAAGGTAACACCGAGGAGAGGTACTAAGAGGTTTGGCAAGAAAGGGAAGCTTACAGAGATACATTGGTCCATTTGAGGTTCTTGAGAGAGTTGGGACCTTAGCGTATCGTATTGCATTGCCACCTTCACTTTCGGAGACTCATAATGTATTCCATGTTTCCATGTTGCGAAAGTATTTGAAGGACGAGTCTCATGTACTCGAGTATGAGGAGATCACGTTTGAGCCGGATATGTCATACGTTGAAAAGCCCGTGAAGATATTGGATACCAAGGAGCAAGTTCTACGAACCAAGAGAATTCCCTTAGTCAAAGTTCTTTGGAGGAATCACAACATTGAAGAAGCGACGTGGGAGGCGGAGGCGGAGATCTTGCTTGAGAAGCATCCACATTTATTTGACGAACTTGGTAAGAATTTAGGGACTAAATTCTAAAGGAGGAGAGTGTAACGCCCGTATTCTTGCATGTGCATTCTATGCTTGTCTTTATACTTTCTTGGTTGATTGTTGAGCATGTTTACTTGTTATATAAATGTTTTAGAATCATTCATAGATCATTTTAGAAGTCCATAACATGTTTAGAATCATATAAACTTGTTTGTAGAATCGCCGGTTTAATCGCGTTGAATTTGGTCTTAGCGATTCCTCTCGTTGCTCGTATTTGCTTCTATTTCGGCGTCGAAGTGTTCGTTGAGTTCTTGGCTTTATATTCAAGTCTTATTCATGTTGAAACAAACCTTTTTCATGCCCAAGACATCCTAGTTTGATTGGCGTTTGATTTGAGTTTAATCAGTTGTTCATTAAATCGCGTGGTTCGCGCCTTGTCCTAGCTTGTTCAGGGGTTGTTCGGTGCGTTTCCGACTCATTTTGAGTAGGGTTAGACCTTAGAATGGTTGCCCAAAGTTTGGGACCATTTAGATCCAAGTTTAGATCAAGTTTTAGAGGTTACGGAGGCGGCCGCATGGGAGCTGGTGAGGCGCCCGCCTCAAATCTTGAGAGTAATTTCTGATTGGTGCGAACTTTGGGAAGCCTCGGATGTTGAGGCGGCCGCATGGGCCTAGGTGAGCGCCCGCCTCACTTGTTCTGCTTCTACGGGTTGATTTCCTCTGTTTGAATTTGACGAATTGTTCACTTCAACCCCTACTTAAACCTATCCTAAACCTCCCTAACCCTTCCTACTTAAGTCCTAACATCCCTAACTAGATTTTTAAGTTAGATTAAGGGTCCATTAGTTGATCATTAAGCCCCAAATCTGATTTGAAAAGGGACCACAAGTGTTTGACACTTGTCCCTCACCATTTTGACCAATATAAGCCACAATCAGCTCTCTCTTCCTCATTTCTTTGAGCTCTCTTTCAAAAACGAATTTCATCTTCTCTCAAGTTCTTCCATGGTTTCTTAAGGTCTTCATCATCATCTACCTTCATCCATTCATCCATTGCCCAAGACTCATTCATTAAAGTTGAAGAGCTCATCAAGGGGAGCATTTCCATCCGAATAGTTTCTTCTATTTCTTTCTTTGGTGTGTATCAAGTAAGTTACCTTCTTTAATCTTCTTCTTCTTTAGTTCTCATTGACCCTAAGGAAGCAAAGTCTATGTTGGTTGAGGTCAATGAGGGCACTTGTATGCTTTTCATGCTATATTCTTGTATGTTGAAATTTGAGCTTGCTAGGAGCATGTTTAGGATGATTTCCTACCTATGAATGTTTATAATACTCTTCCATCTTGTCTATTTAAGTTTTGAGCATGTTAAAGCCATGTATGATATTTATGTTGGAAGTGTTGATTTATGAGAATGCCCTAGTTATGCCTTCTTGAAATGTTGTGAAAGTGTTATGTGTTCTATTCTAAATTTTGGACTCTATGATGAACTTGAATCACTTTGCATTGCCTTGGTGAGTTTATAATCCTTGTTGAACCTAGAAATGACCTAGGTTGGGTTATGAAGCATATAGCTTCAATTTCTCCAAATTTGGGAATTTAGAGCAAAGACTCAGCGAGTCGACTTTAGGGAATATTTGAACGTGTTGAACCCTAGTTTCAATCCCTACGAAGTTTGGACACCGTTTGATTGGTTTACTCAAGTATGAGATTGGTTTGATTGTTTATAACAAGTTTCTATGAAAGGTTGGTTTTGTGCAATTTAATTGCCTTGATATGATTTTATAGTAGAGATTGATACCCTACTTGGTTGGTCGAGTTCGCTCTTGTCGAATTCGGTCTTTGATTAGTTTAGTCAAGTAAATATCTACTTGTGCATCACATTGAGTCAGTGGCATTATTTGGTTTGTTTATCGGGTCAAGGTGGGACGATGCATCGCCTTCACGAATTATGGGATTCGTGCTCGCTATGGATCGCCGCACCTAGGACTTCACACACACCTCCATTGTTGGCCGCAATGGGGAAGTAGCCCCTTTGCCGTATCAGTTAAGTGCCGCATTGGCTTGCTATCTAGATCGAGTGGTACTTGATAAAAGTTGATGCATTCACAGAGCATCAATGTTGCACGATAAAGTATAATAAAGTTTTATTGCGGGAACTCTGGCGGCCGTGACTATCATATCCTACTTGTATGATTTACTTTCCGCACTTATGTGAACTATGTGCTAAGTGCTATATGATGATCATGTATGATAAATTGAGATAAATGTCATGCTATAACATGAACATGCATTTTAGTAACTTACTAAGTCTTTCGACTTACCCTATTTGTTTGCTTTGTCTTTCCTTAGATCCGAGCCGAGGCGGTCAGGGATAGACTTCGCTTGTACTTCGTTTGGTTGTTGTTTTAGCGGTTGCTCTTTTGGACTTTGTTGTTAGACTTTTATTTTGGTAAGGGCGTTGGGAAGCAAGTCATGTAGACTTGGCTTGGGGTTTATGTTGTTTTGTTGTTGTAATAGACTTAACTACTTAAACTTGTAATCTTTTGGTAAGCCGACTTATATGTCGAGCTTTGTTTATATGTGTATGGTTCACTACGGTTTTCTTCGCTAAAGCTCGTTATTTATTGTTGTTGTTATTGTCTCCGGCATGTTGTGGCCGTTGAGGTTATTATAAGCATGTGTTAATAATTGTAGGAGTAGTTGTTGGGTTCAATTTGTAACGTCGCCGATGACTTGTTTAAATTAGGTTGTTTTAGGCCAAGTGTAGCCGAGTTGTTGTATGTATGCGATGTTGCGCCACATGAATTTTATGATCCTACTATGCATGCTTGTGTTATTGATTATTTGGGCGGCGCGACTCGGGATCTCGCATTT
>CM028382.1:29629602-29657939 GCA_013146195.2 Codonopsis lanceolata | reverse complement strand
GGGAAAATAATAAATAATAAAATGTACTAATAAAGGCACGCTGCACTTCAAGCCAAAGCCTCCACTGATACCTCCAAACCCATTTTCCTTTAAACCCGCCCGAATTTGGAAAGGCGAGACAAGATCGACCGTTGATACTGAAACGAAAGTACGTAAATCGAACGATGGTATTAGAAACGATCGCATAAAGCGCGTAAACGGTTCATACGATACATATCCGAGACAAGTATGGCAAAGAAGTGAATGGATCCGCCATGGGTACAGATATTAGGCCCCTGCATGTCTCGACTAAAGAATGCAACAGTGGCTAGACCAAAATTTGGGTGCACAGGCTGATTGTATAATGAGCCAAATGGCTAATCTGGTACAAAGCTTGAAATCTAGTGGTGAGGTAATCTCTTCCTCTGCAGTCCCCCAAGAAGCATCAACCTCACATGTGCTTCCAAACCCAAACCATCAGCCAAACACTAACCCACCAAACACTGCCGTCACTCCAAATCCTAACCCCCCACCAACTCCTTATTACTCAAATGTCAATCCTTACCCATCTTATCCTCCATATCCTCTCCCAAACACCAATATTCCCCAGAATCCAAATGACCTCCCTTTTCCCATCATCAACCCGCTCCAAAACAGACAACATATGGATCCCCAAAGTTATAACACGTCAGGCCAAGTTACTACCTACTTACCTTCCGATGATCCTGGCCTCCCAGCCGAAACCATCCAAAATCCACCAGCCTATACTACCCAAAATCCATATCCCGCCAATAACCCACTAGCCCAAAACTCGTATCCTGCCAACAATCCACCAACCCAAAATCTCTATCCAGCCCAGAATCCCTATACACAAAACCAACCGGTAGAAGTGAGCCTTAGCCCCCCAGCTAGGTATCCACCCTTTTCCCCGGTCCAAAAATCGTGGAAAGAACAGTTGCTCTGCCCGATATAAAAGGCTAAATCAGCTAGAAATAAGTCGTTATTCTCGCCTCGAGTTCGGCTACCTCAAGCCAACAAACAACCAAACACAACAAGCATTTCCGCCCCAAATCACTAGGCCAAAGTAACTTTAGAAGCAGCCACGCCCCAAATTCACACAACACACAACACACAACAACAACAAAAAAAGACTCCTCTCCTCGGCGACGACGTAAGCGACCACACCCTAGGCCGTCAGTAAGTTTTTAAGTTTCATTTTAAAGCTTTCATTTTGTAAAAGTATTATTTTAAAGTCTTTCTGATATGATTCTGACCACCAACCAAGAACCAAGATTGTCACAAGCAAGGGAGAGGCATTGGAAGCATGTAGATGAAGGTTCGAGGGTTCATATGAGCATGGATCGAGGTTCAAGGGTTCTAAAATGCATAGAGTATGATTGGAAGATTCAAGATTTCTATACAAACTTAATTCATGGATTTATTGGACATTCAGGCTATTACAATGACTACTCTACGAATTCAAACATGCGTTGTGAAGCCTTAGATTTCATGGATGATGACTTGAAGACTCAAGAAATGTTGGTTAATGTTATACAATGACTTTGGAAGCTTTTAACGCCTACAAGAAGACTTTAGGGGGGCCAAAATGCAACTTTGAAAATTAGGCCTTTACAAAAAACGGGCTTTGTAGATTTTCCTTATTTTGGAGTATTTATGTTTCTTAAATAGATTAGGTAACTTACCTAATTGTTTCCTACATAGATTAGGTAAGTTGAGTAGTTTCCTAAGTGGATTTTAGGTAGTTTCCTAAGTTGATGGTACTTAGACTTTTCCTTTTACTTTTAGGTTTAGGATTCACAACCCATATAAATATGGGTTGTGGCTTATTGTTTTGGTAGACAACTTTATGATTATTGATTAATATAGTTTTTGAGTGTTTTTCAAAACCT
Source organism: Codonopsis lanceolata (assembly GCA_013146195.2). Taxonomy (NCBI): domain Eukaryota; kingdom Viridiplantae; phylum Streptophyta; class Magnoliopsida; order Asterales; family Campanulaceae; genus Codonopsis; species Codonopsis lanceolata. The sequence continues at coordinate 29,656,050 of CM028382.1, read as the reverse complement.
CTATGTTCTTCATTGAACTTGTGATTATTTGGTGAGAGACTAAGTAATCGAAACCCGAACTTATCAATAGGATATTCATCCCTATTGTGGCGTTCTTCATTATACCAAGGTTCATGTTCGTCTCTGTAACGCCCCGTATTCTTGCATGTGCATTCTATGCTTGTCTTCTTACTTTCTTGGTTGATTGTTGAGCATGTCTACTTGTTATATAAATGTCCTAGAATCATTCATAGAGCATTTTAGAAGTTCATAACATGTTTAGAATCATCTAAACTTGTTTGTAGAATCGCCGGTTTAATTGCGTTGAATTTAGCCTTAGCGATTCCTCTCGTTGCTCGTATTTGCTTCTATTTCGACGTACGAAGTGTTCGTTGAGTTCTTGGCTTCATATTCAAGTCTTAATCATGTTGAAACAAACCTTTTTCATGCCCAAGATATCCTAGTTTGATTGGTGTTTGATTTGAGTTTAATCCGTTGTTCATTCGTCGCGTGGTTCGCGCCTTGTCCTAGCTTGTTCCGGGGGTTGTTCGGGTGCGTTTCCGACTTGTTTTGAGTAGGGTTAGACCTTAGAATGGTTGTCCAAAAGTTTGGGACCATTTAGGACAAGTTTAGAACTAGTTTTGAGGGTTCGAGGCCCAGCGCCGATGGAGAGAGTCGAGGCGCCCGCCTCAACTTCGGAAGGAATTTCAATGTGCGAAATCAAGAGAAGCCTCAGACATGAGGCGGTCAGATGAAGGCCGAGGCGCCCGCCTCCGACTCTCACGGGATTTTTCCCCTGTTTTGGAATTGGACGATTTTTATACCCAAACCCCTACTTAAACCTATCCTAACCCTCCTCACTTAAGTCCTAATAACCCTAACTTGTTTTAATGATGGATTAAGAGTGTATTGGGTGACCAATTAAGCCACAAATATCTAGTTCAAGGGACCACAACATGTTGACACATGTCCCACTCAAATTTTAGACCTATATGAGCCACATTTCAGATTTTTGACTCTCATATCTCACCCTCACTCTCCAAAAACGGGATTTCATCTTCTCCAAGACTCTCCCATGGCTTCTTGAAGCTTTCATCTCCATCCTCCCTCATCCACTCTTCATTTGCCCAAGGTTCCTTCATTAAAGTTGTAGAGCTCAAGAAGGGGAGCATTTCCATCCGATTGGTTTCCTTCATTTCTTTCTTTGGTGTATAACTTGTAAGTTACTTTCTTCATCTTCTTCTTTTAAGTTCTCATTGACCCTAAGGAAGCAAAGCCTATGGTGGTTGAGGTCAATGAGGACACATGTATGCCTTTCATGCTATCTTCTTGTATGTTGAGATTTTGATCTTGTTAGGAGCATGTATAGGTTGAATTCTTGCTTGTGAAAGCCTATATTATTCTTTCATCTTGCCTATTTAAAGTTTTAAACATGTTAGAGACATGTATAATGTTTGTTGTTGGAAGTTTGTTCATATGAGAATGCCCTAAATGGAGCCTACATTATATGTTGTTATGTTGTATGTGTTCTATCTTATGAAATGGACTCTATGATGAACATGAATCACTTTGCATTGCCTTGGTGAATTTAATACCTTGTTGAACCTAGAAATGACCTAGGTTGGGTTATGAAGCATATAGCTTCAATTTCTCCAAATTTGGGAATTTAGAGCAAAGACTCAACGGAGTCGACTCTAGGGAATATTTGAACGTGTTGAACCCTAATTTCAATCCCTACGAAGTTTGGACACCGTTTGATTGGTTTACTCAAGTATGAGATTGGTTTGATTGTGTATAACAAGTTTCTATGAAAGATTGGTTTTGTGCAATTTAATTGCCTTGATATGATTTTATAGTAGAGATTGATACCCTACTTGGTTGGTCGAGTTCGCTCTTGTCGAATTCGGTCTTTGATTGGTTTAGTCAAGTAAATATCTACTTGTGCATCACATTGAGTCCAGCTGGCATTATTTGGTTTGTTTATCGGGTCAAGGTGGGACGATGCACGCCTTCACGAATTATGGGATTCGTGTCGCTATGGATCGCCGCACCTAGACTTCACACACACCTCCATTGTTGGCCGCAATGGGGAAGTAGCCCCTTTGCCGTATCAGTTAAGTGCCGCATTGGCTTGCTATCTAGATCGAGTGGTACTTGATAAAAGTTGATGCATTCACAGAGCATCAATGTTGCACGATAAAGTATAATAAAGTTTTATTGCAGGGACTACGAAGCGGCCGTGACTATCATATCCTACTTGTATGATTTAATTTCCCGCACTTATGTGAACAATGTGCTAAGTGCTATATGATGATCATGTGCTACAAGTGAGATAAATGTCATGCTATAACATGAACATGCATTTTTGTAACTTACTAAGTCTTTCGACTTACCCTATTTGTTTGCTTTGTCTTTCCTTAGATCCGAGCCGAGGAGACGGTCCGGGATAGACACGCCTTATTCCTGTTTGGTTATTGTATTCTAAAGGTTGATATTTTGGACTTGTTGTTAGCCTTTTATTTTGGTAAGGACGTTGGGAAGCAAGTCATGTAGACTTGGCTTGGGGTTTATGTTGTTTTTAATGATGTTGTAACTTAACTACTTAAAACTTGTAATCTTTTGGTAAGCCGACTTACATGTCGAGCCTGTTTATATGTGTATGATTCACTACGGTTTTCTTCCGCTAAAGCTCGTTATTTATTGTTGCTGTTATTGTCTCCGGCATGTTGTGGCCGTTGAGGTTATTATAAGCATGTATTAATAATTGTAGGAGTAGTTGTTGGGTTCCGGCTGTAACGTCGCCGAAGACTTGTTTAAATTAGGTTGTTTTTCCGGCCAAGGGTAGCCGAGTTGTTGTTTGTATGCGATGTTGCGCCACATGAATTTTATGATCCTACTATGCATGCTTGTGTTATTGATTATTTGGACGGCGCGACTCGGGATCTCGCATTGGGGTCCGGGTCGGGTCGTCACAGTCTCGTAATTGGATCGCGGAGTACCTCGTTCAATAATGGATCGTAGCATTGGGTCAAGGTATCACAATCCATCAATTCATTGACGGTCTTCGCTTGCCGTGTTGCGTTCTCTTTGATTCCTCCATCGCGAGTACGCGTCTAGGAATCATATCATTTGGTATCAGAGCCAGGTTTCGTTTCCATAATCTACCTTACTTTAAATTGTTCTTATTTTAATTATCAATTTGTTTCTCTTCCTACTTCGAATTAGGGTCTTCAATCCTAATTTGTTCTTTTCGATTTCTTTGTTTTTTTTGTTGTTTCAAAACCCTAATCTTCTAGGGTTATAAATCCCAAAAAAAAATAAATCTGTTCACTGTTTACTAATCACGCCGATACTGTTCATCCGGTACTGTTCATTACTATTCACAGCATATTAAAAAAAAATTATGTTGTTTCAATTAAACTTTGGACAGTTTAATTACAAAAAAAAAGAAGAAAAGAAAAGAGTATTCGGACAAAAAAAAAGAAAACAGATCCGAAAAAAAAATACAGAAAAGTTCAGATATAAAAAAAATACAGAAATCTGAAATTGAAAAAAAAAAGAAAAAGAAAATTGCTAGTTGCCGAAAAAAAAATTGTGATTGCTTGAAATTGATAATTGCTAGTTGTGTGAATTGAGAAGCTTGAAGTATAACTTTCATCTAGGTTCGAGAATAAATATCGAATCTTCTTATACAATTGATCGTTGAGCCAATCGTCCTTGAAATTCTACTCTTAATTTTCTTTTCCCTACACGTGATTCTTATTGATGAAGTTTCTTGGTTTTGCTTGCTTTGTTAATCACTATTTAATTGCTTAGTTTTTTTTTAGAACTTGGAGGAATTGGAAAGTGAGGGAGAGTAGGTAAACACGAGCGGAGTGACATTAATTGAGCGATACACGTAAGGGAGTGAGTGAGGTGATTTTGCTAATAAAATTTCTTGCAGGTACACGATGTCTAAAACAAGTGAGAATAATGTTCCAACCTTTGATATGAGACTTTATAAGGAAGGGTTTGTGAGAGATTTGCATAAAACTATGAGGGAGCAAAGGGAGGATCTAATGGAGGAGATTGGGAAAATTCGTAGTGAAAGAGAGAAAAGAACAAGAGAGAGAGGTAATGAACCTAATAATGTGCCAAGACGTAGAATAGATGAAAATATTAATTTTGAGAAATATTGGAAGGATCTTCGGTTGCAAATTAAGAACCCAAAACTAAAAGAAGTGGAGGTAAATAAGGGTGACCAAAATTATTCTAAACCTTTTCGAATTGGTGATGAGAGAGAAAACAATATGGTAATTAGGAGGATGTTAGAAGTGAGAGTTCCAACTGTTGAAGTGGTTGAAAAGGAGCAAGAACCAAGATTGTCACAAGCAAGGGAGAGGCATTGGAAGGATGTAGATAAAGGTTCGAGGGTTCATATAAGCATGGATCGAGGTTCAAGGGTTCTAAAATGCATAGACTATGATTGGAAGACTCAAGATTTCTATACAAACTTAATTCGTGGATTTATTGGAGATTCAGGCTATTACAATGGCTACTCTACAAATTCAAACATGCGTTGTGAAGCCTTAGATTTCATGGATGATGACTTGAAGACTCGAGAAATGTTGGTTAATGTTATACAATGACTTTGGAAGCTTTTAACGCCTACAAGAAGACTTTAGGGGGCCAAAATGCAACTTTGAAAATTAGGCCTTTACAAAAAACGAAATTTGTAGATTTTCCTTATTTTGGAGGATTTATGTTTCCTAAATAGATTAGGTTTACCTAATTGTTTCCTACATAGATTAGGTAAGTTGAGTAGTTTCCTAAGTGAATTTTAGGTAGTTTCCTAAGTTGATTCTACTTAGACTTTTCCTTTTACTTCTAGGTTTAGGACTCACAACCCATATAAATAAGGGTTGTGGCTTATTGTTTTGGTAGACAACTTTATGATTATTGATTAATATAGTTTTTGAGTGTTTTTCAAAACCTCCATGTTCTTCATTGAACTTGTGATTATTTGGTGAGAGACTAAGTAATCGAAACCCGAACTTATCAATAGGATATTCATCCCTATTGTGGACTTCTTCATTATATCAAGGTTCGTGTTCGTCTCGTAATTGGATCGCGGAGTACCTCGTTCAATAACGGATCTTAGCATTGGGTCAAGGTGTCACAATCCATCAATTCATTGACGTTCTTCGCTTGCCGTGCTGCGTGCTCTTTGATTCCTCCATCGCGAGTACGCGTCTAGGAATCATATCACTTTCATTTTGTAAAAGTATTATTTCCAATCCGGCCCAATGTAGATATATAAGCAGTTGTGCTGCCTGGATTTAGTTAGGAAATAGTACTAAATGTAGCCATTATTATTGACAAATATTTTCAAGTATATTTGTAATTATTTGTAAAAGAGACAGTTGCAAGTCTATAAATAATGTAGATGTAACGGATGTATTTGTAGGCAGTTAATGCTTTATTTATCTGTTAAATTAATACAACAATAAGCATACTTTAGCCAAAAACTGTTTTGAGACCGAAAGGGCGAGTTGGGTGCCTAGCACCTTCCCAACTCGTAACTTAGCCTCCGAACCCGTTTTCATTATCTTTGGTTTTCTTTTTTGGTTTTGCTTTATTTTTTCCTTAAAATAAAGATGGCGACTCTAAAACATTTTGTATCCAGTGGGGCCTCGCAACATCTTTCTTTGCACTTTCACGTTTTCCCCTATAAAAGGGAGAATGGGAATGGAAAGGTGATGTATTCCTATGTCCTGGTATCCCCTAAACAAGGTATAACTTGACGTAGAAAACCCAAAGCACCCATAGTGATCCGAGATAGGCCATAAGGCTATTTTCATAAAATCCATAGTGGGGGCGCTGCAACATTCCTTCCTTGCACTTTCACGTTTTCCCCTAAACAAGGGAAAATGGGAATAGAAGGGTGATGCATTCCTATGTCCTGGTATCCCCTAAAAAAGGGATAACTTGACATAGAAAACCTAGAGCTCCCATATTGGATCAAAAATCCACTAAAGGCAACCGAGGCGCATTCCAATGCGCTATTCCGACAGCACTCCTCCCGCACTTTTGATTTCGTCCTCCCCTAGAAAAGGGAGGGTGGAACGGGAGCAGTGGATGTCACCGCATCCGCACGTACGCGCACCCCTATCCAAGAGTGCGTGGGGAACGGGAGCACCATCCCGGGAATCCACAGGTGGATCCGACCGAGGACGATGGTTGTAATAATAGGGAAAGAGTGCTGGAGCGAATTATTGGCTCGAGTCCTGGCTCAGTGCACTTCCTTCCTTGGGAGGGCCTGGAGGGTCATTATTCTGGTACTTTGATGTTCAGCCGCTGCCAAATATTGATGGTTTCCATCATGGTGGACTCTTTATATATGGGCGAGCGGGTGAACCGTCAGAATCAGTCTTTTCTAGTAGCTCCAGTGGTGCCTCCTCGGCCTCCTTCCTGGGTGATATTGCCCGATCGACTGCTTAACCAAAGATCAAGATTGGGAAATACCTCGCTCTCGCGATGCATTATCCAGCTGATGGCGCATAAGGATTTCCCGAGATTGAGCCGCATCCCCCTCCTCCTGCTCCTGTTGTGCCCAAGCGGCATTCTGATGCTTCTGCCAGGCCAGGGTCGTCTACTTCATTTCTCGACGAGAACCTGATGTTCACGGAGCCCGATGATATTTTCTCTACTTTCCAGTATGAGTGGGGAGGTGGCTTAGTAGAGCAGGTTCTTCCCGATGTCGAGATCCCGAAGGAGCGTCGTGTCCCGGAGCAGGGTCGTTCGGTAGACACATCCACCTTTATTGTCTCTTTTATTTATTTTCTTTATCATTATATATATATATATATATATATATATATATATATATATTTTTTTTTTTTTTTTTTTTTTTTTTTTTTTTTTTGAGACTAACATTTTTTTATATTATTTTTTTGGTTTTATTTTTTTTTTTTCAGGTGAATGTGTCCACTTATAAGAAATCGGGGCTTTTTTCAAAAGAAGTACTTAAATTGGTCGATGAATTTTTTGTGGGGAGCAAAGACGGCTGCCCGCACGCCGAGATGACGATGATGATGATGACGATGATATTGGGTCGGGCCGCTGTAGACACCCCAATTTCGTACCCCTGGTATGTGACATGACATAAAATATCAAGACATGTTAAAACATTAACAAATGTCAAGTTACAGGGTCAAAAGTGCAAAAGGACAAAGCAGGATGCGCAAAAGGACGAATTGCAGGGATCAAAGTGTTCAAAAATGGCATAGTTTGGGAAATGGGTGTGGCCACCATTGAAATTGGGCATGGCTCCCAATTTTTTGGGCATGGCTCCCAAATTTCATGGGCTTGGCGCCCAAATCTTTTTTTACGGTAAATCTTCTTGCTACAGTTGCCGCAAAGCACAACTCTCACAACATAGTGTACACTCAAACGATGCGCAGAGAAGGAAGTTTAATTCCTTCGGTGTCCCTATTTTCTCCTATAAATACAGAGGCTCGGTTCCTCATTTCAGAAGAGAAAATTTGCGTAAAGCTTCTCCGCGTTAACGTTACGCTGGAGAAATAGGAGTGGTGTGAGATAGTGAGTGATCACCTCAAAAAGCCTCGAAATCCTGCCAAACTTCCTCCAAACACAAAACCAACCGGTAGGAGTGAACCTTAGTCCCCCAGCTAGGTATCCACCCTTTTTCCCCGGTCCAAAAATCGTGGAAAGAGCAGTTGCTCTGCCCGATTTAAAAGGCCAAATCAACCCATATAAGCCGTTATTCCGCCCAACCAAATAAGCCAAAACCACAAAAATTAAGCCATTCTCCGCCTCGAGTGAGTGAGCCAAAAACACCATATATAAGCCGTCACTCTGCCCAAATTCACACAACACACAACAAACAACAACATCAACAGCAGCAATAAAAGTCTCCCTCTCCTGAGAGGACAGAGTGAGCACACCCTAGGCTGTTAGTAAGTTTTACTTTAAAGCTTTCATTTTGTAAAATTATTATTTCCAATCCGGCCTAATGTAGATATATAAGCAGTTGTGCAGCCCGGATTTAGTTAGGAAATAGTACTAAATATAGCCATTATTATGGCCAAATATTTTTAGGTATATTTGTAATTATTTGCTTTATTTATTCACTAAAGTCTTTATTTATAAAAGTATTATTTCCAATCCGGTCCAATGTAGATATATAAGCAGTTATGCTGCCCGGATTTAATTAGGAAATAATACTAAATGTAGCCGTTATTATGGCCAAATATTTTCAAGTATATTTGTAATTATTTGTAAAAGAGACAGTTGCAAGTCTGTAAATAATGTAGACAAATGGATGTATTTGTAGGCAGTTAATGCTTTATTTATCTGTTAAATAAATATAACAAGAAGCATACTTTAGCCAAAAACTATTTTGAGACCGAAAGGGCGAGTTGGGTGCCTAGCACCTTCCCAACTCGTAACTTAGCCTCCGAACCCGTTTTTTTTGCAATCTCTGGTTTTCTTTTTGGTTTTGCTTTATTTTTGCCTTAAAATAAAGATGACGACTCTAAAACATTTTGGATCCAGTGGGGCCTCGCAACTCTTTCCTTGCACTTTCACGTTCTCTCCTAAACAAGGGAGAATGGGAATGGAAAGGAGATGTATTCCTATGTCCTGGTATCCCCTAAACAAGGGATAACTTGACGTAGAAAACCCAAAGCACCCGTAGTGATCCGAGATAGGCCATAAGGCTATTTTCATAAAATCCATAGTGGGGGCGCTGCAACATTCCTTCCTTGCACTTTCACGTTCTCCCCTAAACAAGTGAGAATGGGAATAGAAGGGTGATGCATTCCTATATCCTGGTATCCCCTAAAAAAGGGATAACTTGACATAGAAAACCCAAAGCTCCCATTTTGGATCAAAATCCACTAAAGGCAACTGAGGCGCATTCCAACGCACTATTCCGACAGCACTCCTCCCGCACTTTTGATTTCGTCCTCCCCTAAACAAGGGAGGGTGGAACAGGAGCAGTGGATGTCATCGCATCCGCACGTACATGCACCCCTATCCAAGGGCGCGCGGGGCGCGGGAGCAATTTCCCGGGAACCCACAGCCGCGGCCGGGGCAGAGGTCGGGGATTCAAAACTGGTGGCACAACGGGTCCCAGGGTCATGGGTGGTGGTTTTCCCAGAAGCCAGTCATCCCGAGCACATTAGCATTGGATTCCTGCGAATATTAGTATTTTTTCCTTTTTTTTTGTATATTCTTTTTTTGTAATATTTTTTTTATGAAAGAAACATGTACAAACATTATGATATAATGCAATATAATGTATATGATGCAATATGTTACACATGCAAAAGTAAATTCACACAGAAAATAAAACTATACCGGACATCTAAAATGTAATGGCACACTGTACTTTCAAGAAAAGGGATTTATAAGAATACACCTTTGAATTAGAGCGGGCTTTTCGGGTGATATCGGAACGGGAAAACGGCCGAATCCCTTATTATTTTGGTGCCTTGTGGCTGTTGAGCCCGTGCTCGTAGCCTCTTTTCATAGGCTTTCTTTTCTTTTCGCGATCAGACGCAGGAACAGCAGAGTGTCGGATCATCAAACCGGGATACCAGGCAGAACATATATTCAAGATAATGGTGATGCTGACGATGAAGAGGGAGACACCTTTGGCGGCTCAAATGCTGATGAGTCTAGGGCTTCTTCTGCACCTCGCAGAAGGAGTATATGGGCCTGGCTCGGTGGACACCGCAGGCGCTGATAGATCGCTCGGGGCTAAGGCTGCAAGAAAAGGAATTGTTTCTGGGGAAAAACAAAGGGGGTATAGGTAGTTTATAGATATGTACAGTGCAAATAATGTATAATATAGACGTCTTAATAAATATTCCTAAGTTGCACCTTAGGACCTGTAAAATTATATTTTAGTGTTTTAATATGAGCTGCTTTGTCGTGGTTTTTCTCTTCTGTCAGTCGAGCCTCTGATGTGCTGAAGACTAGAGGTAGTACGCTGAGGGCTTCAAATAATGCCTTCCATCTCCTTTTTATTTATTTATTTTCATAATCATTTTTTTTATTAATTTTTTTTTGTCATTTCATTTTTTTTATTATTATAATTTTTTTTTGTGCTCTAATTTTTGTTTAGGCCGCCCTTTCGAGTTTTCAACCTAGCGAGCCCTTATTTCTCCTTTTATTTTCATTCCCTTTTTTTTATATGCCCTAATTTTTGCCTAAGCCGCCCTTTCGGGTTTTCAGCCTAGCGGGCTAGAGAGGGAAGCATTAGCTGGATAGGATGGCTCAGGCGTAGTACCTTTTGAGTTTGTCGAGGCAGAAGGGCTGGACAAGATCTTCCCCATCTTGGTTCGTGAGAAGCACGACACCTCCTGATCGGATCTCCTTAACAATGTACGGTCCCATCCACGGAGACTTCCATTTTCCCCTAGTATCAACATAACTAGGGGGTTTTTCTCGAAGCACGAGGTCTCCAACTTGGATATCACGGCCTTTGACTTTTTTATTGAAAGCTCGGGCGATGCGCCTTTGGTATGCTTGGGTATGCTCCAAGGCTAACAGGCGTCGTTCATCAATCAGGGCCAGTTCTTCGTACCGCCCTCTGACCCAGTCAACTTGTGCTGTATCAACTTCCATCATTACTCTCAATGATGGAATCTCCACTTTTATTGGTAGTACTACTTTCATGCCGTATGCCAGAGAGTAGGGGGTAGCCCCAGTGGGTGTGCGGACTGACGTACGGTAGCCCCAGAGGGCTAGTGGCAATTTTTCTGGCCAGTCTCTTCCTGTATCAGCCATTTTTCTGATGATGCTTTCGAGAGTTTTGTTGGCTGCTTCAACGGCACCATTTGCTTGTGGCCGGTAGGGGGAGGATTTGTGTCTTTGGATCTTGAACAAGTCAAGCAGACGATTCACGTCCCCTTCAAATATAGAGCCGTTATCGGAGATGATCTCGAAAGGTACCCCGTAGCGGTATATGATATTGGCCCGAATAAATTCGGACACCTTTCGGGCATTTAGGACCTTGTAGGAAGAGGCTTCCACCCACTTTGTGATGTAATCGACGGCTACCAGGACGTATTCGTGGCCATTGGATCCCTACGGGTGAATTTGGCCTATGACGTCGATACCCCATGTTGAGAAGGGCCAGGGGGCTGTGCAGTTGTATAGGACATGTGGGGGCACATGCTGTAGATTAGCAAAACTTTGACATTTGTCGCAATGTCGCACCCACCGAATACAATCGGTCTCGAGCGTACTCCAATAGTACCCCTGTCGGATGACTTTCTCTGATAGCATATGGCCATTCATGTGGGGCCCACAGGTACCACCGTGTAGTTGATCCATAATTTGCTCAGCTTTGGCCTGATTGACACATAGTAGGTTAAGGCCTTGATAATGCCTCTTATACAGGCTGCCACCGCTGAGTACAAATTGAGAGGTCCATCTTCGCAGGGAGACTCTTCCCCTTTTGTCTAAGCCAGGAGGATAAAGATTTTTCTGGAGCACATTTAAGATGTCAGCATACCAGGGCTCGTGATCTGCTTCAGGGGCTGTGTTGATTTTGAAACAGTATGTCAGAGTGACCTTCTTCCCGACTATAAATGGTTGAACTTTAGTTTCGGCGGGAATCTGGACCAGTGACGCCAGAGTGGCCAGGGCATCAGCGAATTGATTCCTATCTTGTGGCAAGTAATGGAATGAGATAGAACCAAATCGGGCGGCGACTGTTATTAACTTGGCATGATAGAGCTGCAGCCGAGGATCCTGGGTCCTCCATCTTCCTTCGACTTGATTTATGATTAGGGCCGAGTCTCCGTAGACTTCAAGATCTTTAGCTCCCCTTTGGAGAGCTTCTTCTAGGCCAGCAATACAGGCTTCATATTCCACCATATTATTTGAACATTCGAACTCCAACCTTATAGCCAGCGGAGTATGAGAGTCAGCCGGATCGATTAACAGGATTCCTATGCCAAAGCCTCTTTTGTTTGCGGCTCCGTCAAAGAACATCTGCCAACAGGTGTCCTGGTCAGTGATTTCCAGGACACCTTCATCTGGGAAACCGGGCTCAGTTGCATCTTCGGCCTTCAGAGGTAGATCGGCTAAGTGGTCTGCAATGACGCTCCCTTTGATAGACTTGAGTGTGACTTAAGTTATGTCAAACTCATTAAGAAGAAAGGACCACTTAGCTAGTCAGCTGGACAGTGATGGCTTACCGAAGATGTATTTGATGGGGTCCATCCTAGATATGAGCTTGATGGACCTTCCCTGGAGATAGGTTTTGAGCCTCTGAGTGGCCCAGACTAGGCCGGTGCAGCTTTTTTCCAACGCCGAATAGTTTAGCTCGCTTCCTTGTACCTTTCTACTTATGAAATATATGACATTTTCAATGTAGGGATCTTCTTTCTCTTGGGCGAGCATAGCCCCTACTGAAGTGTCTATGACGGTTAAGTATATGAGGAGAGGTTTATGTGTATGAGGTGGAGCTATCACAGGGGGATTGGTAAGGTAGGCTTTTATTTTTTCGAAGGCTAGCTGGCACTTCGCGTCCCAGACTTGGTTGGTATTCTTTTTTAGGAGTTTAAAGAGGGGCTCACAGGTGGTGGTCAGCTGTCTGATGAAACGGCTGATGTACTGCAACCGGCCAAGGAAGCCTTTCACTTCGGTGGGAGTTTTTGGCTGTGGCATTTCTAGGATGGCTTTGATCTTTGTTGGCTCGATCTCGATACCTTGCTCAGTTACTAAGAATCCCAGGACCTTGCCTCTGGTAACCCCAAATGTACATTTGGTGGGGTTGAGCTTCATCTGGTGCTTTCTTAGTCTTTCAAAGAACTTCCGAAGATCTTTAATGTGAGCACCGTAGGCGTCACTGGAATGCACGATCATATCATCAACATAGACCTCCATCTCTTTGTGGATCATGTCGTGGAAGAGGCTGGTGGCAGCCCTCTGGCAAGTAGCTCCGACATTCTTTAGTCCGAATGGCATGACAGTGTAACAATAAGTCCCCCAAGGAGTAGTGAATGAGGTCTTCTCCTGGTCCTCTACTGCCATTTTGATTTGGTTGTAGCCCAGCATGCCGTCGACGAATGATCGAGCTTTGTGAGCTGCGACGGCATCTACCACAATATCAATGTTGGGCAGGGGGAAGTCATCTTTGGGCGACGCTTTGTTGAGGTCGCGGAAGTCTACACAGATTCTGATTTTCCAGTTGGGCTTGGGAACGAACAATCACTATATTGGACAGCCAGGTCGGGTATTCAACTACCCGAATGAAGTTGACGCGCATCTGTTTCATGATTTCTTTTTTGACTTGTAGTGACCATTCTGGCTTGATACGGCGGAGCTTCTGTTTGACTGGGCGAGCATCCGGATATGTGGGAATCCGGTGCTCGACTATAGCTGGATCTAGGCCGGGCATATCTTCGTAGGACCAGGCAAAGATGTCTACGAATTCTTTGAGGAGATCAATGAGTGCCTTTCTTTCTTGACCTTGGAGGCAACTATCGATTATGATTTCTTTGACTTCATTGTCCGAGTTGATAGTGGATGGTCTTGATGTCTGGCGATGAATGGCTATGTTCCTGGTACTCGACTGACTTTGCAAGCTCAAGCAGATAATTTTTATCTTTTGGGTCCATTTTATTAAATGACTCATTATCATAATAATTATTATTTAATGCGTCTTTTAAAGTAGGTGCAACTAAGGAATAAGCAAAGACATTTATATTATTATTAAAAGCATACTGTACAAGTGTGGCGACCCGACCCGGATCCCAAGATGAGACCCCGAGGTCGTGCCGCTTCCAAAAAGGCACGTAACAAAAACAAGTAGCAAATAGTGGGTAAGGCCATAACGGCGGTACGCCAAAAACTTTAACACATGCGGAAGCGTATAATAATTAAATAGTGGCGCCCGAGCTAACAAGCTCAAACTAACACAACCTTAGAGATAATGAATCTCTTGGTCCAAAAATAAAATCATGTGACGCAACAATAGGCACATATAACAATTTATAGCAAATATATATCAAGTCATCGGCGACGTTACGGCCGGAACCCCATATTAAACTAAGTCTACAACTCTAGTCTAACATGCTTAACGGCTAAAACATGCCGGATATAACAAACATAATAAACAAACCAATATATGGTTAAAACAACTAAAGCATGAGCATCATAAATACATAAGGCACGACTAACATATGTCGGCTCTCAAAAGATTAAATACTAATAATCAAACAAATCAAGTCTTGCTACCCCACATAAAGTTTATATAACTTTATGTCCCGTCGTCCTTACCAAAAGAAAAAGATACTACAAATACAAGGTAGCAACTTCGTCACAAGCTTCACCAACGCAACTTGAATATCACTTCGAACCACTTGCACGGCTCGGATCTAGGGAAAACAATCAAAACAAATAGGAGTAAGTCATAAAGACTTAGCAAGTTACTAACATAACTTCCTGTCATGGCATCATACTCAACAATAATAATTCATGTTATTGCATAATATACATTTCATAAATGATCATGTCAAGGCATTCATACTTAACAATCTTGAATATCATGTTATCAACAAGTATAACATTTCATTAATTCATTCAATCATCATTTCATATCATATCATATTCACGTAGCATATTATTCACATATAAGCACTCGTGAGTCAATTCATACAAAAGGGATGTGATACCGTTACCCTTTTTCCGCGCATGTCGCTCCTGCAAAAACATGTGCCAAACTTTTATGTGTCCTCGATATCCCTTTCGTGGATATCGACGTCCCTGAGACATTTCCCCGCTCGAGTTCCGATAGTTATCAAAGTCATGTTTCCATACTACAACTAAGATCAACTACTTCCCTACCGTGGCCATCGATAGAGGGGTGTGTGCAAATCCGGCGCGGCGATCCATCAAAATCACGAATCTCACAATTCGTGAAGATGATGCATCGTCCCACCCCAAAGACTCAACAAACCGACTCCAGCTGGACTCAAACTTCAAGCACACGTATTCATATTCATATGCTCAAATAAGTAGGCAAGTACTCTACAATCATCTAGTCATGCTTTTAATTCACAACTAGCACATAATCACATTAGAGATAAGTCAAGACTCTAATCATCAAGTGTTCTTCATACACTTTAAAATGATTGGAGGCTTAACCTCCTTTAATACTACCCCAAAATTCGTAGGACTTAGGCATATTACTCCTTAATGTCATACTAACCCAATGGTCAACTCCGTTGAGTCATAATCAATCTTTCAAAATTAGGGTATAGAAGTCATTGGCCTCAATACTCTCCTATGTCCATACTAACGTAATTAAAGTTTACTAAGGTCATTAACCCATAAAATCCCAATCAAACAATTAAGTATGAAACATAGAATCAAAGTCACAAACTAGGCATATACATTCTTGTCATTTCATCAAATATGCACCCAACACTTAAACAACAAATTAGGGTGATTTATCATACATTATCACACATAAATAACATCTTAAACATGGTTTATAACCTGTTTATAATCTGATCATACAACTAAAAATGTAGCATTTAGCATGTACGTGAACATATCATCTCAACAAGTCTAACTATTTCATCAAACATGCTCCCAATGCTTAAACAACAAAGTAGGGTGATTTATCATACATTATCACACATAAATAACATCCTAAACATGGTTTATAACCTGTTTATAATCTGATCATACAACTAAAAATGTAGCATTTAACATGTACGTGAACATAGCATCTCAACAAGTCTAACTATTTCATCAAACATGCTCCCAATGCTTAAACAACAAAGTAGGGTGATTTATCATACATTATCACACTTAAATAATATCAAAATCATGATTTAAAATATGATCATAATCTGTTTATACAACCTAAAATACATCATTTAGCATATACGAGAACATGACATCTCTACAAGCCTAACTATCTCATCCAATATGCTCCCAACATTTAAGCAACAAGGTAGAATGGTTTATCATACATTATCACACCTAAATAACATTAAAATCATGGTTTATAATAGGTCTATAATCTGTTCATACAACCCAAATTCATCATATAGCATAAACTAGAACATGACATCTCTACAAAGTCCTATGTGCTCTCATTGACCTCATATAACAAGATTGTTTTCCCTAGGGTCAATGAGGCTAAAATAAATAAGAAGAGATGTTGTAACTTACCTTAAACAAGCCCTACAAGAAGTACAAAACGTCCATGCAAGGGTGGGTATGTGTTCTCCTTGCCCTTCTCTTCACTTCTATAGTTCGGTTTTGGAAATGGCTTCTTCAAGACTTGGCCACCATTGATGAACACTCAAGAAGCTTCAAGAACTCTCTAAAACTTGACTAAACTGATCAGCCACGAATTCGGAAGATGAAGACTGATTAGGAAGGCTTAGTGGAGGTATTTGGTCAATGTTTGGATGAAGTGGGGTGGGAGAAGGTGTCCAATGCATGGATTTGCATGTTGGAGGTCTTTCTTTGCCAAGTGTTGTACATGCATCCAAAACACTTTAAAACTTGTCAAGCATGCATGAGAGGCTAGGTGGGACGAACTAGGGTGGTTTAGGGTGGGTTAGGTTGGGTTTGGGTGGGGTTTAGTTGGTCAAGTTTGTGAGAATGCAAAAAATCCCGTAAGTCTGCCACAGGACCCTTGCGGTCGCATCACCTTGGCATGATGCGAGCGCATCATGCTGGGTTTCATAAAACTTCCATTTTGCCCCCTTGCTTGTTCTAGGCCTCTCCCCCTTGCACCCTCAAGTCCTCCAATGCACAAAATGGCCTAGAATTCAACCTTAAAGACCTCTAAAACATAACCAAGGCAAATCAAAGATCAAACCTCAATCAAACAAGGCTAAGAACTTACGAAGATCACTCCCGAACGACAACCGAAAAGGTCAAACGAAGAAGGGTTAACCCTAGAATCAAACTAGCAACCAAACCGACGATGCAACTAGCATTCAACCAACATCTAAAGCGTGTTAATGATGTTATGAGTGGTATCTAACATTTATCCAAGTGTTTACAACATAAAACACAAACCCGAGTTTCAAAGCAACTCGTGAAGGAAAGGTGCAAACGAGCATCTCAAACGACGTCAATGAACATGCTATCGACTTTAAACATATGAGTAAGCTAAGTTAACATACTAATGATGATTATGAAAGTATGAACTCATGAAATAAACACGTAAGCAATGATTCAGGGTTTTACAACAAGGGTTATTACATTGTTGTGGACCTGGGGTTTAAGATCCTCAACTATAGGTAGCGGATTGGTAGATGACCAATCCGTAAAGCTAGGGAAAGGATCGGGGATAGCATATCCGAAGCGGTCTACCAGGACTGCGGGTGTCAGGAGCGGACCGGTCGTGGTGTACCAATTCTGCAGAGGCTTATTAGAAATAGACTCGAACTCAGCAGGGAGCCTTTCATAATCAGTGCCTCCGTCTATCATACCCAGAAAGCTGTCTCCTAG
The DNA here is from genome assembly GCA_013146195.2 of Codonopsis lanceolata. NCBI lineage: Eukaryota > Viridiplantae > Streptophyta > Magnoliopsida > Asterales > Campanulaceae > Codonopsis > Codonopsis lanceolata. The sequence continues at coordinate 29,638,569 of CM028382.1, read as the reverse complement.
ACCGTCGTCATCTAGCAGGGCCAAAGCATAATCATCTTGGTCTATAGACCAAGTATTTTCAATGGTGACAGTCTTATAAGCGGTGCTACGGGGCTCCAGGGTAACCTGTTCCATACTATCTGAGAGAATACTGACATCCTCAAAGACTTCCCAACCAGGGCACCTTTTCCCATTCTGGTCTATCCAGGGTTCAGGAAACATGAGATAGGCTTCAGTTTCCCCCTTACGTACAAAGTAACCATTTAAGGTTTTTCTAAAGGGTTGGAGAAGGGGATATTCATAAGGACACTTTTTTCTTTCTGCCTTTCTTTTCTCAGATTTCTGTTTCATGACTTCGGCTACTTCAGCTGGAGTAGGCGTGTATCCTAGACCAAAAGGAGGGATACATTCCTTAAGTTCATTTTGGACTAAATTAACAAGTCCTTGCTGACTTCTGCCGAGACCTAGACCAGACAAATAATTCATTTTTCGGAACATGTTTAAAGGGACCATGTTTCCTAGGGAAGTGACTTTCTTTCCAATGATGTCAGTTTCTCGGCCATATTCAATGGCGTTGACCACAACTTGGGGGATAACCTCAAAGCCACTGAGAAAAATATGAGTGTCTTCGTGTTCTATCTCGAGGATTGGGATATCCTCGCTTTCCTTATTCTCCACGATCTTGTCGGCCAGAATAATTATTATGTGGTCATCGTGGATGAATTTGACATGCTGGTGTAATGAAGAGGCTACCCCTTTTACCCCATGAATCCAAGGGTGTCCCAACAACAAGCTAAAGGTAGCTGGAATATCCAGGACTTGGAACTGAACCGGAATGTTTAAAGGCCCGACAGTTAACATTAATGTGAGCACCCCCAAGACACATCGACTGGTGTTGTCGTATGCCTTAACTGTCTGTGAGGAAGGAGTGAGTTATGATATCTTTATCCCCAGCTTGGCTAATGTGCTGGCAGGACATACATTCAGTGAAGACCCATTATCTATCAAAACTCGGGGACCCGTTTCTCCAAAATTCCCACAGTGATGTGAAGAGCATCAATGTGGTTAGTTCCTTCCCTTGGCAGGTCTAGATCAGTAAACATTATTACGTTCCCAAAATGAATGTTCCCGATCATCTGAGTAAGCTCATTGGGGGAGGTTTCAATAGAACATTGCTGGCTTAGTGACTTAGCCGTGTATCACGATGGGTCTTAGAAGCACAAAGCCCGGATGGAAATGTTGGCTGAGTTTTCTTCATCGAGCTAATAAAGAATCTTCCACCGTTTTAGCCCGATTATGCATTACTTGATCTTTTCAGGAGTGGTCACCTCTTTCAGGGTTTGGCTGGTAGGCTCGACTAGATCGGGTAAGGTGGCTAACATCTCCACCAACCCAATTGGCTTTTTCAATGTTACAGGTGTTTTGGTTACCAAGGATGGCGTCCCAAGAGAGAATATTACAGCTAGGCTCTTTTATGGATAAGGGTGGAGGAATAGGAATGAGGATATATGGAAGTGGATGTTTATTTATTTCAAACTTGGGCACAAAGGGTTTTCATCAACCTCAATCATATTGATTTGAGGTAGAGGGTTATTGACTACATTTGGTGCAGGTGGAGGTTTTTCAATAACCTTATCATCTATTAGGTCTGAATAGCATTTTTGAGGGTGTAACATTTGTCGGTGAGGTGACCCTTTGGGCGATGATATTCAAAGTACTTGGGCATGGTTCCAAGTCTGGGGGGTCGAGGTGGCTTATAATTCTCCAACGGCTTCAACACCCCTTGTGCCATTAGCCCCGCATTATCACGGTCGAGGAGCTTGCAGGTTCATCATAATGCTTACCATTCGATTTAGAAGTTTCGGCCGGGCCATCATTTGCTCCCACTTGTATTGACACTGTCCAACCCATAATACCATGGAGCGAGCTATAATTTTGGGTAGAAAATGGGGTTGAGGCATTCCCTACCATATTGACTACTGAGTTGTCTTTCCTTTGGAGTAACGGAAAGAACTAGGAGACGTATTGGTTTTTAGTTGGCCAGTCCGTATATCATCATCAGTACGGGCTCCTATCTCCACTATTTCTTTGAAATTGGTATAGGGGAGGTACCGCATATGTTCCGTAAATGGGGAGGTTTTTGATGAACATTCGGCATGACTCGTAGGATCGGTCTGTCAAAGGTCTGCATGCCAACTTTCTCTTCCACATGCAAACTTCGGCGCAGAGTTTCCTTTTCCCGTTGGGTGCACGATTCAAGGTCCCTTCTATTTTCAGGACTGGTATTGTCTTTGTATCTTTCAAGGAACGCTTCGGCTATCTGGTCCCAAGTATTCATGGTGCTGCTTTCAGACAACATTAACCATTGTTTGGCAGCTCCTACCAGGGTGAGGTGAAAATTGGAAGCCATAGCTTCAAAGCTGTGACGACCCGACCCGGATCCCAATACGGGACCCAAAGGTCGTGCCGCCTAAACGCACAAGACAACAAGCAAATAACAAATAATGGGTAAGGCCATAACGGCGATACGCCAATAACTTAAAACACATGCGGAAGCTAAACAAAATATCCTAGTGGCGCCCGAGCTAACAAGCTCAAACTAAGAACAACTAAAGAGATCATAAATCTCTTGGTCCAAAAATTCGACGCACGTGCCACAACATTGGGCACGTAGAACAAAACTCCCTGTCATACAATACAAATATATAACACAAATAACCAAGTCATCGGCGACGTTACAGCCGGAACCCAACATTACACTAAGTCTAAGACTCTAGTCTACACACTCAACGGCTAAACATGCCGGAGTACAACATAACCAACAATATAAATAACTTGAGATAGAATAAATATGTATTTAAACAACTTGGCTCGACTAACATTTGTCGGCTCACAAAAACCAAGTACTAATAAAACAATACAAGTTCCGAATCAAAAACACAATTCTTACTACCCAAAGTGAAGTCTATATAACTTCACTTCCCAAACGTCCTTTCCAAATAAATCAAGGTTACAAAAAAATAATAATACTAGCAACCTTCTCAACCATATCTCGCTTCTATCGTAGAGTTGGCGTACTCCTTGAATTACTAGCCCTGCTCAAAACTAAGGAAAACAAGGCAAACGAGTAAGTCATAATGACTTAGTAAGCTACTAAAGATGCAATGTCATGGCATGGCATAATGCTCAAGTAAAACATGTACATCTTATGTCATACTCATGATGTAACATTTCATGGTATAATTTCCCACACAAGCCAAATCCAACCATAGTCACATGGAATATAATTCTTCATAAATTATCATGAAATAAATCATATCAATAGATTGTGATTCTAAATTCCGTAATATGTAGTATTTTATTTCTACATTTAAACTCCCATCAAACCATATAAACCATTTGCACCATGAGTTTCATAATTCTTCATTTATCACAACTCATATAAAAATTCATGAATGAGAGACTATTGTTCCCATTTTAATCATAAATAGCATGTTATATTTTTAGTATAACATAAATCATAAAAATCATCATTTCATTAGTATGTTATATTTTTACTATAACATCTTAACAAGAAACCATCATCTCATGAAAATAATCCCATTAACCATGTATCACAACAATTCATACATGCTCATAAAATAAACCACATAGAGAGAAGATGATTCTCTTTTTCTGTTTCCAGCTCCTCTGCGGAAACAAGCGTGCCCTCGATTACCCTTTCGTGGTATCGGCGTCCACTGACGATCTCGCTCGGGTTCCATAGCTATCAAAGGCATGTGTATTACTCTAACTAAGATGAGCTACTTCCCCACCGTGGCCATCGGTGGAGGGGTGTGTGCAAACCCGGCACGACGATCCATTGCTATCACGAATCCCACAATTCGTGAAGACAATGTATCGTCCCCCAAAAAACTCAAAACCGCCCGGTGGACTCAAACCGCCAATCAAGCTCAAACAAGCACATGTAATATATACTCACATGCTCAAATAAAGGAAAAGTACAACACACCGTACTAATCCAATCAAGTAGATATTTACTTATAAATCACATAGTTATGCATTTCTATGCTAACTAACACATAATCATCTTAGAGCGATATTATCAAGTCTCTAATACCCAAGTGTTCTTCATACACTTGAAAACGCTCGGAGGCTTGACCTCCATCAAAACTACCCCAAATTCCGTAGGATCTTAATATGTGATTAACTATATTCATATTAGTCCAATAATCGACTCCGTTGAGTCATTTCTACTCTTTTCAAATTTGAAGGCATAGAAGCTATTTGCATCATAGCCCTCCTATTATTGATTAGCTATTATTCATGGCTAAGTTCTTAAGGTTAGAAACATTGTGCAACCCAACAATCCATTCTTTCCCAACAAAACCCCAAAACACAATTCATAGGTCAACACTTAATATTTAAAGTTAACCATTACATTTCTAGCATGCAACACAATATAGCATTTATTCAAGCATGCTTTCATCCAAAATAACCATTAATCTAAACAAGATGCAATTTCATCTAGTATGTTCATAACCAACATGTAAATTTATCCAACATGTTCATAACTTTAAATTCATGAGTTATAGTTGACCAACATACTATTATTGCATAAAAGTCAACTCAACCCAATGAAGTCAAACCTTACATTTTATTCATGTGAACCAAAATGATAAATCATTACTCATGCTCACAACCAAAATTCATGAATTGGATAACATTATACTCTCATAAACATGAAGGTCAACTTTATTCCCAAAAGTCAAACGAAGCATTTCAACATATATTCATGGATTAGATAGCATTATACTCTCATAAACATAAAGGTCAACTTTATTCCCAAAAGTCAAACGAAGCATTTCAACATATAACCCATTGTAAAAATTCATCCTTCATACTCCTATATACATAAAGGTCAACTTTATTTTTAAAAGTCAAACGAAGCATTTCAACATATAACCCATTGTAAAAATTCATCCTTCATACTCCTATATACATAAAGGTCAACTTTATTTTCAAAAGTCAAACGAAGCATTATAACATGTATGTCAAGATTCACCTTTCATACTTACAATCAAAATTCAAGATTCTTCAAGTTTAATTCCAAACTCTCAAACATATAACTATGTATGATTCTAACAATCCATAATATCCAAACAAACTCCAAAAATCATGCATATAACCATTAACCCATTTAATTCATCAACATATAATCAAACCCTAGATTTTTAGGGAATCAAATACTCATCATATCTAAGTCCAAATTATCAATTGAACTTAACAACATACTCCATTGAACATAGAAATCAACCTAATCATGCTTCTAGCAAGTTCACCCATCAAAAATTCGAAAAATAAAAATAAAATCACACCCATCATGCTTGTGTACTCATTGACCTCAAATAGCAATCATCCTTGTTTTCCTTAGGGTCAATGAGCACAAAATCAAGAGAATAAAGAAGCTAGTAGCTTACTTGACTCGAATAAAAACACGAAGGAATGGAAATCCGATCGGTGAAGTTGTTCCTCTCGTCGAATACGTCAAGAATCCGAAGTTTGGCGGCAATCGGACGGTTGGATCGTCGTAGATCGGAGGAAGAAGATGGCTAGGGCTCCAAGCTTCCATGGAGACTCTCTCCCTCTCTATACGTATTGTGAAGAATGAAAGAAATGAGGGATTTCTGAATTTTTACAAAGGGATTAGTGTATATATACTTCCCAAACAAGTGAGGGCACAAAGGGGATTTCATGGGTACAATTAGTGATTGTTAGTTGTAATCCATTGCTAATCAAACCTTAATCAGCTCCCCAAATGTGTTAGGACATCATTAGGACTTAGTATGGGTGTTAGGGGGGCTTTAGAGGAGGTTTAATGAGGGTAGGATAGGAATTACACATCAAAAACCCAAAACAGGGACCTTGCTGCTCGAAGCTACAGTGCTGTAGCTACAGTATTCGCGCTGCGCGCGTCCAACTTGCGATGGCTCCAGTTTGAACACCGTTCGACGAAACGACGCGATTTTTTCTCCTGCCACTCTGTAAATGTCCTAACTAGAAGCCTCAAAAACCCCAAACCAAACAAAAATTTTCTCGATGGTTTCTCGATCAAACAAATCAGCCGCGTACCAAAAATTAGTCCGTAACTGTTGTATAACGGATGAAATTACACATAACAAACTAACGATCGAAACAACGAATGAACAAACATAATTACTTGTTTTAAATCATGTTAAAAGACTAATGAAAGGTCCCAAACACATACCCAATGTTACACCAAAACTAAGTGTAAGGAAAATACGAAAAGCAATACGTTAACAAAACGCAAATCGCGAAATCAAACATATGACGACGACTATACTTTGAACGTCGTGACCACATGTAAAGTTTATAAAAATGATTATAAACACTTCAAAGGGCTATAGAATAGGATTGAATGTCACTCAGATGATGAACAACAGATAGGAGAAAAGAACTCCCGAAAGACGAGACGCTCACACGGCTCAATCTCAAACTACGCGATAAGGAGAATTGTTATCCTCGAAGCGTCAAAACATCGCAAGACATAAGAAATACATACAACTAGAAGTCTTAATACATCTAAACATTTTAATCAATCATCATGCAAAGATCTAGGACCAAATCGAGGTTAGGAACACAAAACCCGAGTAAACTCTCAATCGCGTCGCATTTCGACTATCGTCGAGTTACGACTTGTGACTTTAGCAAGTCAAGAACTAAATGGCATTTCTTAAAAGTGTTTTGGTCTTAATGTGATCTCTCATACACATCTAGACTCTCTCAGAAATCAAATAAGCCATAAACCAAGGAAGGAATGCGAGCATTGCACACAATTCAAGCTAGGGAATCGGGTCTTACATCCTCTCCCCTTAAAAAGAATTCGTCCCGAATTCTAAACCGTATAACAAACCAACGCTAGGTCATCACCCAACATCAAATACCCAGACACAACTACGGTATCTCACAATCCCGAGTGAACACTCGATGCTCAAAACCATGAATCTAGACTCAATCTCCGAGTCTATTATCACAATAACCAAACCAAGTAGTCGAAAATCAAACTACCAAAAATCTCACATTCACAAGTTCAAAAATTGCCAATAACCATAATACCAAACACTTAAGATTGAAAATACTTGACTCATACTTGAGTCGCAAAAGGACACATAAATTCCATTACTAATTAATTAACCATGTGAGTTCCAAGTATATCACTAGAACATATTCAAGGACATTATAAACACCATTCTCTCGAAACTATTTGCTTCGGAGTCATAACATGAAACATAACTACCAGAAACTCTAAATCATAAGAAGTAAAGATTGCCGATGGGGCAATTGTAAACTTAAGGAAGAGTGTCTCACAACACGCTAATAAAACAAGTAAGTTAACATTCATGATCATGCAAGCCATACTCGCAATTTCCAAACCATAGACAATGCACATAAGAGCACATAATGACATTAAACGAAAATTCATTCCATTTCTTTTCCTTTTCTTTTGGTAAGAGGCTTAGTCAATTTCTAGCCTAATCGATACCAATCCTAGTCCACCAACGAACCTCTTTTGATCACCAATTTAGGGTACCGGCTAAATTGGATTTCAAAAACTTTCAAGGATCTTGAAGGGTTATGAGAATATCTTAAGCATCCTTCCCTACAGTCTCACATAATCATGCAACAGTTTAAACATGACATAATCATTAAGCAATGATAATCATGATCCTATCATGCAATAGACTAAGTTATTCTTACTAACAATGCACATAAGCATGTTCATACTCAAATACAACTATATTTGTTAACCACATTGATTACACTTGTAAACCATATCTTTTCTTTTATCAAAGTGCATCTACCATGCATGCTCACATAAAAGCCATATGCTAATTCCCATCACAAATACAATACATGTGTTAATACTAGTCATGTTTATACTCTACAAACAACATGTAAATTTCTTACTAATAAATTAATCACCAATCAAATGATAAAATCCCTATCATTAGCTATGCCACATGTATACACGTATATCATACAAATATGACATATAATTCCCAAGTATCATCATACTTCAACAAATATACTCCATGTAGTTCACACAATTCATGTAACTCATATAATCCTTGTAGTTCATATAACTCTTAACCATGCATACGACACAATCAAGCAATTACTATGTTATGTGTAATTACTAATCCAATCATATATTCTCATAAAGTTCCATCGTGCTAATTTTCTATACAATGGCAATTCTAACAAATTACAAGGTTTGTATATCCACTATACTCGCCTAACAACATTTTCATAACGAATCCAAGGAAAAGATGTAATATTCGCTCTAGCACCCTCAATCATCAAAACTCCAGAAAGTCTATCATTACCTTAACCCAATCTCGTCTTCAATAAAACACACGAAATACCACCGACAACGACACTCTACTAATTGCAATAAAGCGGTATACCGATCCGTAATAATCTTAACGTCCATAACCACCAAGTTATCACCGTGCGATTGCCGTACTCCACTCGCATAAATCACACAATAACGTATAATATATTTTACTTACATAATTACACATATCTCTATAGAGTACAAATTTAACACACCACTAGTAATCACCACTAGTAACATTATCACATATTCTTCATATATATGCATAACATAGCCATATATATAGTGCATACTAAAATCACATTTTTATACCATGATTGATTGCCTACCGACACAAATCAAGATTCAACCCAAAACCATAAACCAATCCCAAACCGATATCCCCCTCAATCATATTAATAAACCGGGAAAGCAAAATCAACAAATCTCAAACATTAACAATGCAATGTATGTATGAATGCATATGAGCTAAATTTAGATACAACGTGGCACCTCATTAACGGTAATGCAACCATAATATCCGTATAAGGAATTACTACCTCATTCTGGTAGGTCTCAAACTCGCAGAA
>CM028382.1:29501375-29629502 GCA_013146195.2 Codonopsis lanceolata | reverse complement strand
TTTAATTTAATTAAAAAAATATATGTATGTGCGATTAACGGACAATTAAAACGAGTTTCTAGTAAAGAAATGGAATAGTGGTGCGTATAACGTATAGAGTACCTGAAAGAAACCCCAATCTCTACAAGCATGATGAAGCTTTTGAAGCTCAGAATCCATTGAATCTCCACCCGAAAGCAAGAGTTCCATATCGATCACGGGGACTTCAAGTAAAGAAGTGATGGAAGGAGGATCTTGATCGTGGCGCGTGTACCTAGCAGGAACCTTGACCAGCGGCTCCTTTGCTAGTTCTTGTACACACGGTACCGGAAGTGACCCCCCGAGCTTTCCTAAGTCAGATTCCATGGCCAACTTTTGATATAAGTTCAAATGGTTTCTTACTTCACGTCTCTCTACAGTCTACACATAAATTATTTATACATGCATTCCTATCCTATTTCTACCTTACTTGGACCAGGATCCAGATTACAGATAACAAATATTACATTTGTTGACTAATTACAGATAACAAATATTTATCTACAAGAATCTATGTTCATACTCTCAAAAGTCCTATGTTAGAACATGAAATAATTACGGAAATCAATTTGAGATTGATCAACTATTAAAACGGTTTACCAATTTATGTTTTAGTAAGTTTACAAAACGGTTCTTGTTTTACGGTTTTATGATTTTTCACTTAATATGGTGACGTGTTCGGTATGTGTTGTCATTATTCCCCTTTTTTATTTTTTTATCCCGTCATTTACAATACAATAAAAAAAATATTAACAGTTTACTGAATCAAAATAGATAATATTTTAAAAACGAAGAGAGTATTAGTTGAGCACGATGCCTTTAACTTTCTTGGTTTTATTTTTTTTTTAATATTATTGTAATTAACTTAATCAATTTAATTTTGTCGGCCGTTTTTCCACCCGCAATTTCGTATACAAATTAATCAATTCTTGTTTTACCAAGATTTTACGGCTATTGAATAAAAAAATATTTTACAACACCAATTTCCAAATTAATCAATTTACATTTTTTATTATTTTATTTTCTAATAATTTCAGTGGAGTTGAGTATCCCATCATTTACAATACAATCAAAAAAAAAAATTAAACGGTGTACCAGATCAAAATAGATAATATTTTCAAAATGGAGAGAGTATTAGTTGAGCACGGTGCCTTTAACTTTCTCGAGTTTATTTTTTTTTCTATTTAATTATTATCGTAATTAACTTAATCAATTTAATTTTTGTCCGACCCGTTTTTTTCCAAATTGCAATTTCATACAAATTAATCAATTTCTTGTTTTACCAAGATTCTACTGACTATTGAATAAAAATTATTTTGCAACACCAATTTCCTAAATAATGTCTCTATTTTTTAAAGAATTTTCATTATAGTTTTTTTAAAAATTACAATTTTCTCTCCTAAAATTTTATAAATAGGTTGGAAATATTCTTAGTTAATGGTAGTACATGTTTAAATTAGGAAGTATAAGTTAAAGTTATTGACAAATGTTAAATTTTTAAACGAAAAATTATGTGTGGGCATTTATTTCAATGTAATATTGGTATATATGAAATATAAAGAATGTTTCCCTATCACATTTAATCACACAATCTCAACTATTTTTATCACCTTTTTTTCCATCCCTATTTTAATTATTGAAATATTAAGGTTTACATGACGGTTTAAAGTTATTATTTTACATTTGTGAAAATTAGTTACCCTTTTAGATATTACGGTTTTACAGTTAATATTTTACGGTTTTACATTTTCTGTTTATGGTTGCAAAATTTGTATTTGTATTTTTTATTTTTAATTGTTATCGTAATTAACTTAATCAATTTAATTTTTTTCCGACCCGTAATTTCATATACAAATTTTTAAAAAAAATTAAAAAACCGTAAGTTTTGTAATTTGAAATATTTGTTTTTTTTTTCTTTTTAACTGTTATCCGGCCCGTTTTTTCTGGTCCGCAATTTCATATACAAATTATTGATTAATTCCTCTGTTTCGGGCAAAGAGGCCCAATTTAAAAATCAAATTTTTTTGAAAAAATATTTTTAGTAGTTCATTTCCACAGCATCTGTTTCATTTATTGATAAATTCCCAAATTGGCGACGTGTTATCGGCACGGGCAAGAGTACTAGTATATAATACAATATAGCTCGTAGTCGCACGCTTACAATTGACAAAAGATAAAGAGCGACTGAGATTGATTCCTTTAATGAGATCCTACGGTCATTATCACTCCCCTAGTTCACATGTGTGAACGGCGATTGAGTAACTACCACTCTCTCTCTCTCTCCACCTCCCCCCACTATTCACCGTAAAATAAAATAAAAAATATGTTTGACAATACATTAACCATGTAATCTTATTCATTGTTATCCCCACCATATCAAATTACGGAAATCAATTTGAGATTGATCAACTATTAGATAGGTTTACTATTCTTAAGGGTTAGTATAATTGGTGTAGTAGTTTAATTACATTTGTTGACTAATTACAGATAACAAATATTTATCCACAAAAATCTATGCTCATACTCTCAAAAGTCCTATGTTAGAACATGAATTAATTACGGAAATCAATTTAAGATTGATCAACTATTAAAACGATTTATCAATTTACTCTTTTACCAAGTTTATAAGACAGTTTACTGTTTTACGATTTTATGATTTTTTCACTTAATATGGTGACGTGTTCGTCATGTGTTGTCATTATTCCCCTCTTTAATTTTTTATCCCGTCATTTACAATACAATCAAAAAAAATTAAATAGTGTACCGGATCAAAATAAATACTCCCTCCGTCCCTAATTTATTGTCCTGGTTGACCCGGCGCACCGTTTAAGAAAATTTATTTGACTGGATTATAAATATTGGTTTAATGTGTAGTCTTTTTTAAAGTCCATGTGTATGTGCCTCATAATTAAAGTAGTGTGAAAAAGTAAGGGTAAAGTGGTAAAAGTGATGTTCTAAAAAAGTAAGTTTCAAAGTGGACAATTATTTTGGGACAGACGAAAAAGGAAAGGAATACGATAATTTAAGGACAGAGGGAGTAATATTTTAAAAACGGAGAGAGAATTAGCTGAGCACTGTGCCTTTTACTTTCTCGGTTTTATTTTTTTTCTTTTTAATTATTATCGTAATTAATTTAATCAATTTAATTTTGTCCGGCCCGTTTTTTCCAGCCTGCAATTTCGTATACAAATTAATCAATTTACTGTTTTACCAAGATTTTACGGCTATTGAATAAAAAAATTATATTGCAACACCAATTTCCAAATTAATCAATTTAACTTTTTTTATTTTCTAATAATTTCAGTAGAGTTGAGTATCCCGTCATTTACAATACAATCAAAAAAAAAATTAAACGGTGTATCGGATCAAAATAGATAATTTTGAAAACGGGGAGAGTATTAGTTGAGCACGGTGCCTTTAACTTTTTGGTTTTATTTTTTTTTCATTTTAATTATTATCGTAATTAACTTAATCAATTTAATTTTTGTCAGGCCTGTTTTTTCCAGCCCGCAATTTCGTATACAAATTAATAAATTTACTGTTTTACCAAGATTCTACAGCTATTGAATAAAAAATTAATGGTAGCACATGTTTAAACTAGGAAGTATAAGTTAAAGTTATTGACGAATGTTAAATTTTTAAACAAAAAAATATGTGTGAGCATTCATTTCAATGTAATATTGATATATATGAAATATAAAGAATGTCTCTCTATCACGTTTAATCTCACAATCTCAACCGTTTTTATCACATTTTTTCCATCCCTATTTTAATTATTAAAATATTAAGGTTTACATGACGGCTTACAGTTATTATTTTACATTTGTGAAAATTAGTTATTCTTTTAGATATTACAGTTTTACAGTTAATATTTTACGGTTTTAAAGTTTTACAGTTTTATGGTTGCGAAAATTTGTATTTGTATTTTTTATTTTTAGTTGTTATCGTAATTAACTTAATCAATTTAATTTTTTTCCGACCCGTAATTTCGTATACAAATTTAAAAAATCTTGAGTTTTGTAATTTGAAATATTTGTTTTTTTTTCTTTTTAACTGTTATCCAGCCCGTTTTTTTCGGTCTGCAATTTCAAATACAAATTATTGATTAATCCCTCCGTTCCGGGCAAAGAGACCCAATTTGAAAATCAATTTAAAAAAAAAAATATTTTTAGTAGTTCATTTCCACAGTATCTGTTTCATTTATTAATAAATTCCCAAATTGGTGACGTGTCATCGGCACGGGCAAGAGTACTAGTCTATAATACAATACAGCTCGTAGTCGCACGCTTACAATTGACAAAAGATAAATAGCGGCTGAGATTGATTCCTTTAATGAGTTCATACGGTCACTATCAATCCCCGAGTTCACATGTGTGAACGGCGGTTGAGTAACTACCCCTCTCTCTCCAACTCCCCCCACTATTCACGGTAAAATAAAATAAAAAACTCTGAATTCCAACACATAACGATAGATCATATCTTTTGTATTTTAACAAGATATCTTTGACAATACATTAACCATGTAATCTTATTCATTGTTATCCCCACCATATCAAATTACGGAAATCAATTTGAGATTGATCAACTATTAGATAGGTTTACTATTCTTAAGGGTTAGTATAATTGGTGTAGTAGTTTAATTACATTTGTTGACTAATTACTGATAACAAATATTTATCCACAAAAATCTATGCTCATACTCTCAAAAGTCCTATGCTAGAACATGAATTAATTACGGAAATCAATTTGAGATTGATCAACTATTAAAACGGTTTACCATTTTACTGTTTTACCAAGTTTACAAGATAGTTTACTGTTTTACGGTTTTATGATTTTTTTTTCACTTAATATGGTGACGTGTTCGGCATGTGTTGTCATTATTCCCCTTTTTTATTTTTTTATTCCGTCATTTACAATACAATCAAAAAAAATTAAACAATGTACCGGATCAAAATAGATAATATTTTAAAAACGGAGAGAGTATTAGTTGAGCACGGTGCCTTTAACTTTCTCGGTTTTATTTTTTTCTTTTTAATTATTATCGTAATTAACTTAATCAATTTAATTTTTGTCCGACACGTTTTTTCCAGCCCACAATTTCGTATACAAATTAATCAATTTACTGTTTTACCAAGATTCTACGGCTATTGAATAAAAAATTATTTTGCAACACCAATTTCCAAATTAATCAATTTACCTTTTTTATTTTTTTATTTTCTAATAATTTCAGTGGAGTTGAGTATCCCGTCATTTACAATACAATAAAAAAAAAATGGTGTACCGGATCAAAATAGATAATATTTTGGAAACGGAGAGAGTATTAGTTGAGCACGGTGCCTTTAACTTTCTCGGGTTTATTTTTATTCTTTTTAATTATTATCGTAATTAACTTAATCAATTTAATTTTTTTTCGGCCCATTTTTTTCAGCCCGCAATTTCGTATACAAATTAATAAATTTACTGTTTTACCAAGATTCTACAGCTATTGAATAAAAAATTATTTTGCAACACCAATTTCCAAATAATGTCTCTCTATTTTTTAAAGAATTTTCATTATAGTTTTTTTTTAAATTACAATTTTCTCTCCTAAAATTTTATAAATAGGTTGGAAATATTCTTAATTAATGGTAGCACATATTTAAATTAGGAAGTATAAGTTAAAGTTATTGACGAATGTTAAATTTTTAAACGAAAAATTATGTGTGGGCATTCATTTCAATGTAATATTGATATATATGAAATATAAAGAATATCTCTCTATCACGTTTAATCTCACAATCTCAACCGTTTTTATTACTTTTTTTTCCATCCCTATTTTAATTATTGAAATATTAAGACTTGCATGACGGTTTACAGTTATTATTTTACATTTGTGAAAATTAGTTACTCTTTTAGATATTACGGTTTTACAGTTTTACAGTTTTATGGTTGCAAAAATTTGTATTTGTATTTTTTATTTTTAATTGTTATCGTAATTAATTTAATCAATTTAATTTTTTTCCGACCTGTAATTTCGTATACAAATTTTAAAAAATTTTAAAAAATCGTAAGTTTTGTAATTTGAAATATTTGTTTTTTTTCTTTTTAACTGTTATCCGGTCCGCAATTTCATATACAAATTATTGATTAATCCCTCCGTTCCGGGCAAGGAGGCCCAATTTGAAAATCAATTTTTTTAAAAAATATTTTTAGTAGTTCATTTCCACAGTATATGTTTCATTTATAGATAAATTCTCAAATTGGCGCAGTGTCATTGGCACGGGCAAGAGTACTAGTCTATAATACAATACAGCTCATAGTCGCATGCTTACAATTGACAAAAAAATAAAGAGCGGCTGAGATTGATTCCTTTAATGAGATCCTACGGTCATTATCACTCCCCGAGTTCACATGTGTCAACGGCGGTTGAATAACTACCCCTCTCTGGCTCTCTCCAAATCCCCCCACTATTCACGATAAAATAAAATAAAAAACTCTGAATTCCAACACATAACGATAGATCATATCTTCTGTATTTTAACAAGATATCTTTGACAATATATTAACCATGTAATCTTATTCATTGTAATCCCCACCATATCAAATTACGGAAATCAATTTGAGATTGATCAACTATTAGATAGGTTTACTATTCTTAAGGGTTAGTATAATTGGTGTAGTAGTTTAATTACATTTGTTGACTAATTACAGATAACAAATATTTATCCACAAGAATCTATGCTCATACTCTCAAAAGTCCTATGTTAGAACATGAATTAATTACGGAAATCAATTTGAGATTGATCAACTATTAAAACGGTTACCATTTTACTGTTTTACCAAGTTTACAAGACAGTTTACTGTTTTACGATTTTATGATTTATTTTCACTTAATATGGTGACGTGTTCGGCATGTGATGACATTATTCCCCTTTTTTATTTTTTTATTCCGTCATTTACAATACAATCAAAAAAATTAAACAATGTACCGGATCAAAATAGATAATATTTTAAAAACAAAAAGAGTATTAGTTGAGCACGGTGCCTTTAACTTTCTCGGTTTTATTTTTTTCTTTTTCATTATTATCATAATTAACTTAATCAATTTAATTTTTGTTCGGCCCGTTTTTTCCAGCTCGCAATTTCGTATACAAATTAATCAATTTACTGTTTTACCAAGATTTTACAGCTATTGAATAAAAAATTATTTTGCAACACCAATTTCCAAATAATGTCTCTCTATTTTTTAAAAGAATTTTCATTATAGTTTTTTAAAAAATTACAATTTTCTCTCCTAAAATTTTATAAATAGGTTGGAAATATTTTTAATTAATGGTAGCACATGTTTAAATTAGGAAGTATAAGTTAAAGTTATTGACGAATGTTAAATTTTTAAACGAAAAATTATGTGTGGGCATTCATTTCAATGTAATATTGATATATATGAAATATAAAGAATGTCTCTCTATCACGTTTAATCTCACAATCTCAACTGCTTTTATCACCTTTTTTTCCATCCCTATTTTAATTATTGAAATATTAAGGTTTACATGATGGTTTACAGTTATTATTTTACATTTGCGAAAATTAGTTACTCTTTTAGATATTACGGTTTTACAGTTAATATTTTACGGTTTTAAAATTTTACAGTTTTATGGTTGCGAAAATTTGTATTTGTATTTGTATTTTTAATTGTTATCGTAATTAACTTAATCAATTTAATTTTTTTCCAACCCATAATTTCATTTACAAATTTAAATTTTTTAAAAAAATCGTAATTTTTGTAATTTGAAATATTTGTTTTTTCTTCTTTTTAACTATTATCCGGCCCATTTTTTCCGGTCTGCAATTTCATATACAAATTATTGATTAATCCCTCCGTTCCGGACAAAGAGGTCCAATTTGAAAATCAATTTTTTTAAAAAAATATATTTTTAGTAGTTCATTTCCACAATATCTGTTTCATTTATTGATAAATTCTCAAATTGGCGTTGTATCATCGGTATGGGCAAGAGTACTAGTATCTAAAGAAAAGAAAGAAAGAAATGCCAAAGGAAGCATTCGTCACCACAAATACTTAATAGAAGTATTTTGATGTGATCCACCCAAATTTGGTCACGAAAAAAGCTTGTGCGACTATCATGTGCGGATCACGAGCTCAGAAGCAAGTGCCCTAAGCAAAGCAATAGTCTCAACAGGTAAGACGTCGGACCAACGACTATACATATTCCCAAACTGTAGACACTCAACCCATATCATGTGTTTTTTATTTCTATAAATTTCGTACCCAGAATGGACTAAAATTTTAAAAAAATTACGGATCGGTTCATTTTTTAAAATTTCTATTCGTTACATCACTATTTTTTTTAACTGGAAAATGTCACTTTTGAAGGCAAAAAGACTATGATACCCTTAAAAATACACTACGATTCAAAAATTATGTACCACGTTTCAAAAAAATTATGAACCGCGATTCAATTTTTTTTCAAAAATGCACCACGATTCAAAACATTTATGAACCGCGATTCAAGAATGTATGCAACGATTTAAAAAAAAAATTTGAACCCCGATTCATTTTTTTTGAAAATAGCGATTCAAAACTTTATGCACCACGATTAAAAAAGCTTCTGAACCGCGATTCTTTTTTTTTTTTTTGAAAATGCACCACGATTCAAAACCTTATGCTCCACGATTCAAAAAATTTCTAAACTGCGATTCAAAATTTATGCACCTGATTAAAAAAAAAAATCTGAACCGCTATTCAAATTTCTCACTCTCTCCATTACCACCATCCATTTGCAGACACCCATTCTTTTTTTTTTTATTGAAGTATATATTCCACCCATTTATACAGAGAGAGAGAGAGAGAGAGAGAGAGAGAGAGAGAGAGGAGGAACCTCCATTTTTTCAAACTCATTTTCTAAATCAACAATACCCAGCACACAACCCACAAACTCCACCCTCAAATTCCCTCTTCAATCTTCATTGAGTACTCATCTTTGAATACACGATACGTGAATATAGACACATACCTGATTATAATTTTCTCTCTTTCTTTCTTCTTTCTTGTTCCCAGTGAACATACGCATTCTCTCAAAATCTGTTACTCCCTCAGCTTTTGTATTTACTTCTTTTTAACCCTTAAACAGAGATCCAATTTATTTATTGCAAATGCCGGATAATGCTAGCCACCTTTTGATCAATTCTCTTCATTACCTTATCTTTCATATCCTCAGGTTTTGCTTCCTTTCCTTCCAAAGCAATCTCTTGATCTTCCTGGATCAACACATCCCTAACTTTAACTTTCCACAAGCTAAATTTATTACTTCCGTTAAATTTCTCGAATTGGAATTCTATAGAATTTCCAAATTTTCCATCTTTAAAAAAAACTCTAATCACTTGATCTCAAAATTTCGATTAGCTCAAAGCTCTGATACCAGTTTGTTATAAAAAACGAGGAAATTCTTAGATTAAGAATTTCAAGTTTCTATCTTCAATATGGAAGCGAATCTGTCGAAAATAATAGACCAAGTATTTGGACGAATAATGACAAGATAATAGAAAATATAATGGAATAAAGTAAAGATGAACAAATGATTTTACGTGGTTTAATCCACTTCAAGGCAAATAACAACTTCACTATAAACGATGAGGAATTAAAATAGAGAGTTTTCAATGTACTCACCCTACCTACGCTAAGGTTACAAGAATTAACACGATCCGAAAGAGTATCACACCTCTCACTGCCCAAAATAGCCATGCAGTATTTTGTCTAACACCGCCAAGACCTCGAGACACTTGACCACCAATTGTGTCATGTCATCCGTCTCTTCCTTCGAGTCACACGTCGCAGAATGGTATGCCTCTTTCAAGATACATGCTTAAAGATATATAGGGGTCATGTTCACTTTCATTAGTCCTAAGCTAATTAGGATTAAGCTTCATAATCCAAGTGAATAAAGAAATCTTATTCCTATAATAATTTTAACAAAAAATAAATAAGAAAATGAAGGAACTAGGAAAATACTGTTAAAGACAAGAAGAATTATCAAGACAAAGATAACTACAAGGGTTGATATGTCATTTCTTTGTTTCTCATATCTGTAGGGGTGTCGGGTGTCAAGTTTCATTAGTTAGGCTGGCAGTTGGCTTCATTAATGGCATTTCTATAAATTGTTTTCTCTTTCTGTTAGCCGTTAGTCCTGTTATATATATATATATATATATATATATATATATAGTTAGGCCTTTCTTCCAAAAGAAGATAAGTCAAGCATTGTAATTTTTTTCTCTTCTATTCTAATGAAATCAATATGTTGAAGTTTCTTTCTTTTATCTGCGATCAATATGTTGAAATTCTAACATGGTATCATAGCTAGCAAAATTGACTACATTCCGTGTTCTTCATTGATCTGCATCATCCCTTCTAAAGGCCTCTTCAGGCATTCTTTCGATTCTCTTAATTTCTTCGACTCTACCTTATCTGGTAAGACGTTTCTTTCTCGTACTTGTTCTTTCTCTGTTCATTTATCATGTCTGAAACATCTCCTCTTAAATCTACCAAAAACACAACTCAAACTTCCACTTCTGAATTCTATGACTTCACTGATTCAACTTTTCAATTACCCTCTGGTCATCCTCTTTTTCTTCATCCCCATGATCATCCGGGGATGAACCTTGTGTCTCGACCCCTTCGATTGTAACTTCACCCAATGGAAACTTGCAATCACCATTGCTCTATCTGCCAAGAACAAACTTGGCATGATCAATGGTTCCTTCAAGAAACCTGAATCGGAATCTAAATATGCTAGTGCCTGGGACAGATGTAATTCTATGGTTATTTCTTGGATTCTTAACTATGTTACTCTTGAAATACGTCAAAGTATAGTTTACTTTCCCACCTCCTATGAAATGTGGGAAGATCTGATCACCAGGTATTCCCAAAATGATATACCAAAACTCTATCAAATTAGGAAGACAATTGCCCTTTGTACTCAAGAAACTTTATCTGTCAATGCCTATTTTACAAAGTTTCGTGGCCTATGGGATGAATTACAGAATCTTCTTCCACTTCCTAATTGTATCTGTGATTGTGTTTGTGGTGCATCTAAGCTTCATGAAGAATATGACCATGCTTACACGATTACTCAATTTCTTATGGGTTTATCTGACTCTTACACTGATGTAAGAGGCCAGATATTAAGGATGGTTCCCCTCCCCTCTTTATCCAAAACAATGTCCATGCTCATTCAAGAAGAGGGCCAAAGACAGTGAGGTACCACTCCAAACCAACTTAATCTTTCAACAGCCTTGCTTGGAAAAACTGGAACCAACAATTATAATGGGGGAAATAGATTTGTAAGGGTAAAATAGGCAAATACTATTTTATCTTGTTTTCACCTTTCTTGGTCAAAGAAAGTTTTTTAAATTAGTTGTTGTTTATTTAGGAAGTATAATTTTGTGTTAGATTTAGTTTAGTTTATTTTTGGTAGAAAAATCTTTCTAAAGATTTTTGTTATGCAAATTTGGTAACTAAATCTTGGCAAGCATCTTAATTATTCCAAGAATCCTGAATTTGATCATGTTTGGTAAGATAATCTTGTAAGAATGGAAAGGTGTTGATTTTTTCCTTTAATGTCTAATCCCTTTCCTAGTAGGATTGTGTCTCGTGCCGTGTGTTTATAGGTGATGCTGCCTATATATAATGAGGAATTTGGATTCGGCGGTTGAGAGCTTGTGAGAAAAGAATTAAAGGCATAAGCTGAGGGCAGTATCACAGAAGTTCAGAAGAAGTCTTCCAGTTGCACAGCAGTCGATTGTAGCTTCTGATGTTACAACATCGGCAGCTACATTGAATTCTGAAAAACTGCTTCTTTTTTGTTCTTCCTGTTTCTGTTTAAGGAAGCTGAATCTTTTTCTTCCCACGGTTGGTTTAATTGTTTATGTGAGATTTTTGGTTCTCCAAGATACTTTATCTTGTGAGAATTTTTGCTAGTTATTTGACTAAGCTATTCGTTGTAAAACATTATCGTTTTTAGTAAAATTTGTGTGGCCTTGAGGCTTGATCTACAAGTATTAAACTTGTAGATTGTTTTGGTTAAAATCTGTTTACAAACTTTTAGTTTGAAGCTATGTTTATTTAATATTCTGCTGCTACTGTTTTTGCCATTGTTTACTGGTTCATTGTGTTTGCCATTGTTGCTACAATCGCAGCAACATTGGTAATCATATTGATATCTATTGAGAATCCGTGCAATCACGTTCTTTCAATTGGTATCAGAGCCTTCTCTTGATATCACTAAGAGTCGATTCTGGTTAAAGAGGTGATGGATTCTCAGTATGAGAACGTGGTTCGCCCTCCTACTCTTACAAATGCTAATTACTCTATTTGGAAAGTCAAGATGCGCATCTTCATCAAATCCATTGATGAGAGCGTGGCTTCTTTGTTTTAAATGGTTGGAGTCCTCCCAAAACTACAGATTCGGATGGTGATGTCAAGGTCACCAAAGAATCTGAGTGGACCAATGATGATAGGAACACTGCTTCCTTTAACTCAAAAGCTTTGTCTGCTATTTATAAAGCCTTAGATGCCAATACTTTTAGGGTGATAGCAAATTATGAATCTGCTAAAGATGTGTGGGAGGCCCTTCAGACCTTGTGTGAAGGACCTGCCAGTGTTCGTGCTTCTAAGTTAAGAATGCTCACCACTCAATTTGAAAACACTAGGATGCATGAGTCTGAGGATATTATGACATATTATGGTAGACTTCTTGATTTATCAAATTCTGCACTTGCTTTAGGAGATCCTATTACTAATGAGCGTCTTATTAGCAAGATGATGAGAACTTTACCAGAAAAGTTCAATGTCAAGATATGTGCTATTGAAGAAGCACATGATATTGACAAGATGAGTTTTGAAAGATTGGCTGGAATTCTTCAAAACTTTGAACTGAACCTAAATGATCAAATAAAACAAAAAGGCAAAGGAGCTTCATCATCTTCTACACCCATTGTGAAAAATATTGCTATGCCTGCTCCTATTGATCTCTCATGTGATTTGTTTGAAATTCAAAAGGATATTGATGAGTCTGATTTTGGAGAAGAATCTATTGCTCTATTGACTACTAAATTCAAATTTTTTTTGAAAAATAAGAGTCAAAATAGAACTCCATCATCAAGCTCGAAAAACAATTTCAAACCTAATTCTGGAAAATTTGTTCCCAAAGAAAATTCTTTTCAAACTCCAGAAAAACCCTTCACAAACCCCTTTGCATCAAAATCATCCTACAATGGTAAGAACATTGATTCCATTCAATGTAGAGAATGTCAAGGTTATGGTCACTATGCTAATCAATGTGCAAACACCTTAAGAAAAAAGGGCTTGAATTTTTCAGCAACCTTGAGTGATAGTGATGGAGAAGATCCATGTGATCTTATCACTCTTAATGCTGTTTATGACTCTGAATCTGAAAATGCAGATTTTTCAGCCAATGTGACACCCAATGCAGCTACATCCGGAGTCACATTGGCGGATCTGATGGCGTAAAACGAGGGGCGAATTCTTCTGTTTTAATTCCACAGTTCCAGAAGATGGTGGAGACACAGAGTCAGACCTGCTGGAAGGGTACAAGGAGCTGTACAAGGATTGGGAGAAAAGAGCTCACCAAGTTACACTACTTGGTAAGGCAAATGAGCTGTTAAAAAAGGCAAATGAGGATAAAAAAGAATGCATAGTAAGGCTGGAAAGTTTGCTAAGCAGAAAGGATGTTGAGATTGAACAGTTAAAGGAGCAGCTTACTCAAGCAAAAGAAACCATGACCAAATGGAATTCAAGCAAACAAAAAGTGGATGAACTGCTGAATTCTGGTAGTACATCCAGGTCAGGTATTGGCTTTGTTCCCAAGGTATTTGTAAGAGAAGGGGAAGGAACGTCTGGAACTAAACAGACTCATGAAAGTTTTCATGAAACTGTTTTTCTTCGAAAAGCCGAGAATAAGAAAGAGAAATTTTGTTTGTCACTTCTGTCATAAGCCTGGTCACATACAATCCTTTTGTTTTCTGAAAAAAGGCTATGTATGAGGACAAAATAAGACAAGCCTTTTACGGAAAAATTCGGATCTGAGAATCGTATGGGCGACCAATCGTCGACCAATGCAGCAACATTGGCAGTCTCATCCGAAGGCACATCAGAAAAAAAAATTTCAAAACCACCAACCCAAAACTGTTAAACAAATGTGGGTTCCCAAAACTTGTGATGATAAGTGTAAAACCAAATATTGTGAGCCGTTTGATATATGTCCTGGTGCTACAATGTCACATGATGAAGTGTGCAATGTTACTTTCACTTCATTAAAATCTCATATTGCTGGATCTTGGTATTTTAACAGTGGGTGTTCTAGACATATGACAGGTTCAGTTGAGAATTTGAAAGAATATGTGAGTATCAATGGTGGATCAGTGACCTATGGTGGTGGTGCCAAAGGGAAAATTGTTGGCAAAGGAACATTGAATGTTGAAGGCCTTCCAAATCTCACAAATGTTTACCATGTGGAAGGACTTAAGACAAACTTGATCAGTATAAGTCAGTTGTGTGATGATGATCTTCAGGTAAGGTTTGACAAGAATTCTTGTGAAGTTTTTGATCATAATAACAAATGTCTTCTGACAGGTACAAGATCGTCTGATAATTGTTACTTGTTCAACAATAACCAATCATGTCAAAAAGCAAGTCTTGATGTAACAGATCTTTGGCATCAGAAACTTGGTCACATGAGTTTTCGTAAGCTCCATGAGCTTGTGAAACATGATGCTGTTAAAGGATTACCAAATTTGGAAAGGAATTATTCAAAGGTATGTGGCTCCTGCCAAAAAGGTAAACAAACCAAGGCTTCACATCTTCCCATAACACAATGCACCACATCTAGATGCCTAGAGATGATCCACACTGACCTTATGGGTCCCATTGAGGTAGAGAGCCTAGGTAGAAAAAAATATACCTTTGTTTGTGTGGATGACTTCTCTAGATACACTTGGGTGATATTTTTAAGAGAGAAGTCTGAAACTTTTGAGGCTTTCAAAATTTGGTACACCCGTGTGATGAACTTGTATGATCTAAAGCTTATTAGAATTAGATCAGATCATGGCACGGAATATGAAAACACATCCTTTTCTAATTATTGTGCCTCAATGGTATCTCACATGAATTTTACGCTCCCAAAACTCCACAACAAAATGGAGTGGCGGAAAGAAAGAAACGAGGACATTACAAGAGATGGCTAGGGTGATGTTAAACTCAAAAAATTTGGCTAAACGATTTTGGGCTGAAGCCTTAAATACTACTTGTCACATTGGAAATAGGGTCTTCTTAAGACCAGGTAGCACAATGACTCCTTACAAAATTTTTCTTGGAAAGAAACCAACCTTGAAATACTTTCATGTTTTTGGTTGTGTATGCTACCTTCTCAATGATAGAGACCAACTTTCCAAATTTGATTCTAAGAGTGATAAGTGTGTGTTCATGGGATATTCTACAAATAGTCGGGCTTACAGAGTTTTTAATCTATGAACCAAGACTATTATGGAATCCATGAACATTGTTTTTGATGATCTAACCGATCTTGGCCACAAAACTTCTGAAGAAGATGTTTCAGGGATCCTAGATTTTGGAGAATTTGAGAAGCAGTGAATCCGGTAACCCAGTACAAGTAATCGAGGCAGTGCAGTGATTGGCGATGCAATTGAAGAGATTCGAGGATGTGTCACCCAATGTGCTTAGAATGCGGCTACATCGAAAGACACATTGATCGAGAAGCAGCGAGAAGATGAAGGCTGGCATATGATTCAAATCGGAAAAGATCGGTCGGGATGGTGAATAGGAAATTGATATTCCAAGCAAGATCCAGAAGAACCATCCTCTCACTCAAATCATAGGTAACGTACATGATGGTGTGTCAACAAGGAGGAAAGGTAAAGTGGATTACAAGAAACTTGCATGCATGTCCACATTTGAATTTGATGAAATACATGCTTCATGTTTTGTTTCCACTATTGAACCTAAAAGTGTGCAAGAGGCTCTCAAGGATGAAAATTTGGATAAATGTCATGCAAGAGGAACTAGATCAATTCACAAAAATGATGTTTGGTATCTAGTTCCCAGACCCACTTCAATAAATGTTATTGGAACAAAATGGATTTTCAAAAACAAAACAAATGAAGTGGGAGAAATAATAAGAAATAAAGCTAGACTTGTGGCTCAAGGGTATAAAGAGAGTTGAGGGGTGGACTTTGATGAAACCTTTGCTTTGTAGCCCGCATTGAGTCCATTAAATGCACTTCTTGCGATTGCGTGTTTTCTTGACATAACTCTTCAACAAATGGATGTGAAGAGTGCATTCTTAAATGGGATTCTTGAAGAAGAAGTTTTCGTTGAACAACCAAAAGGGTTTGAGGACCCCCATAAACCCAATCATGTGTTTAAATTGAAAATGGCTTTGTATGGCCTCAAACAAGCTCCTAGAGCTTGGTATGGTAGGCTTACAGATCACCTTTTACAAAGTGGGTTTAGAAGGGGAGAGGTGGATAAAACACTATTCATTCAAAATCAAGACAAACATATTTTGATAGCTCAAATCTATGTTGATGATATTGTGTTTGGATCCACCTCCAAATCCTTGGAAAAAGAGTTTGTTAATTGCATGACTTCCACATTTGAGATGAGTATGGTTGGGGAGTTGACCTATTTTTAGGAATTCAGATTAAACAATCACATGAAGGGATGTTCATATCTCAAGCCAAGTATGCTCTTAACTTGGTGAAGAAATTCAATCTTGAGAATGGAAAACATAAGAAAACCCCTATGGGTACATCCAATAAACTTAATAAAGATGAAAAATCTAAAAGTGTTGACCCTACCTTATATAGAAGAATGATTGGAAGTGTTGTATTTAAGCGCCACCCCGTCCGGATATTATATGCGAGTGTGTGTTTGTGTGCTAGGTATCATGCAAACCCAAAAGTCTCTCACTTGAAAGCAGTAAAAAGAATAATTCGATATGTTGGTGAGACTTATGGCATGGGTTTGTGGTATACTAAACACACTAACACTAATCTTGTTGGGTTTAGTGATCTTGAAATTGGTGGCGATGTGTTGATGACATGAGAAGTACATCGGTGGATGTTTTTATCTAGGAAATAATCGATTTCTTGGTTTAGTAAGAAACAAAATTGTGTAGCCCTATCAGCAGTTGAATAAAGGTATATAGGCTGGCGGGTAGTGGATGTACACAACTTTGTGGATGAAACAAATGATCAAAGATTATGGTTTTACAGTAATATCTTAACCATGTATTGTGACAACACAAGTGCGATAAGCATAGCTAAAAATCCTGTTCAACACTCAAGAACAAAGCACATAGATATAAGACACCATTTCATTAAAGACTTGGTTGAGCAAGTCATTGTTTGCATTGAACATGTGGGAACAGAAAACCAATTGGCTGATATTTTTACTAAGAGTCTAGATTTTGAGAGATTCATAAATCTTAGGAAATCTCTCGGTATGTGTGCCATGTAATCCTTCACTTTTTAATAAAAATAATAAAATTTTTTTTAGGCATATTGCATTGTTTTTAGGGGGCACACTAGTTTCACTCTGTATGTTTTAGTACTTTGTTTGATTGTCTTGGTTATACATTCAAGATGTATTGTGATCTTGTTGCTCAAATTCTTCTCACCATCTCCCTAAGAAGTTGTATTGGAATTGAAAATTTTCTTTTGAACCACAAAGGAAAGAGCTACCTTTTGAAATTTTTGGGATGCGGCAATTTGTCAATGTACTATGGAGTTTAGACTTACATGGGTTGATCTTGACTAAATTGACTCCATTCAATCGACAAAGTGTGAAAGCTACCTAACGGAAAAGAGCTACCTATGAACAAGGTTGCGGCATCTTTCTTTTGGAACTATGAATCCTCGGATTTCATGGGTTGATCAAAAAGTTAAGTGGCTTCCCTTGGTAAATAGTGTGAAAGGTTCCTAGTGGTGTTTGTCAAATTAGCTTGAAATAAAGTAAAGCTATTCTCGTAGGGAAATAAAGTACTTATTGTGATTATGGGAGTATTTGTGTTAATTTGGTGAAGAAAAGATGAGAATTTGGACATAAAATCACAATTTTGGTGAATGTGTTTTCCAATGCAGCAACATTGGGAACTACATTCAGATGATCTAGACATATCACATGTGTGTGTTTGCATCCTTTCATTTGTTTATTTCTTCTGCATATTTTAGGCATGTTTTCTAGGACATATAGTTGTTGAATATCAGCCTCTTAAGTCTCTGTTCTACTAGTTAGTGCTTGTTTGCTTCATTGTTCACAAAGTCAATATTTTATGTGGTTGTCTAATCTGGTGTGTTCTTCATGAGAATCTGAACTGGCATTATTGTTTGTGTTTTGCAAACCTGTGTGATTACAATTTTGGTTAAGTATGATTTGTGTATTCTTAAAATACTTGATCAATCTTGTTCAATTTAAAATTTTTTGAAATCAGATTTTGGTTGTTAGTTTATTCTCCACATATCTCTCATGCTCATAACAGCAGATTTCTATCACATTTCTATTGGAGGATAGCATTTGATTTTCATCCAAATATTTGAAATTTGATTTTCTGTTTTTAAGTCTCCCCACCTTCTCTCACATTAATGACTTAACGACTAATTGAGTTTAGTGCATTATTAGTCCTAATCTTGCAGAAAATTGGTCAGTTCTCTCAGAAGCTATTGTTCCCAATTCTGGCGATCACCTCCTTCGAGAAAAACCGCCTTGAACCAAAATCTCGATCTCTTCAGCTCATTCCTTCTCCATCTAAGAATCTCATAATGGCGTCTTCCTCGTCAATACATACCTCTTCAAGAACGAGAATCACCACTGATGTAGCTTGAATGAATCTCGAGAAAATCCAACCACATCGGTCCTTCCCGAACCTCTCAATAATCTCCGAAAGGGTAATGAAATAGATGCGAGATAATCACAGCCTTGATCTATCCGGTTTTTCTCAATCGGTAACCCCACTCGCAAATCAAGGTTTTGATTTGTACTTGTTGTATGCATGTTGGTCTTTTTGTAATGGGTCTTTGTAATGGGTCTAAACGTTCAATCTTGGGGCTCAAGAAAGTGTTGCAGGTTTATGAAAACTCCTCGGGGCAGCGTGTCAACAATAGTAAAAGTGGTTTCTTCTCTTCAAAACATTGTTCTAGACGGCATAATTTACGTGCGGAGGAATGGTCAGGTTATAAACATAGGGTTTGGCCAATGATTTATTTGGGTCTGCCTCTATTTAAAGGTCGGGTGAAGCGTTCTTATTTTGAAGACTTGGAAAGGAAGCTGGCGAGCAGAATCATGGGGTGGCGTAATAAACAGCTGTCTTTCGGTGGCAAAGTAACGCTTCTTAAATCAATTTTATGCAGTCTTCCAATATATGCGCTGGCAGCTTTACGAGTGCCCAAGTGTATTTTAATCCGTCTGGAACAAAAAATGGCAGATTTTCTTTGGCATGCAAGGGGTGAACGGAGGCTGCATTGGATTGCTTGGCACCGAGTGTGTTTTCCTATGGACGAGGGAGGGCTAGGCATTCGATCTCTCTCTCAGGTAATGAATTCCCTACATGCGAAACTGGCTTGGAGGGTTCTTTCCCGGCAAGGTTTGTGGGCTCAGTTTTGTATCAGTAAATACGGGCTAGATGAAGGGGCTGTGCCGCGATACTCGTCCGCATCTTGGAAGGCTGTTTGGGCTCAGTTAGCGTTGGTTCGTCTTACAAGCCGATGGGCAGTTGGACAAGGGAATATATCTTTTTGGGATGACAATTGGTGTGGAAAGCGTCTGATTGGTCCGCTTCCTATGGACCGTTCCCTCTCGGTTGCTTCTGCGATGCTTCAGTTTGATGATATTCTGCCTATAGTTCTGTCCGATTTACAGTGTTTGGTCCAACAGATCAGGTGTGATACATCCAAACCAGACTGTTTGATTAGCGAGTTAACGCCATCGGGTGTCTTCAAAGCTAGTACTTTTTGGAATCACTATTGGGTTCCTTGTCCGATAAGACGTTGGGCGAGAATTATTTGGCAGCGTTGATTGCCAATGAAAGTGAGTTGTTTTCTTTGGAAGCTCTTTCAGAATACTTTGGCCGTGGATTCTAATATTCAATCTCGTAGAGTGTCACTTGCTTCTCGCTGTCGTTGTTGTGGCGACACTCCCTCTACGGAATCCATTGCCCATCTTTTTATTCACTCGGGGGTAGCATCCAATTTGTGGTTAGTTTTTGCGGATCAGTTTCATGTGCACAAGCATTATTCCAGCATTGAACATCTCTTCGGGTGATGGTCTTCAGTTTCTCTTCGATCTCAGCTCGGGGCGTCAATGTTAAGCGTCTTCACTTTCACGTGTTGGGAAATTTGGAAGGCTAGGTGTGCGGATGTTTTTGATAATAATAAGATGAGTGTGGTTCAGATTAGAGCTCGGGTTCTGCAAGGTGTTAGAGATGTGATGTCCAATTTCACTCCGAAATCCTTTATTAATCGTGTCGCTTGTACAACTTTGCAATCGTTTCAGGTGCCAATTCGGGTTGTTCCTATTAAGAGAGGGAGCTGGGTTCGGTGGCAGACTCCGGAGCTTGGTTATAAGCTTAATACTGATGGTTCGTCTAAAGACGGGAGGTGTACAGGAGGTGGGGTTGTTCGTGATGCCCAGGGAGTGTTAGTTTGTGCTTTCTCTAGTGCGTATGGGGCGGGTACAAACATGCAGGCAAAAATCATGGCTCTTAAGGAGGGGCTGCAGTTGTGTCGTTCCTTTATGCTTGACAATGTAGTGGTGGAGTCGAATTCGTTAACGGCAGTCAATGTTTTTTCTAAAGGTCATCAGGCGCCATGGAAATATATGTATTTACTTCGCGATTGTAGGGAGCTGTTAGGTGGGTTTGGGTTGCGTCATGTTTTTCGGGAGCAGAATATGGTAGCGGATCGCTTGGTTGCTTTTGGTCATGATCATGGGAGCCAGATTATTTTTTCGGACTTTTCCAGCTTACCTGGGATGGTTAAACGTGCTATGGCTTTTGATGACTCTGGATTACATAGTTTTAGGAAATAGTTGCATGTTCATTCTTGCTTGTCTATCTCTTCTAGACCTTTTGGTTCGTGTGTTGTTGGCTATTTATTTCGAGGTTCAGGCTCCTTTGTCCCCCCCGTGTTGGGGTAAGGTTGGTTGTCCCTATCAGTTTGTATATCTTGTTTTCTTTTTAATAAATGGTTAGTCACCTTCTTTAAAAAAAAAGAGGTTTCGTGGTATACCACCCAATTATGAAAATCCAAGTGTTGCCGATGTCCAAGCAGCCAAGAAACACAAGATTGCCAAAGGTGTTTTTGAAGAATCGGTGGTAATCGAAAGTGACCCAGAAGATGAAGACTTCATCCCGCCGACTGGCTCGATCCCTTTTGTACAAGAGCCCTCATCTCCACCTGCTTCACCCATAATTACTCCGGCTCAGGCAGAAATTCGGGATGATGACTATCCTATCCCTTCACCCCGTGTTGTGTTTCCCTCAGATTTGTCTCCACAGGCTAGACAATCCTCTGTTGCTGATGATCACTCCCCCTCTGAATCCAATGCTGATGTCGATAATACAGTGGCTGACTATTTGGTCAAACTGAAAAATGTGACACCATCTCAACCACCTCCAGATACTGAGATTCCTCAACATTCAAGTTCATCTGAACATGATGATAGCTCCGACAAAAATGTTGACAGTAAGGAGTTAACATCTGAAGAAAGTGAGGAAATTGAGGAAGCTCCAGTTCGTTTTACACGAAGCAGGCTTGCTGGGACCAATGTTGCACCCAATGCTGCAACATCCAAACGCTCGAAATCATTGGGTACCCCTTTCTCTCTAAAGTTTATCTCCAAACCTGCTTCAGTTAGGTATAATATTTCTAAAAATATTGTAGATGAAAGAAATGTTCTGTCCTTTGTATTGCAAACATATAATCTAACCTCCTTTTTCACTGATAGAGGCCTACTGGACACTATTTCGTCAGCTGCACCTTATTTTAGGGAGTTAATCTATGAATTTTTGCTAACATTGAGAAAAGAATCTGTTCCCCTTCTGATGCTAGTTTTGAGAAAGTTTTTGTTAGAGGGAAGTGGTATAAGTTTTCACCTTCAATCATCAACACTATCTTAAACACACCAGCTTCTGGCCCTTTTGAATTTGACCTTGACTTGGACACTTGTGTATTTGAAATGACTAGGGGTAAGTTATCTAAATGGCCTGGTAAAGGAAATTCTCTTAGTACCTCTCAACTCTCCTCACTCTATGCTTTTCTTCATAAAGTTTGCTGTGCAAATTGGTCTCCCACAACAAATTCCAACACAATTACAGAAGAACATGCTAAGGTTCTTTATCTTATTGGAACTAAGGCCCCGTTTGACTTTGGCTATTATGCTTTTCGAAAAATCTCATCAATGGCTGAAACTGGAGGGGACAAAAGGTCTTTGATTTTTCCCTCCCTGATTTATAAGATCCATGTGTCTCAGGGCTACTCACCTCTACCTTCCACAAGATTGTAACCTCTTCTTGAACCCCTTCATTTTTCTGCCAAATTATTAAGGGGTGATAGAGTGGTTAACTTGCCTCTTATTTCTCCATATGTCCCTGCATCTTATGTACCTGGCACCTCACACCAAACAGCCTCACCTTCAGTATAGGTTCCCCCCACTGTTTCTTCAAATGTTGCAACATCCAACATGTCTGCACATCCAACAGCCCCAATCTCTGTTGCTTTTGTAAATGAACAGCTGCAAATGGTTAAGTCTCAGTTAGTTGTTCTCACTGCCCAGACTACTCTTCTCACCACTTTAGCTGCCCAGTACACAGCTTGGCTAGATCTTCATTTTGGTCAAATAGGGGGTGAAGCTGCAAGTGTTCCTGAATCTGTTTCTACTCCTACTGTTCCTGATGCAAGTGGTCATGATGCTGCAGCTGCTGAAGCTGATCCTGAAGCTCAGCAAATCTGATTTTGTGTAATCTGTAATGTTGGTTGTTCTGAACATCTTTTTCATATGTCTTTGAAGACTTGTGATGTTGGTTGTTCTGGACTGATCCTTGGTTTGTAATGTTCTAGATTGATCCTTGGTTTGTAATCAGTAGGTATAAACAATGATTATGGTTGTTATGTCTGGTTGATTCTGATATCATGTTTAGGGGGTGTTTGTCATTTCTAATTCTTTGCAGGACGTCCTTGGATATTGTTTTTAACACTTGTTCAGGATTTGACCAGAAGTGCTCACCAAAGGGGGTGATTGTAAGGGTAAAATAGGCAAAGACTATTTTATCTTGTTTTCACCTTTCTTGGTCAAAGAAAGTTTTTTAAATTAGTTGTTGTTTATTTAGGAAGTATAATTTTGTGTTAGATTTAGTTTAGTTTATTTTTGGTAGAAAAATCTTTCTAAAGATTTTTGTTATGCAAATTTGGTAACTAAATCTTGGCAAGCATCTTAATTATTCCAAGAATCCTGAATTTGATCATGTTTGGTAAGATAATCTTGTAAGAATGGAAAGGTGTTGATTTTTTCCTTTAATGTCTAATCCCTTTCCTTGTAGGATTGTGTCTCGTGCCGTGTGTTTATAGGTGATGATGCCTATATATAATGAGGACTGGATTTCGAGCAGTTTGAGAGCTTGTGAGAGAAGAATTAAAGGCATAAGCTGAGGGCAGTATCACAGAAGTTCAGAAGTAGTCTTCCAGTTGCACAGCAGTCGATTGTAGCTTCTGATGTTACAACATCGGCAGCTACATTGAATTCTGAAAAACTGCTTCTTTTTGTTCTTCCTGTTTCTGTTTAAGGAAGCTGAATCTTTTTCTTCCCACGGTTGGTTTAATTGTTTATGTGGGATTTTTTGGCTCTCCAAGATACTTTATCTTGTGAGAATTTTTGCTAGTTATTTAACTAAGCTATTCGTTGTAAAACATTATCGTTTTTAGTAAAATTTGTGTGGCCTTGAGGCTTGATCTACAAGTATTAAACTTGTAGATTGTTTTGGTTAAAATCTGTTTACAAACTTTTAGTTTGAAGCTGTGTTTATTTAATCTTCCGCTACTACTGTTTTTGCCATTGTTTACTGGTTCATTGTGTTTGCCATTGTTGCTACAATCGCTGCAACATTGGTAATCATATTGATATCTATTGAGAATCCGTGCAATCACGTTCTTTCAAGATTCAACAAATCTGGTAAGAATGTTCAGTACAACAGCAATGTTTCTAGGGGTAAGTTTTTCTGTGACTTTTGCCATGGAGGTTCCCTTCCTAAAGAAAAGTGTTTCTTCCTCAATGGCTACCTTGAATGGCACCCTTAACATGGCAACAAACCTGACCTTTCCTGCATGCCAAAGAACAAAGGAAAAGGAAAAGTTACTGCCTCCAGTAACTGTGTGCCCTCAAGAGACAACCTTAACAACCACAGTGGTCAGTTCACTGATGAACAATTTGCTCAAATCCTTTCTATGATCACACCTAAGGCAAGCTGTATTGAAACTGATTCTTCTCTTCACAATGATGATGTTCAGATGGCAGGTAACTTCTTTACTATATATATATCCTCCAATCCTTCTTGCTTATTTAATTTCAAAACCAATGTTAATGATTGGATTATAGACACAGGTGCTTCTCATCACATAACAAATTCTCTCAATATACTTTTTAACCCTGTTGCTATTCAGTCCTTTATTCAATTACCCAATGGGAAGTGTCCTAAAATAACCTACAAAGGAACTGTAAAATTATCCAATGACATCATCTTATACAATGTTTTTTATGTCCCTGAATTTAAATTCAACCTTCTATCTGGAAGTAAGTTTACATATGATAATAAATGTAACCTCACTTTTTCCTCCAATCTTTGCTATGTTCATGACCCTGTCAAGAAAGTCACCAAGGTGATTGGTAAACTTGCTGAAGGCCTATATAAGCTTGAACCTTGTCTCTCTCATGTAAAGAGCAATATGAATTATATCAATAATGCCAATTCTTCTTACTGCATTCCTAAAGATGTTTCTTCACAATGGCGGCTATGGCTGCCGAACCTCCTCCAGATCCTCCAAAAACTTTTGCAGCCGCGCTTGGTACACCAGCCCCTTCTTCCCTTCCCCTCTTTACTATTCCACCTTCCACCTATAAAGGTGAGCCTTCCCTCAAGCTAACCTCTGATCTCATAGAGACTCTTGCGGCTCCTTTTAGATTTGCCCTTGTCGGTAAGTTCTCTCATGGTCGACCCTCCATGGAGGCTACGCGCAAATACTTCAACACTATTGGTCTGAAAGCATCCTTCTCTATAGGACATTTAGACCCTAAACATGTTCTGATTCATGTCTCCAATAATGAAGATTATCAACGTTTGTGGATAAAGGATCAATGGTTCTTAGGCAGATTTCCAATGCGCGTTTTTAAATGGTCTCCATCATTCAGGCCGGAAGTTGAGAGTTCTATAGTCCATGTTTGGTTCTCATTGCCGGGGCTCCCCATTCATCTGTTTAATAAATCGGCTTTATTCTCCATTGCCTCTCTTTTTGGTAAGCCCTTAATGCTTGACCAGCCTACTGCCTCATTATCTCGCCCAAGCGTTGCTCGCATTTGTGTGGAGATTGATCTCCTAGAGCCTTGCCCCTCTCGTATTTGGGTGGACTGCGGCAGTGCATGCCCTAGTTTCTGGCAGCCATTAGAAGCAGAAAACAAACCTGCATATTGCACTCATTGCCTTCGTCAAGGCCATCTTGATATTTCCTGCAAGTTCAAACATCCTGACAATTCGGACAATCTCAAACAAAAGAATAATCCTCCTCCCAATCAGCCTCACCCAAACCCAAACCCTAACCAGCAACCTACTCAACAACGTTGGACTCCTAAGAAAAACCCTACCAATATTCCTGAAGCTCCCCATGCAAACCCTCTTATTATTCCTTCTTCATCAAATACTAAAGAAAAGGCTACCCCGGTTGATCCTATTATTGTTGAACCCGATATAACCACCACTTCAGATCCTTCGACTTCTAAAGCAACAGATATTTTAGAGTCTCCCGATTGTAATCCAGTCGGGCCAAATATATCTAAGGATACTCATGCTCCTCCTGTCAATAATGAACCACCCCAACCTTTGTCTTCTAAGGAAACCCCTTCTGATGCTACCCAAAATCATAACGTGTCTGATTCTCCTACTTCTCCTGTTGCCTTCCCCACATCACCAAATCGTTTTGCTGTTTTAGACATATTAGAGGATGAGGATGCTGAAGCAGATGATTCTTCTTTCAATGCTCTTAATCTAGAAACCTCATCTCCCAAACCCAAAGTCAAGCCCAAACCTCCCATCCCCCCTTCTGATAGACTCACTCGATCTCAGGCATCCAAGCCCTCCACAGTCTCTTCTACTCAGTAATTTTGATATGGATATCAAGGTCCTTTTTTGGAATATTCGTGGTATTGGAAATGAGCCTTCGGTTAGCCGTCTTAAACATCTGGTCCGGCTTCATAATATTTCTATAATTGCTGTTTTTGAACCCAAGCTCGATATGGACAAAGTCACTCTCATTAATCGCCGGCTTAATTTCAGGTTTTCTGCTTCTAACTCCTCAAGTTCCATTTGGATTTTTGCAAAATCTGCCTTTTCTTGTACTTTGCTATCTAATAATGTCCAGCAAGTTACTCTTTAGATTCAGCACTTCTCTTGGCAATCTCCTGCTCTCCTTACTTGTGTTTATGCCAAATGTACGGTGGAGGATCAAAAGGATTTATGGGATGATCTAATTCATCAAAGTATGTCTACTCCTGATATCCCGTGGCTTGTAGGGGGAGATTTTAACATCGTCCTCCATCCCCATGAAAAATCAGGTGGTGTGGGATGGGATCGTATTGGTGCACTCGATTTTCATGCATGCCTATCTGTGACGGGGCTTACTGACTTAGGCTACTTGGGCAGCGATTTTACGTGGTGGAATAAGCGAGATGGATCTGCCATAATTCATGAGCGTATAGACCGAGTTTTATGTAATACTGCTTGGTTAGACAAATTTAATTCTTCCTCAGACAAAGATCTCAACCGAACTGCTCGGATCATTCTCTCTCTCGACCTCTTTTCTTGCCAAGTCTCTGGGCCTTCCTCATTTCGCTTTCCTCAACACATGGATCAATCATGAATCTTTTTGAATGTGGTATCTGCTTGGAGCAAACTTGAATCAGCCGTCCAATGGTTTGTTTCGCTAGAAAACTCCATAATGTTAAATCGCCTTGAAAGATTGGAACACCAATGTATTTGGTAACATTTTTGAAGCTCTTCGAAAGCGTAAGATGATGTTCTAGAGAAGGAATTATTCTTTGAACTCAATCCCTCTCCTTCAAATCGAGAAAACCTTATGGGCAGCCCTTCGGCATTACCTTAACGAGAGGAGGATTTTCGGAAACAAAATCAAGACTTAAATGGCTTAAGGATGGGCAAGGTAACTCTAAGCTCTTTCCATGCTTTTAGCTAATCATAGGCGTTTATTCATTCATTCTATCCATGACATGGCTAGCAATACTCTTGATTCGATATCGCTATCAAACAAGGAGTCAGTAAGATACTTTAAAGAACAACTCATCGTGAAGGCAGCCTTGTTTCTTCTTCGTTCGGATATTATTCCTCGGCTAGTAGCGATGATTGGAACAATACCCTTATTTCTCCCTCGATTCGAAATTAAAAAGGTTACAAGTTTGAATGGAGATGTGGTCGGATGGCTTCACGGGTAAATTTTATTCTACCCTGTTGGGATATCATTAGTGAAGATTTTTGTGTTCTTTGTGCGTGAATACTTCTCAAGCTTCTCTTTTCCAAAGGCTTGGTCTAGTACTCGCTTGTGACCATTCGAAAGTGGAAAAGCCTTTGTCTTTCAAGGATCTCGGCCTATCGACTTATGTAATTTTTGTTCTAAGGTCATTTCTAAGATCCTCTCATCTAAAGGTGGCCCATATTCTCGCCGTACATCATATCGGGAATCAAAGTGCCTTTACAAAGGTCGAATAATTCAGGATAATATCCATCTTTCTCAAGAGATGATGAGCTTTACGGGGAAAAAGTTGCGGATCGAATGTTGTTATTAAACTTGATATGGCCAAAGCTTTTGACCGGGTTTCTTGGATGTTCCTTATTTCTGTGTTGCGCAAATTTGGCTTCCACGAGATCTTTATTGATCTTATATGGCGTCTGATCTCCGATAATTGGTTTTCCGTTCTCATAAATGGGGCTTCTCTTGGTTATTTCACCTCTACTCGTGGCCTTCGCCGGGTGATCCTCCTCTCACCGAGCCTCTTTATTATTTCGGCCGGACTACTTGATCGTAGGCTCAACCAACTTCATCGTCAAATATTTGCTACAATTTATTCCACCATTAGTGGCTGCCTGGTAGTTTCCCATCTTGCTTTCGCTGATGATTTCATCATCTTTTGTAATGGAAGCAAATCCTCCATTTCCTCCATCAGATTATTAAAGAATATGAAGAAATTTCGGTCAACTTATTAACTCTTCTAAGAGTTCCTTTTACAGCTTCTTCTTCTGATCCTGGTCGGGCTCAATTGATTAAGCATGTTTTGGGTTTTTCTATTGGTTCTCTTCCGATCATCTATCTTGGCTGCCCTCTTTACTTGGGTCGGAAGAAACGTTGCTATTTTGATGGCTTAGTCAATAAAATTCAAAGTTGAATTGCTTCATGGGTTGGTTGCATCTTATCCTCGGCTGGACGCATCACTCTCATAAATCATGTGTTGAATTCCATATCTAGCTACCTTTTTGCATCTCTTGATCCTCCTCTCGGTTGCGAGATTCATTGACAGGCTTTGCTCCAAATTTTTTTGGGGTCAGCTGGAAGGTAAGAATAAATGTCATTGGGTGGCTTGGAAAAGTTGCTGCCGTTCTACTTCAGAAGGAGGTCTTGGGATTATCTCTATCTTTGCCGGATCTAGTGAAAGCCTATGGTATTAAAATTTGGTGGAGGTTTCGGTCTTCACATAACCTCCGGTCCTCTTTTTTTGAAAGCCCGATATTGCTCCAAAGTTCATCCTTCTCGATTGCTCCAAGCGCTTTCAAGGATCTCACGTTTGGAAGCGTTTATTAAAAATTCGCTTCTTTGCTGAACCCAATATTTTTTGGATAATTGGTTCTGGAATGTGTTCTCCCTGGCATGATAATTGGATATTTAATGCGGACGACCCGACCCGAATCCCAATACGGGACCCAAAGGTCGTGCCGCCAAAACACACAAAACAACAAGCAATGCCAAATAATGGGTAAGGCCATAACGGCGATACGCCAACAACTTAAAACATAAGCGAAGCGAAATGAAATAACACAAGGGCGCCCGAGCTAACAAGCTCAAACTAAATACAACCAAAGAGATAATTAATCTCTCGGTCCAAAAATTCGACGCACGTGCCGCAACATTGGGCACGTAGAACATAACTCCCTGTCATGCAATACAAATATATAGCACAAATAAACCAAGTCATCGGCGACATTACAACCGGAACCCAACATTACACTAAGTCTAAGACTCTAGTCTAGACACTCGGCAGCTAAACAAGCCGAGTACAACATAACCAACAATATAAATAACTTGAGATGAAATAAATATGTATTTAAACAAACATGGCTCGACTAACATTTGTCGGCTCACAAAAACCAATTATTAATAATTTACAAATACAAGAACCAAATCAATAACACAATCTTATTACCCAAAGTGAAGTCTATATAACTTCACTTCCCAAACGTCCTTACCAAAAACTAAGGCTACAAAAATAATTAAAGTATCAACCTTTATAAAAATCTAACTTCTACCGTAGACTCGGTGGATGCCTTCGAATACTAGCTCGGCTCGAATCTAAGGAAAACAAAACAAACGAGTAAGTCATAATGACTTAGTAAGCTACCAAAGATGCAATGTTATGGCATGGTATTATGCGCATAAATAAACATATACA
Organism: Codonopsis lanceolata; assembly: GCA_013146195.2. Lineage (NCBI taxonomy): Eukaryota > Viridiplantae > Streptophyta > Magnoliopsida > Asterales > Campanulaceae > Codonopsis > Codonopsis lanceolata. Next base: position 29,599,462 of record CM028382.1, on the reverse strand, counting down.
TCTCATGTCATACTTATGATATAACATTTCATCACATAATTCACATCCATAAACACATAGAACATAGTTCTACTCAATTTCTCATAAAGTCATCCATATCATATATAATATACATCTAAACTCCAATAACATGTAGCATGTTATTTCTACATTTCAACTTATCACCAACCCATATAAACCAATTACACCATGAGTTTCATAATTCTTCATTTATCACAACTCATATAATAATTCATGAATGGGAGATTATTGTTTCCATTCTAATCATAAATAGCATGTTATATTTTTAGTATAACATAAATCATAGAAATCATCATTTCATTAGCATGTTATATTTTTACTATAACATCTTATCAAGAAATCATCATCTCATAAAAATCATCTCATTAACCATGTAGCACAACAATTCATACGTGCTCATAAAATAAACCACATAAGCGAGAGAAGATGATTTTCTTTTCTGTTTCAGCGTGTAACTCCTGCGGAAACAAACGTGCCCTCGATAACCCTTTTTCGTGGTATCGGCGTCCCAGCATCTCCGCTCGGGTTCCATAGCTATCAAAGTCATGTGTATTACTCTAACTAAGATGAGCTACTTCCCACCGTGGCCATCGGTGGAGGGTGTGTAAACCCGGCACGACGACCCATTGCGATCACGAATCTCACAATTCGTGAAGACAATGCATCGTCCCGCCAAAAACTCAAACCAAAACCGCCAGCTGGACTCAAACTCAAGCACATGTAATATATACTCACATGCTCAAATAAAGGAAAAGTACAACACACCGTACTAATCCAATCAAGTAGATATTTACTTAAAAATCACATAGTTAAGCATTTCTATGCTAACTAACACATAAACATCTTAGAGCGATAATATCAAGTCTCTAATACCCAAGTGTTCTTCATACACTTGAAAACGCTCGGAGGCTTGACCTCCATCAAAACTACCCCAAATTCCGTAGGATCTTAATATGTGATTTTTTTTTTTTTTTTTTTTTAGGGAAACAGGGGCGGCACCCTGCTAGATTTTATTAATAAGAAAGAAAGATACAAACTTGAGGGGGACAACCAGCCTTGCCCTTATAAATGGGAGGACAGAGGAGCCTGACCTCGAAAGGAAATACAAAAGCAAAAGAAGGGCTAATTAATTCTAATGTAGGGAGTGGTTTGTTTATCTAGAATAAATGCACCACTAACAGAAGGAAGAGCGAGACGAGTAAGTAATAGAAGAGCCATGATCCCACCCATGATTAGCTAGAGCATCAGCAACAGAGTTGGCCTCACGAAACACATGGCGAAAGGAGAGATGGAGAGAAGCCTTGATAGATTGGATGGCACGAATCAAATATATGCTTCTCCAAGGAGGCTGGGCCTTACCATCAACACTATCCAACAGATATTTAGAGTCTGATTCCACTATAGCTCCCTCATGATTATTAGAGGCTAGCCATTTAGCACCTTGAAGCATGGCCATACATTCCGCATGAAAACTGGAAGCTTCACCAACAAAAGAGGAGTAGGCAAAAATCATATCACCGTTTGAATTGCGAATAATTCCTCCACAGGCACTTGGACCCGGATTACCTCTACAAGCTCCATCAGAATTAAGCTTAATCAAACCAATGGGGGGCTTAAGCCAAGAGATAGCCCTGATCACCTTAGGCAAAACAATTCCCAGCCTAGTAGAGAAGATGGTATTACCGCCTTGGAAATAAGTAAACCGGCCTCTTTAGATATAGACAAAAGGGAATGATGAATGCGGGTGATAATAATATTAGGGGAACACGTTTTCCATCAAACAAACCAAAGATTCCTAGCTTTCCAAATCTCCCATAGAATGATCGAAGGGGTAATGGAAAAAGCATGGAGTGAGGCTTACTTAACCACCAAGCAAAGCAAGCTTGATCAAAGGAGAGAGAAGACGAGAAATTCCGCCAAGCCGGTTGAATTCGCACCAAATGCGAAGAGCTGTGGAAGACTCCATAAAGACATGGTGATAAGATTCGATATGTCCTGTGGGGCAGCAGGAGCAACGAGATACGAGCTGGATTCCTTTACTAATAAGACTCTCATCCAAAGGTAGTTTCCGCAGCCATAAACGCCACATGAACAGCCGTATTTGACGGGGCAGAAATTTATGCCATATGAATTGGGAGGAAAGAACCGAAGGATGATGGAAACGAGCAAGCTGCCAGGCCGCTTTGAGGGAGAAGTCGCCCTTTACCGAGCCTGAGACAATATGTCAATCGTGGTCATCGCGATAGAGATGCCGAGAGAGTCAATAAGAGAAGCCGCTTGGGGACCTGTGTTCACACGAGCAAAGATCGAAAGTTGAGAATGATGGTCGAATGCTGTAAACATACCGTAAAAGCGGAGGAGGGAAGAATGAGCCTGCCAATAGGAAGCCATTGATCTGCCGAAATGGAACAGGAACCCTTACCAATGATCCAGCCAATTTGATCCTCAGCCAAATGTTTAACAGAACTCATACGACGCCAAGTGTGGGAGCCCATATTAGACGAAATAATAGGGTGGGAATTCTTGCAGTACTTAGTCTTCATAAAAAGACACCACAGGCTGCTAGACGAACGGAAACGCCACCATAGTCTGATGGAGAAAGCAAGAATAATATCTTTAACTGCCCGAATGCCAATCCCGCCTTCATTTACTGTCCGACAACACTTGTCCCATGCAACCCAATGAGCTTTATTCTTACCCTCAATAGAACCCCAAAAAAAATTGGAAAGCATTTTATTAATCTGATTAACAACTGAGATCGGGGGATCCAAGATAGCAAACTGATACATGATTATAGAATTCAACACCGAGTTAATGAGGGTCACTTTACCCGCCTGATTTAAGAAAGCGCCCATCCAAGAGTTAATACGAAGCTGCAATTTTTCCAACAGGGAATCAAATAAATTCTTCTTCTTTCGACCCTCGAAAAGGGGGCAGCCCAAATATATGACGGGAAGGGGTTTATGAGAAAAACCCACCGATCTCTTAATCGACAAGATACGAGAGGCTGAAGAAGCTTTAGAGACCATAAAGCAGCTCTTATGCCGATTAATTAGCTGCCCAGATAAATTTTCATAATTACTAAGCAGCTGTTTATGCTTCAGAAGAGAATGTTTGTTGCCGTTACAAAAGATGACAATGTCATCGGCAAAGGCTAAGTGAGAGACAATAGGGCACCCGGGGGAAGAAGAGAAAGCATATCCAGGATTGTCATGCTGAAGCTTGTTTAGGCTCCTACTGAGGACTTCCGCGGCAATAATAAAAAGGCTGGGAGAAAAAGGGTCACCTTGTCTGAGACCTCGGGATGTGGGGAAGAAGCCAGCTGAAGATCCATTAATCGAGACTGAGAACCAATTATTGGAAATAACCCTCCAAACCATATCGATAAAGGTTTCGCCAAACCCAAACTTACGAAGCACCTTGATCAGATAGAACCAGTCAACTCTGTCGAAAGCTTTGGCCATGTCAAGTTTAATAATAGTGTTAGAGCCAGTGATTTTTTTTCCAAGCTGATGAGTCAACTCATGAGCAAGAAGAAGATTATCCTGGATCAGACGACCTCGAGTAAACGCACTCTGATTTTCTGAGATGATATCAGGAAGGAGGACGGCAAGCCGAGAGGCGAGAATTTTAGTAATGACCTTGTTACAGAAGTTGCAAAGACTAATAGGGCGAAGGTCTTTAAAAGTCTCCACCTGATTGGATTTGGGAATAGTAATAATCAGAGTACTAGTCCAGGACTTTGGCAACTCAAAGCCGGCGAAAAATTCCAAAATAGCTAAGTGAAGATCACTAGCTATGATATCCCAGCATAAAGTATAGAAGCGACCAGAAAATCCATCTGGGCCAGCTGCGCTATCACCATTCAGAGAGAAAACCGTGTTTTTAATTTCTTCAAGAGAGGGAGGGGTGGACAGCATATTATTCTGCTCAGGAGAAATCAAATGGGGAATAACTTCAAGAAGAGACTCATCAGAGGAACAAGGGCAAGCCTTAAGTTGCTCTTTATAAAATTCAATTGCTGCCGCCTTGATAGCAGTTTCATCAGTGGCATCAGTCCCATGAATATCTTTAATTCGGTGAATGGCCAATTTAAGGCGGGTTTGTTTAACCGAGGCATGAAACAACTTTGTATTACCATCTCCGTCCCGCAACCATCGCAGATGCGATTTTTGCCTCCATAAATCCTCCTCCCTGTTTCAACTTATATTTCAAATTGGCTTGGGCTAAATGAAGGGCTCGGTTAGCCTCGCACTCGATTGTCATATAAGATCTCCTTCTCTAGTACATCGTCCTCAGCAATTTTAATGGCTTGAAATATGTTACCAAACACTTCATGGTTCCAGATCTTGAGGCTTGCACGGACATTCTTTAATTTGTTAGCAAATCTGATTAAAGGCCTGCCACAAGCATTGATACTCCAAGCAGATTTTACAGTATCCATAAATGAGTGATGAGAAGCCCACACATTTAAAAATCGAAACTGATACGGCCGAGATATACTGGAACTTGTGAAATTAATGAGCAACGGGGAATGGTCGGAGCAAGTGCGATTGAGATGGTTAACCGAAGTCGCAGCAAAATTCGACAACCAACTCGAGTTGCAAACAGCCCGATCAATGCGCTGAAAAATGGTACGTTGGCCTTGGTTGTTGTTACACCAAGTGTATTTGCTTCCTTCATAACCGAGATCGGATAAACCCAGGTTGAGGCAAGCTTGAAATTCAAAAGCTCCTTGACGGTCCCACCCCGTGCCACCCAATTTCTCTTGAGGAGATAGAGTAATATTAAAGTCGCCACAGACCAACCAAGGAGAGCTATCAAAAGTAGAGCCCAAGTCAATTAAGTCGTTCCACAGAGATAGACGCTCTTGAGATGTGCATTTAGCATAGACAGCAGTCAAATTAACTGGAAGCGGCCACAAGTAATGTCGAATACTGAGGTTGATATGTTGGGCAGAATCATGTGTAATCTGGCAGCTATAATAGGACTTAGCCAAAACCCAAATTTTATTAGAGACATTATGATAGAAGAACCGGAATTTCAGCTTTCGTGCCAGCAAAGGAAGTTGAGAAATATTTAGCATAGGCTCATATATAGAAATAATAGAAATATTATGAAGAGTAACTAACTTTTTCAATCGGGTAATCGTGGAGTCGTTACCTACACCCCGAAGGTTCCAGCTTAGGAGATTAATCATCATGGGAAACAGGAGGGTTTTTGCCGTCGTGGGTTTTATCAAGAGACTTGGAGCGAGTAGTTCTTGCCGTGGGAGGAATATTGTTCGGTTTTCGACCTTTCTTTTTTGGTAAATCAGTTTGTAAGTTCATAGCATCCAAACCAGCATTAGTTGTAGGAGGATCATCATCTTCAAAGGTTTGAAGAACAGCAAATCTATTTGGAGAAGTAGTAATCGGCACTTCCATAGGCTGAGGAGCATCCGAAACAGGATTGGTAGCTTGTGAAGACTGAGATGAATCTGGAGGGGTAGTCTTCTGAGCAGCATCAGATGGCATAGGCATATGGTTACTTGGCAAAGAAGATTCCTTATTGTTGATAATAAGAGGAGAGGCAGGAATATGAGGTTGATTACTTTTCAAAACTTGGTCGGCTGCAACAGATTCATTAGCCTCCAAACAGGAGGGAGAATTCTGGGAAAAGGGGGAATCCACAACAATATGAGGGACATCAGGATTATTACCTTGCATACCTGTTGTGACTTGATCCGCCTCAGAACCTGTATTCATATCGGGCAACTCGGGACTGTAGGAGTATCATTCTGAACAGATGTAGAGGCCTTGGATTCCTTGGCTTTCCAGATCGGGATTTTGGCCATAGCTTTAGGGGCCTGATGATTAGAAACATGAGCAGGAGGGGCTTCTGGACCCGATGGGCGTTCATTGACCTTAACAGGTTCCTTGTTAGCAACAAAGGCGGGAGGGGCATCAGGTCCAGATGGTTGATCGGTATCCTTAACTGGATCTTTGTTAACCTTGTACATTTTGCAAGAAGAGCCGTCATGGCCTTGTCGTGGCGTAAAAACAATACAACGGAGCTTTTCCTCAACAACTTGCCAAAATCCGGGTGAAATTCCATTATCAATCCAAATTCGATTTGGAATATGTTTGGTTAAGTTAACTTCAATACAGATTCGCGCCACGCTAGGCCGCGAAAGAGTGGCAGTAGGAGAATCAATAATGAGCGGAGTACCAATCAGGTTGCCCAAGGAGAATAAGGCTTGCTTATTAAACAAATATATCGGGAGGCTAGGGAACGAAAACCAAACGGGCACGATAGGGCTTTCGACATCTGCTCGAAAATCTGGCGTCCACTTGAACACTCGCATAGGAAACGCGCCAACAAACCACTGATCCTTAATCCATAGTCTCTGGAAATCAGCCTCGTGATTAGTTTGAATAAGAACATGTTTAGAATCCAGGTGACCTATTGTGACCGCAGCTTTAAGACCGAAAGTGAGAATTTCTCTTCTCATAATCTCCAAAGAAGGGCGCCCGTGAGAGAACTTACCAACAAGAGAGAGCTGAAACGGCTTGGCAAAGGTCGAGACTTGGGCAGGGGTTAAGCATAAAGCCGGTTCTCCTTTGTATGAAGCCGGAGGAATAAAAGATGTATCAGGCTGAGAAGGAGTATTAGCATTAAAAAGAGAAGCAAATGACTTAAGATGTGAAGGGGAGGGAGGGGCCGGACCACCTGCCTCCGTGTCCTTCATGGCCGCAGCCATGAAAGACCAAACCGGCAGACTTCAAAAGACGGCAGCACTAGGGTTTTTTAGAGAGAGAAAATTTTCAATACTATGTTCAAACCGTGAATAGGATAAATTTTTAAATAATATGTGATTCACTATATTCATATTAGTCCAATAATCGACTCCGTTGAGTCATTTCTACTCTTTTCAAATTTGAAGGCATAGAAGCTATTTGCATCATAGCCCTCCTATTATTCATTAGCTATTATTCATGGCTAAGTTCTTAAGGTTAGCAACATTGTGCAACCCAACAATCCATTCTTTCCCAACAAAACCCCAAAAAATAGTTCATAGGTCAACGCTTAACATTTAAAGTCAACCATTACATTTTTAGCATGCATCACAATATAGCATTTATTCAAGCATGCTTTCATCCAAAATAACCATTAATCTAAACAAGATGCAATTTCATCTAGTATGTCCATAACCAACATGTAAATTTATCTAACATGTTCATAACCTTCAATACATGAATTATAGTTGACCAACATACTCTTATTTGCATAAAAGTCAACTCAACCCAATAAAGTCAAACAATACAGTTTATTCATACAATCCATAATGATAATTCATTATGCATGCTTACAATCAAAAATTCATGAATTAGATATCAGCATACTCTTATTTTCATGAAAGTCAACTCTTATTCTCGAAGGTCAAACGAAACATTCACATGTAACCCATTTTGAGAAATTCATCCTTTATGCTTACAATTAACAATTGAGATTCATCAAGAATTCTAACATGTAACCCATTGTAAAAAAAATTCATCCTTCATACTCTTATATACATGAAGGTCAACTTTATTTTCAAAAGTCAAACGAAACATTATAACATATAACCCATTGTAAAAATTCATCACTCATGCTTACAATCAAACAATTCAAGATTCATCAAGTATATTTCTCCAAACCTTAAACATATACTATAAGTATGATTCCAACAATCCATAATATTTCATAAAACTCCCTAAAATCATTCATTACATCAAGAACCCATTTGCTACATTACCATCAACATATAATCAAACCCTAGGTTTTTAGGGAATCAAATACTCATCATACCTAAGTCCAAATTATCAATTGAACTTAACAACATACTCCATTGAACATAGAAATCAACCTAATCATGCTTCTAGCAAGTTCACCCATCAAAAATTCCGAAAAATAAAAAAAAATCACACCCATCATGCTTGTGTACTCATTGACCTCAAATAGCAATCATCTTTGTTTTCCTTAGGGTCAATGAGCACAAAATCAAGAGAATAAAGAATCTAGTAGCTTACTTGACTCGAATAAAAACACGAAGGAATGGAAACCGATCGGTGAAGTTGTTCCTCTCGCCGAATACGCCAAGAATCCGAAGTTTGGCGGCAATCGGACGGTTGGATCGTCGTAGATCGGAGGAAGAAGATGGCTAGGGCTCCAAGCTTCCATGGAGACTCTCTCCTCTCTATACGTATTGTGAAGAATGAAAGAAATGAGGGATTTCTGAATTTTTACAAAGGGATTAGTGTATATATACTTCCCAAACAAGTGAGGGCACAAAGGGGATTTCATGGGTACAATTAGTGATTGTTAGTTGTAATCCATTGCTAATCAAACCTTAATCAGCTCCCCAAATGTGTTAGGACATCATTAGGACTTAGTATGGGTGTTAGGGGGCTTTAGAGGAGGTTTAATGAGGGTAGGATAGGAATTACACATCAAAAACCCAAAACAGGGACCTTGCTGCTCGAAGCTACAGTGCTGTAGTATTAAGGCCCCAACTTGCGATGGCTCCAGTTTGAACACCGTTCGACGAAACGACGCGATTTTTTCTCCCGCCACTCAGTAAATGTCCTAACTAGAAGCCTAGAAGCCTCAAAACCCCAAACCAAACAAAAATTTTCTCGATGGTTTCTCGATCAAACAAATCAGTCCAGTATCAAAAATTAGTCCGAATCGTTGTATAACGGATGAAATTACACATAACAAACTAACGATCGAAACAACGAATGAACAAACATAATTACTTGTTTTAAATCATGTTAAAAGACTAATGAAAGGTCCCAAACACATACCCAATGTTACACCAAAACTAAGTGTAAGGAAAATACGAAAAGCAATACGTTAACAAAACGCGAATCGCGAAATCAAACATATGACGACGACTATACTTTGAACGTCGTGACCACATGTAAAGTTTATAAAAATGATTATAAACACTTCAAAGGGCTATAGAATAGGATTGAATGTCACTCAGATGATGAACAACAGATAGGAGAAAAGAACTCCCGAAAGACGAGACGCTCACACGGCTCAATCTCAAACTACGCGATAAGGAGAATTGTTATCCTCGAAGCGTCAAAACATCGCAAGACATAAGAAATACATACAACTAGAAGTCTTAATACATCTAAACATTTTAATCAATCATCATGCAAAGATCTAGGACCAAATCGAGGTTAGGAACACAAAACCCGAGTAAACTCTCAATCGCGTCGCATTTCGACTATCGCCGAAGTTACGACTTGTGACTTTAGCAAGTCAAGAACTAAATGGCATTTCTTAAAAGTGTTTTGGTCTTAATGTGATCTCTCATACACATCTAGACTCTCTCAGAAATCAAATAAGCCATAAACCAAGGAAGGAATGCGAGCATTGCACACAATTCAAGCTAACCGGGAATCGGGGTCTTACATCCTCTCCCCCTTAAAAAGAATTCGTCCCGAATTCTAAACCGTATAACAAACCAACGCTAGGTCATCACCCAACATCAAATACCCAGACACAACTACGGTATCTCACAATCCCGAGTGAACACTCGATGCTCAAAACCATGAATCTAGACTCAATCTCCGAGTCTATTATCACAATAACCAAACCAAGTAGTCGAAAATCAAACTACCAAAAATCTCACATTCACAAGTTCAAAAATTGCCAATAACCATAATACCAAACACTTAAGATTGAAAATACTTGACTCATACTTGAGTCGCAAAAGGACACATAAATTCCATTACTAATTAATTAACCATGTGAGTTCCAAGTATATCACTAGAACATATTCAAGGACATTATAAACACCATTCTCTCGAAACTATTTGCTTCGGAGTCATAACATGAAACATAACTACCAGAAACTCTAAATCATAAGAAGTAAAGATTGCCGATGGGGCAATTCGTAAACTTAAGGAAGAGTGTCTCACAACACGCTAATAAAACAAGTAAGTTAACATTCATGATCATGCAAGCCATACTCGCAATTTCCAAACCATAGACAATGCACATAAGAGCACATAATGACATTAAACGAAAATTCATTCCATTTCTTTTCCTTTTCTTTTGGTAAGAGGCTTAGTCAATTTCTAGCCTAATCGATACCAATCCTAGTCCACCAACGAACCTCTTTTGATCACCAATTTAGGGTACCGACTAAATTGGATTTCAAAAGCTTTCGTTGCAAGGATGCGAAGGGTTATGAGAATATCTTAAGCATCCTTCCCTACAGTCTCACATAATCATGCAACAGTTTAAACATGACATAATCATTAAGCAATGATAATCATGATCCTATCATGCAATAGACTAAGTTATTCTTACTAACAATGCACATAAGCATGTTCATACTCAAATACAACTATATTTGTTAACCACATTGATTACACTTGTAAACCATATCTTTTCTTTTATCAAAGTGCATCTACCATGCATGCTCACATAAAAGCCATATGCTAATTCCCATCACAAATACAATACATGTGTTAATACTAGTCATGTTTATACTCTACAAACAACATGTAAATTTCTTACTAATAAATTAATCACCAATCAAATGATAAAATCCCTATCATTAGCTATGCCACATGTATACACGTATATCATACAAATATGACATATAATTCCCAAGTATCATCATACTTCAACAAATATACTCCATGTAGTTCACACAATTCATGTAACTCATATAATCCTTGTAGTTCATATAACTCTTAACCATGCATACGACACAATCAAGCAATTACTATGTTATGTGTAATTACTAATCCAATCATAATCCAATCATATATTCTCATAAAGTTCCATCGTGCTAATTTTCTATACAATGGCAATTCTAACAAATTACAAGGTTTGTATATCCACTATACTCGCCTAACAACATTTTCATAACGAATCCAAGGAAAAGATGTAATATTCGCTCTAGCACCCTCAATCATCAAAACTCCGCAAAGTCTATCATTACCTTAACCCAAAAATCTCGTCTTCAATAAAACACACACGAAATACCCTCGCGTGACAACGACACTCTACTAGTCGCAATAAAACGGTATACCGATCCGTAATAATCTTAACGCATCCCATAACCACCAAGTTATCACCCGTGCGATTCGAGCGTACCCTACTCGCATAAAAATCACACAATAACGTATAATTATTTTACTTACATAATTACACATATCTCTATAGAGCATACAAATTTAACACACCACTAGTAATCACCACTAGTAACATTATCACATATACATTCTTCATATATGCATAACATAGCCATATATATAGGCATACTAAAATCACATTTTTATACCATGATTGATTGCCTACCGACAAATCAAGATTCAACCCAAAACCATAAACCAATCCCAAACCGGGATATCCCCCTCAATCATATTAATAAACCGGGGAAAGCAAAAATCAACAAATCTCAACACACAATGCAATGTATGTATGAATGCATATGAGCTACCGATACAACGTGCACTCACAATAACGGTAATAACAACCATAATATCCGTATAAGGAATTACCTCATATCTCGGGTAGGTCTCAAAACCTCGCAATGGTCAACCGCCACGCGCGCACACAACCTCAAACTCTAGGTCGTCTGTAACCATCTCACTAAGAGTCGTAAATCCTCAACTTAAGGCAATCCTTTCTAATGTGATCACCACCATAAGCAAAAACTTAACCTGTATTGCTCCAACACCTACGCTCGGTGTTTCATTTCCCAAACAAATTTATACAACAATTTATCACCTCTTCATCTATGACCTTAGGTAAAAGCATCACTCCGCTTACTAGTCTACGGATTTTCACAATTTTATGAGGTACTAACTGCCCTCTAACTTCATCATCATTCTTAATATTCCTTGATATCCACTCTCGGGTGCATTCCTTAATATCTAACTTTTCCTCATAAGTATAGTCCACAGCCCCTCGAAAATCCGCAAGCTGTAATAAAATAAATCGTCTATACTATTTTACCCTTAATCCTTAACTCTTTCACAATTCATGGAGTCTTCCTAGTCTCATTCGGTACTAAGTGCTCTACTCTAATGAGCTAACTCCGTGATCTTCACTTAAATATTAAATCACAATATCATAATATTTGCCACCAATTCTCCGGTGGATTCCCAATCATATATATTACAAATACTACCTTATACTCATCAACACCGGCACCTCTACTAGTGCTAAGGCTCATACTAGTTTCAAACATCTTAACATACTATAACTCTCGACGTTAAGATATAACAAATCACACAAACCAACCCCCAACTAGGCCAAGGAACCTATCCTGGCAGACAGCTAACCAATAGCTCTGATACCAACTGTGACGACCCGACCCGGATCCCAATACGGGACCCAAAGGTCGTGCCGCCAAAACGCACAAGACAACAAGCAAATAACAAATAATGGGTAAGGACATAACGGCGATACGCCAATAACTTAAAACACATGCGGAAGCTAAACAAAATATCCTAGTGGCGCCCGAGCTAACAAGCTCAAACTAAAAACAACTAAAGAGATCATAAATCTCTTGGTCCAAAAATTCGACGCACGTGCCACAACATTGGGCACGTAGAACAAAACTCCCTGTCATACAATACAAATATATAACACAAATAACCAAGTCATCGGCGACGTTACAGCCGGAACCCAACATTACACTAAGTCTAAGACTCTAGTCTACACACTCAACGGCTAAACATGCCGGAGTACAACATAACCAACAATATAAATAACTTGAGATAGAATAAATATGTATTTAAACAACTTGGCTCGACTAACATTTGTCGGCTCACAAAAACCAAGTACTAATAAAACAATACAAGTTCCGAATCAAAAACACAATTCTTACTACCCAAAGTGAAGTCTATATAACTTCACTTCCCAAACGTCCTTTCCAAATAAATCAAGGTTACAAAAAAATAATAATACTAGCAACCTTCTCAACCATATCTCGCTTCTATCGTAGAGTTGGCAGACTCCTTCGAATTACTAGCCCTGCTCAAAACTAAGGAAAACAAGGCAAACGAGTAAGTCATAATGACTTAGTAAGCTACTAAAGATGCAATGTCATGGCATGGCATAATGCTCAAGTAAAACATGTACATCTTATGTCATACTCATGATGTAACATTTCATGGTATAATTTCCCACACAAGCCAAATCCAACCATAGTCACATGGAATATAATTCTTCATAAATTATCATGAAATAAATCATATCAATAGATTGTGATTCTAAATTCCGTAATATGTAGTATTTTATTTCTACATTTAAACTCCCATCAAACCATATAAACCATTTGCACCATGAGTTTCATAATTCTTCATTTATCACAACTCATATAAAAATTCATGAATGAGAGACTATTGTTCCCATTTTAATCATAAATAGCATGTTATATTTTTAGTATAACATAAATCATAAAAATCATCATTTCATTAGTATGTTATATTTTTACTATAACATCTTAACAAGAAACCATCATCTCATGAAAATAATCCCATTAACCATGTATCACAACAATTCATACATGCTCATAAAATAAACCACATAACCGAGAGAAGATGATTCTCTTTTTCCTGTTTCCCGCGTGCAACTCCTGCGGAAACAAACGTGCCCTCGATTACCCTTTCGTGGTATCGACGTCCCTGAACAGTCTCCGCTCGGGTTCCATAGCTATCAAAGGCATGTGTATTACTCTAACTAAGATGAGCTACTTCCCCACCGTGGCCATCGGTGGAGGGGTGTGTGCAAACCCGGCACGACGATCCATTGCTATCACGAATCCCACAATTCGTGAAGACAATGTATCGTCCCCCCAAAAACTCAAACCAAAACCGCCAGCTGGACTCAAACTCAAGCACATGTAATATATACTCACATGCTCAAATAAAGGAAAAGTACAACACACCGTACTAATCCAATCAAGTAGATATTTACTTATAAATCACATAGTTATGCATTTCTATGCTAACTAACACATAATCATCTTAGAGCGATATTATCAAGTCTCTAATACCCAAGTGTTCTTCATACACTTGAAAACGCTCGGAGGCTTGACCTCCATCAAAACTACCCCAAATTCCGTAGGATCTTAATATGTGATTAACTATATTCATATTAGTCCAATAATCGACTCCGTTGAGTCATTTCTACTCTTTTCAAATTTGAAGGCATAGAAGCTATTTGCATCATAGCCCTCCTATTATTGATTAGCTATTATTCATGGCTAAGTTCTTAAGGTTAGAAACATTGTGCAACCCAACAATCCATTCTTTCCCAACAAAACCCCAAAACACAATTCATAGGTCAACACTTAATATTTAAAGTTAACCATTACATTTCTAGCATGCAACACAATATAGCATTTATTCAAGCATGCTTTCATCCAAAATAACCATTAATCTAAACAAGATGCAATTTCATCTAGTATGTTCATAACCAACATGTAAATTTATCCAACATGTTCATAACTTTAAATTCATGAGTTATAGTTGACCAACATACTATTATTGCATAAAAGTCAACTCAACCCAATGAAGTCAAACCTTACATTTTATTCATGTGAACCAAAATGATAAATCATTACTCATGCTCACAACCAAAATTCATGAATTGGATAACATTATACTCTCATAAACATGAAGGTCAACTTTATTCCCAAAAGTCAAACGAAGCATTTCAACATATATTCATGGATTAGATAGCATTATACTCTCATAAACATAAAGGTCAACTTTATTCCCAAAAGTCAAACGAAGCATTTCAACATATAACCCATTGTAAAAATTCATCCTTCATACTCCTATATACATAAAGGTCAACTTTATTTTTAAAAGTCAAACGAAGCATTTCAACATATAACCCATTGTAAAAATTCATCCTTCATACTCCTATATACATAAAGGTCAACTTTATTTTCAAAAGTCAAACGAAGCATTATAACATGTATGTCAAGATTCACCTTTCATACTTACAATCAAAATTCAAGATTCTTCAAGTTTAATTCCAAACTCTCAAACATATAACTATGTATGATTCTAACAATCCATAATATCCAAACAAACTCCAAAAATCATGCATATAACCATTAACCCATTTAATTCATCAACATATAATCAAACCCTAGATTTTTAGGGAATCAAATACTCATCATATCTAAGTCCAAATTATCAATTGAACTTAACAACATACTCCATTGAACATAGAAATCAACCTAATCATGCTTCTAGCAAGTTCACCCATCAAAAAATTCGAAAAATAAAAATAAAATCACACCCATCATGCTTGTGTACTCATTGACCTCAAATAGCAATCATCCTTGTTTTCCTTAGGGTCAATGAGCACAAAATCAAGAGAATAAAGAAGCTAGTAGCTTACTTGACTCGAATAAAAACACGAAGGAATGGAAATCCGATCGGTGAAGTTGTTCCTCTCGTCGAATACGTCAAGAATCCGAAGTTTGGCGGCAATCGGACGGTTGGATCGTCGTAGATCGGAGGAAGAAGATGGCTAGGGCTCCAAGCTTCCATGGAGACTCTCTCCCTCTCTATACGTATTGTGAAGAATGAAAGAAATGAGGGATTTCTGAATTTTTACAAAGGGATTAGTGTATATATACTTCCCAAACAAGTGAGGGCACAAAGGGGATTTCATGGGTACAATTAGTGATTGTTAGTTGTAATCCATTGCTAATCAAACCTTAATCAGCTCCCCAAATGTGTTAGGACATCATTAGGACTTAGTATGGGTGTTAGGGGGGCATTAGAGGAGGTTTAATGAGGGTAGGATAGGAATTACACATCAAAAACCCAAAACAGGGACCTTGCTGCTCGAAGCTACAGTGCTGTAGCTACAGTATTCGCGCTGCGCGCGTCCAACTTGCGATGGCTCCAGTTTGAACACCGTTCGACGAAACGACGCGATTTTTTCTCCTGCCACTCTGTAAATGTCCTAACTAGAAGCCTCAAAAACCCCAAACCAAACAAAAATTTTCTCGATGGTTTCTCGATCAATCAAATCAGCCGCGTACCAAAAATTAGTCAGTAACTGTTGTATAACGGATGAAATTACACAGAACAAACTAACGATCGAAACAACGAATGAACAAACATAATTACTTGTTTTAAATCATGTTAAAAGACTAATGAAAGGTCCCAAACACATACCCAATGTTACACCAAAACTAAGTGTAAGGAAAATACGAAAAGCGATACGTTAACAAAACGCAAATCGCGAAATCAAACATATGACGACGACTATACTTTGAACGTCGTGACCACATGTAAAGTTTATAAAAATGATTATAAACACTTCAAAGGGCTATAGAATAGGATTGAATGTCACTCAGATGATGAACAACAGATAGGAGAAAAGAACTCCCGAAAGACGAGACGCTCACACGGCTCAATCTCAAACTACGC
This sequence comes from Codonopsis lanceolata, assembly GCA_013146195.2. Taxonomy (NCBI): domain Eukaryota; kingdom Viridiplantae; phylum Streptophyta; class Magnoliopsida; order Asterales; family Campanulaceae; genus Codonopsis; species Codonopsis lanceolata. Next base: position 29,582,981 of record CM028382.1, on the reverse strand, counting down.
GATAAGGAGAATTGTTATCCTCGAAGCGTCAAAACATCGCAAGACTTAAGAAATACATCCAACTAGAAGTCTTAATACATCTAAATATTTTAATCAATCATCATGCAAAGATCTAGGACCAAATCGAGGTTAGGAACACAAAACCCGAGTAAACTCTCAATCGCGTCGCATTTCGACTATCGTCGAGTTACGACTTGTGACTTTAGCAAGTCAAGAACTAAATGGAATTTCTTAAAAGTGTTTTGGTCTTAATGTGATCTCTCATACACATCTAGACTCTCTCAGAAATCAAATAAGCCATAAACCAAGGAAGGAATGCGAGCATTGCACACAATTCAAGCTAACCGGGAATCGGGGTCTTACAAAAGCTAGCCCCCCTTGACTGCATGCCAATGGAATAAGACTTCAAATGGGATATAGGGCATCCAGTCCCGTCAAACTTTTCTATGTCGGGCATTTTGAACTTTGAGGGAAGTATTTCTGATGGTTGCAATGTTAGGGCCCGCGTAGAAAATTCCCCTTTATTGAGAAGTTTAAGCATCATGTCCTTCATATTTTCCATGTCGGCCTCCATTTTAGTGGCTGGGGGAGTTGGCTTTTGGTATATACTGGCTGGATTTGGGAAGGCTGGGTTATTTCCTGGTTGAAGGTTTTGGTAGGGATTTTGGGCTGGTGAGCTTTGGACAGTGTATGGATTTTGAGTTGATGGAATTTGGGCATTATAAGGACTCTGGGTTGGATACGGGTATTGGCTTGGATAAAGGTCTTGGGTTGGTGGATTTTGGACAGTGTAGGGATTTTGGGTTGGTTGGTTTTTCGTAGTATATGGATTCTGGGTTGGTGGGTTATTGACGGTTTCGGCCGGGTGACCAAGATCATTAGGAGGTAAATATGTGGTAACTTGGCCTGGTGGGTTAAAGCTTTTTGGGTCCATATGTGGGCTATTTAGGAGTGGGTTAGTTATAGGAAAAGGAAGGTCGTTTGGATTCTGGGTATTTGGGGGAGGATATGGTGGATAAGACGGGTAAGGATAGATATTTGGGTAGTAGGGACTAGGTGGAGGATTGGGATTTCGGATAGTGGTGGTATTTGGTGGGTTAGTGTTTGGCTGAGGAGTTGGGTTTGGAGGCACCAGAGATGTGGATGCTTCTTGGGGAATTGTAGGGGAAGAGTTCACCTCACCACTGGATTTTAGGCTTTGACTAACCATTTGACTCATCGCCGCACCTAACTTTTGGTCAAACCATTCCTCGCATTGCCGAGGCGGAACATACCCGAGCCCCGAACTGCACTCCATAGCCGACTGCTCACTTTCTGCCATACCGCTCGGACCGTGCCCTCTCGAAATTCGCCCTTGTCGATCCGAACCGATACCCTCTCGATCGATTGTACTTTTCCGTATCAATCAACCGGCCAAGATATTCTCGTCTTTCCAAATTTGGGTCAGGTTTCCGAGGAAAATGGGGTTTTGGAGGTATCAGAAAGCTGGCTGGAGGCTGTCTAGGCTCGGAGTATAGCGTGCCTTTTTACTAGTATATTTTATTTTATTTTTTTGTTCCCTACAATTGACCGGATAAGCAACCGCTTTGTTTTGACAGTCTCAGGACTTTTCCTAGAACAGTGGATTCTTTCTCCAGAGTATAGGACCAACGTATTCCACCTGCCTTTCGACTCCCCAGATCGGATCGTCCCGAAGGGCCTATACTCTTTCCAGGATCCACTATCCGAAATGTCTAGGTCGAGCATATGAGAATTATAAGTCAGCCCCTGTTTGTTATTTATATTTATATTTTATTTATATTTTTTGTGCGCACTTATTATATATATATATATATATATATATATATATATATATATATATATATATATATATATATATTTTTTTTTTTTTTACAAGGGCTGGCTCATAACCCTGAGATGCAAAAACCGGTCAGTCTGCGAAGTGTCCTGAAAAACTATATGCATTCTAACGTTGGCTTATGCAGGGGGTAGGCTGGTCATGGTGTAGGGTAACAGTTCGGAATATATCTATATGCGTGCACGTGTGTGCGGTATCTAAAAAGCAGTAAAGTCTTTATTTATTTTACAGATATATGAACAGAAAAAAGTGAAGCAGATATGGCATGTCTTGCTGTTATGTGTGGATTTTCTCGGCTTTTTATTTTTGAGCGCAAGCAAGCAAGCACACCATTTTAAGAAATAGAAAGAAAAGTGGAGAAGCTATCTATCCCTATTAATTACAATTTTGGTCCTATGTCCCCAAAATAAAATGAAAGAATGAATATAAATATGTATAAATGTACAGAATAAAATGAAAATAAAATAAACTTGAAAGAAATAATAATACAGAGCTGGAAGTAAAATAAAGCCCCGTCTCTTTTGTTGTGCTGCCCGGAATTTATTTGTAAATTATATAGTATATTTTTTTGACTTTTCGAATTATATATATATATATATATATATATATATATATATATATATATATTTCTTCTTTTTTTGATTTTTTTTAAATATTCTTAAACACACCTGTAACAATTATCAGAACGAAACTGCTGCAAGATGGAGGATCATATCCACAAATATAGACACAGATGTATAGGAACACTATATTCAAAGGCGTAAATTAATATAACAAGCATACTGCAGCCAGAAACAAATAAAAACAAAAAAGTTTTATTTTATGAGTCTAGCCCTCCATTTTATTTAAAATAAAACAACTCCCCAGCAGAGTCGCCACTGTGAGGTTCCCGGGATGTGCTCCCGCGCCCCGCGCGCCCTTGGATAGGGGTGCGCGTAGGTGCGGATACGGGACACCACTGCTCTCGTTCCACCCTCCCTTGTTTAAGGGAAGACGAAATCAAAAGTGCGAGAGGAGTGCTATCTATGTTAGCACGTTGGAATGTGCCTCTGTTGCCTTTAGTGGATACCAGGATATGAGAATGCATTACCCTTTCATTCTCATTTTCCCTTTTTTAGGGGAAAACGGAAAAGTGCAAAAAAGGATATTGCGACGCCCCCACTATGGATTTTATTAAAAATAGCCTTATGGCCTCATTCAGATTACTATGGGAACTTTGGGTTTCCCGCATCAAGTTATCCCTTTTTTAGGGGATACCAGGATAAGGGAATACATCACCCTTCCATTCTCATTTCTCCATTTTTTAGGGGAGAACGAGAAAGTGCAAAGAAGGAGTGTTGCGAGGCCCCACTGAATCTGAAAGTTTAAGAGTCGCCATCTTTATTTTAAGGCAAATAAAGCAAAATCAAAGAAAATAAAAATAAACCAGAGAAAAAGAAAACGGGTTCGGAGGCTAAGTTACGAGTTGGGAAGGTGCTAGGCACCCAACTCGCCCTTTCAGTCTCAAAAATAGTTGTGATTGCAGGAGCGACACAACGACATTGATTCGATATCTTCTCTATCCCTTATGTGGCTTACTATGGGCACTTATGTGATAACAAGGGTTAGTTGAACATGAAATCTAATTGACTGTGTTTATCTTGATTGTATATTATTGAAATACTTGAGGTGTATCTCTAAGTATACATACTGGTACATTATGATTCTATGAACGATTTGATATGTATATATTTAGATATACATACTTTTACTTGATGATTCTATGAAAGGCTTGATGTGTATATATATAAATATGCACACTTATACTTAATGATTCTATGAACAGTTTTATTAGTATATATATAATTATATATATACTTGCATATGATGTTTATATGGGAATTTCCTTCTAATTCATTTGATTTGTGTTTGAACAGGGAATTACACCTTGGTTCATTTGGACGGTTTAGTAAGTGAGAAGAAATTGTTATCTTGTGGAGTATCTAAACGATACGACGCCTCTTCGCGGGTTTTTCTCTCATTTGTAAAATGACACCATCATTATTTTTATGTTACATAATTATATGTTACATATCTCTTGTAGTAGCGTACTGGGTCATTATGACTCATTCCGTACTTTATTTCTAGTTGCAGTATATTGGTAGCCGCGTTGAGGTCGAGTAGATCGTGACTGTAGCAGAGCGCAGCTGATCAATAGATCGAGATTAGATCATGTGGTTCATGCTAGTAGCAGTAGACATCCCCGAGTAGTAGCTTGTAGAGTCCTATTTCTTTTTTGCATCGTCACATATTGTGAGATTGATTTTGTAAAGTTATCTAGACTTTATGGTCGGGTAGATACTTGGGTATTTGTATTGTTTCTTCTTGGGCCAACGGGTTGTGTCGTGCCATTATTCGTGGTTTTAGTATTTATTTCAGTTGTCTCCCGGGCACGCAGTAGCTTTGGGGCATTTCTTTATTCTATATGTTATAGTTGTTGCTTAACCCCGGTATGCTTTAGTCGTGGGTAATTGTTATTAGGTTGATTCTTTATTGAAACGCCGGCCTGGAGTGCCGATGGTTTTTTTTCAGCGTCTGCAATGTTGCGGCACGCGAGTGTTGTTTTTCCCCTTTGGGAGATAATGTCTCTCTTGGTTTCTTTGGCTTTGGTTTCGAGGTTCAAAGCTCAGGACTTCTTTTACTTATTGCTTCCACTAATTCAAATTTTGAAATACCGTATTTTAGTGCGGCTTTATGTTCTTGTTTAGAGCTTGTTAGCTCGACTATTGGACTCGCACTACTGTTTAACAAGTGCTTGTCCTCATCTTATGTTTGTTCCAGCGACACGACCTTGGGATTTCGTGTTGGAATTTGGGTCGGGTCGTGACAGGTTGGGGTAGAAGTGGATGGGTTTGGAGAGTTGTTGAAGTGAGAAGGAGGTTGCTGGGATGAGGATTTGGTAGGCTCCTCCTGAGAACTAGAGTCCTCAAGAGTTATGGGCTCTTTTTGAGGGATAGACTCCTTCGAAGGGCTCTTCCTGAGTAGATGACTCAGTAGGAATGGTTGAAGAAGGGGTAGAAGGTTGGGTACGAGCAGACTTCCTTTTCAGCCTAAGTGGCTAGAAAGGAGATCCAGTGGCTTCATCGGTAGACATGATAGGGTCTGCTGGTGGCTTGGATGAGAAACCCTTACGCAAACACATGCGTTTATGCTTGGGTAAGGGCGAGGTTGGTCAGAAGAGGGTTTATGTTTAGGGGTTTGGGATGGCTGGGCAAAGGAGGGTGTTAGTTCAGGCTGGGATGGCTGGGGAGAAGAGGATTGCCCAGCAGGACCAGAGGATCTGCCAGCAGACTTTGCATGTCTCCTGGTCTTTCGTTCCTTCGGTGTCCAGGATCCTTGAAGCTCTTTTGTTTCAACTTCTTGCCTTGCCTTGGAATCTTTGTTGGTCTTGGCAAATATATTAGCCAAGGCTTCAGCCTTCTCTGGTAAGAAACCAGTCGCCTTTCTGTCCTTCGCAACCTTGGAGCGCTTCAAAATATGCTCCGATTCATCTGCTAGTTCTTTTGCCTCTGCAAGAATGTCCCAGGAAACAGTAATGCCAAGGGGATAGCCTGCGTGCTTCTTTGCTGCTACCTTGGCTGCACGAACAGCTTCCCTAGTAGCATCATACACTTCTATATCGAAGCGTGTCACCATCATTAGCGTGGGCTGGGCAACCATTTCAGCATAAATCTTGGAAAGCCCTCTTTGCTGTCTCCGCTTGTTCTTGTTCTCGAAGTACTTCGAGAAAAAAGTAGCGGTTAGCTGTTTGTCCTTAGTGACTTTCTTGAGCTCCTCTGACTCAACAACAGAGTTAATCTCTGGCGTGTCCCTTAGAAGGGTGTTGATCAGTCGGATAATATGACGTTTGTAGAAGGGGTTGGCCTTGAGATCTACAATGTGGTTCTTGAGCTCTTTAAAGATGAGGGCCCCGTAGTTCAGGTGGATCCTCTAGTGGATGGTGCTTGATAGGGTGAGTTGTTGGGAGGTTAAGACGTCATGTGAGCCATTCTTGAATAGAAATGACTTGTCCAGCAGATGACTGGAACAGTAGACGTCCAAGGGAAAGACATTCCTCAGAATTTTCCCTTGGGGTTCCCTTGGGGTATCAGCTCCCCTCATGGCTTCCCAGGCTGTATCAGCCTCAGCACTAGACAGTGCACTGGCCCTGCCAAAGTGAACTCCAATCACTTTGGAAATTACCTTCGCAGTAAGTGAGAAGGGACGTCCACGAATCCATCCTCTAATAACATAGGGGGGTTTTGGAATCTATCTCTATTCGCTGGTAGAACTCTTCAGCGAGGAGGTTGCTGTAATCGGAGTCGTGAAGAGTGAAGAACGGGAGAATCCCAGACGCGTCCATATCCTCGCACATTTTCGCTCCGGCAGCGAAAGTGCGAACAAACTCCAAGGCAATGCGCATACCCGGGAGGTATGTATTCGCCGACAACTCTTGGATAATGTCATGAGCGGCAGGGTAGAGCGGAAAGCCAGGAAAGTTAACGGAGGGGTCTGCATGAATAACTTGCTTCGGGTCAAGAACCTTCCTTTTGTCGCAACTGGATTTAGCATATGATTTCACCTACAAAAGTAGTTTAAAAAATTAGGGCTTTTTCCCTAGACAAAACAAACAATCAAAGATTTCATTTTGAGAGAAAAAAAAAATTGAATCCCTTGAATGTTTTGAGAGTGGCTTTTTTAGAGAAACAAAATTTGATAAATCTTGAAGAAATAATTATTTTAAGCAAAGAGATAACCAAAGGTTTCAGTGTTTGAAAAATATACAACAATGGCGGAAAACAAAGGTTACGCAAAGCGTCCTTTCAAATTCCTCAAAGAAACAGCTCACAAGAAGATTATAAGTAATACACTGAATGAGATATGTCTAAAGGGTATGTGAAATGCTTACCATTGTTGCTGTAAGGGAGAAGAAGCAAAGAACAAGTAGAAAATTGAAGCAGTTGCAGAGAGGAATGGAGGGTTTGAGTAGAGAGATAAATTGAGAGAGAGAGAGAGAGAGAGGGTTTGTCAAAGTTTGCAAAATGGCGGTTCAAAGTCTATTTAAAGAAGGAGAAAAGTCATTTTAGCGAAAATTGCTTGGATGATTGACAAGTGTCTATCACAAAGCTTTTAATTTTAAGATATTTTGAAAGTAAATAGCGAAAAATGAATTTTAACCCCTTAGCCTTTTTAGAAAAAAACTTTTACCCTCTTATAAATTGTTAACTGAAACACTAACCTGGTTTTAACGAGATTGAGCTAAAACATTAACTGAGTTAGTAACAATTGACGTCTGCTGGTATGAAACAATTTTAAACTTAAAAATAAACTTTAAGCTGTTGGATTGATCATACCAAGATTTCTCCTAAAATACGCAAACCTGGTAGCATCAAGTGGCTTGGTGAGAATGTCAGCCAATTGATGTTCAGTTGGAACATATTACAAACTAATATTACCCTTTTCCACATGATCTTGGAGGAAGTGATAACGAATGTCAATGTGTTTTGTCTTGAAGTACATTACTGGATTCTTTGAGACTAAAATTGAAGAAGTGTTATCACAAATGATAGGGCAATTTGCAGTCTTGATATTGTAGTCCACAAGTTGTTGCTTCATCCAAAGTAGTTGAGAGCAACAACTGCTGGTAGCAATGTATTCTGCCTCTGTGGTTGAATTTACAACTGATCCTTGCCTTTTGCATGACCATGAGACAAGTCTATTTCCAAGAAATTGACAGGTCCCACTAGTGCTTCTTCTGCTTACTTGCAGGCTGCATAGTCTGCATCTGAGTATCTAACTAGATCAAAGTTGTTCCTTTTTTAATACCAGATACCCAGATTTGTAGTTGTGGAAACATATATGATGATACGTTTAGTAGCAAGAAAGTGTGATTCCCTTGGATCTGCCTGAAATCTAGCACAAACACAAACAACAAACATAATATCAGGTCTACTGGCAATAAGGTAAAGAAGTGGACCTATGATTCCTCGATACTTGGTCACATTCTCTTGCTTTCCCTAGTCATCTTTGTCAAGATGGCAGTCAGTAGACATTGGTGTCTCGAATCTTTTAGCTGAATCAAGATCAAATTTCTTGATAAGTTCCTTTGCATATTTGGTTTGACTGATGAAGATCTCGTCTGAAGTTTGTCGAATCTGAAGTCCTAGAAAGTAGGTAAGCTCTCCCATCATGCTCATCTCGAACTTGCTTTGCATTAGCTTCTCGAATCTTTTGCACAGGCTTTGATTTGTTGATCCAAAGATGATGTCGTCCACATAGATTTGTACCAGAAGAGAGTGACCTTTGTGCTTGAGGATGAACAAAGTTGTGTCTGTTCTACCTTTTACGAATCCTTGTTCGATTAAGAACTTGGATAGAGTTTTATACCAAGCTCTGGGATCTTGTTTGAGGCCTTAAAGTGCTTTCTTGAGTCAATATACTTGATCCTCTTTGCCTTGGATGACAAAAGCTGGAGGTTGTTCAACGAATACCATTTCTTAAAGATCACCATTAAGAAAGGCACTTTTCATAACCATCTGATATACCTTGAAGTCCATGAATGACGTATAGGCTGGAAATAGTATGATTGATTCTAATCTAGCAACAGGAGCAAATGTTTAATCGAAGTCAATTCCTTCCTCCTGACGGTAGCCTTGAGAACCTAGTCTAGCTTTGTTTATGGTGTCATTTCCATCTTCATCTCTCTTGTTTCTGAATACCCATTTGGTGCCTATTACTGGATGACCAGTAGGCCTTTGAACTAAGTTCCACACTTTGCATCTTTCAAACTGGTTCAGCTCTTCTTGCATAGCTTCAATACAGAAGTGGTCTTCAATAGCTTCATCAATCTTCTTTGGCTCGATTTCCGATATGAATGCAAATGCAAACATAGTTTCATTTGGAACACTACTTCTCGTACGAACTCCTGAGTTGAGATTACCAATGATTTGAGAGATGGGGTGATCTCTTGTTTCAATAACAGATGGAGGAAGATCAGTTCTGGTGAGTTCTTCCCTTAAGAATTCTGGAGAAGGAAGAGAAGGGGATTCACCAAAATCAGGTTCAAAAGAGATTGGATCTTCTAGACCTTCATTTTTTGGTGAACAAGAAGGATGAGTGATTTGGAAAGGTGTTTGAGGTAGAACAGAAGAGATGGGATCTGGGTCAACAGAAGGGTTGGAAGAGGTACCAGCAAAGTTGAAGTCTGCTGGTGCTAGATTAGTAGAATTCGAGGAGTCTGTTGTTGGAGGATTCTGAGGTGGAGAAGAAGTAGCAACTTGATTTGTACATGTCTCAACATCATCAGAATCATCAGCAACATTTGGAGCCACTCGTGGCTCTAATAAATCATATTAATCAAAAGTAACATACACAGATTCTAAAATTTTCAAAGAAGTTTTGTTAAATATGTGAAATGCTTTTGAATGATTTGAATAGCCCAGAAAAATTCCTTCGTCTGATTTTGAATCAAATTTGCCTCTATATTCTTTTCCATTATAAAAAATAAATCATTTACAGTCGAAGATTTTGAAAAATCCTACATTTGAGGCTCTTCCTCTCCATATTTCATATGGAGTTTTATTATGAAACTTGTTTACCAGGGATCAATTCTGAGTGAAGCAAGAAGAGTTGATGGCTTCTGGCCAGAACTATTTCCAAAGTTTAGCTTCTGCCAGCATAGTTCTTGCTGCTTCAATGAGTGTTCTGTTCTTTCGTTCAGCTACACCATTTTGTAGAGGAGTCCCGGTAGCTGAGAAGTTGTGGCCGATCCCGTGGTCATCACAATATCTTTCAACACAGTTGTTTTTGAATTCGGTGTCGTTGTCTGATCTGATGTCACTTATGTCTTCAAGCTTTTAAGTTTGAAGTCTTCTGAATAAGGCGGTGACTAGATCATATGTCTTATCTTTTGAAGTCATTGTTTTGATCCAAGTGAATCGAGAGTAGTCATCAACTACTACAAGTCTATACTTGTCTCCGGAGATACTGACAGTAGTGATTGGTCCAAAGAGATCCATGCACAGAAGTTGAAGAGATCTGGAAGTTGAAATAACAGGCTTGCTTTTGAAGGAAGACTTAGAAAGTTTTCCAAGTTGACAAGCTTTACAACTTCTGTCGTGGTTGCCAGACACCATAGGTAGACCTTTAACAAGCCCATCTTTGGAGAGCTTGGAGAGGTACTCGAAGTTGAGGTGGCTGATCAGACGCTTGTGCCAAAGCCAACTCTTGTCACGAATGTTATTAGCAACTAGGGAAAGGCTGTAGGATCTCCCGAGTAAGTTTAAGTCCATGACATAGACGTTTCCTTGTCTATTGCCGTTCAGCAGAGTTGAGCAGGATTCACGATCTTTGATGAGACATTGGTTGGAGGAGAATGGGCAGATAAGACCCTTGTCGCATAATTGGGATATGCTCAGAAGATTATGCTTTAAACCATTCACTAGAGAAACTTGGATGATGGAGAGATTTCCTCTAGTGATTGAGCCATACCCAATTGTCTTCTCTCTTGCATTGTCGCCAAATATCACCATTGGACCTTTAGCTTCAGCTATATCTGAAAGTAGACTTCTGTTCCTGTCATGTGCCTTGAACAGCCACTGTCGAGGTACCAGATATCCTTATCTTCTGAATCTATAGCCATGAAGCAGACCTAAAAAAGTCAAAGGAACAAGGTCCCCTTTATTTTCTTTTGGGTCCTGAGGATTAACAACCTTTTGGTACCCATACCTACCTAACCTTGAAAGAACTAGGTCTCTCAGATTTTGGTGTGAACCTTAGCAGGCATTCTGGGTCCAGATGGCCTAACAATTTCAAGAATGACAAAGATGAAAGTTCGATGGAGAATGATCGATGTCTTATTTTAAATTATTTTCCTTGCAAGTGAACAAGACTATTGGAGAATAGTTTTGGAAGCAAGGGTCGAACCCACAGAGACAAGAAGATCACAGATAGTATAATTTATTGATAGCAAATAATTAATCTAAGGGGGGTTTTTATATTTATTTTATTCTAAACTACTATTATTCAGGTGTTTAACTAATTAGCAGCAATTACAGGTTATGAAGATCTTATGGTGGATGACAATCTAGGATTAGGGTTTCACTTGTATCTCCTCTATGTTTAATTCAAAATAATTATCATTCAATCTCTTGGGTTCGTTCACAAAATATAGATATAGCCTGTTGAATTACTGGTTCAACCTCCATTCCCGAATAATTCATCCATTCTATATCCTAGGCACAAGAACATATAATCCAACTATCACTTAGATCATATATGGAACCTGGCCCTAACTTATCACTCTCGTGCATCCATAGGTCCAATTTATTGTGATGGTGAGCCAGTGTAAGACATATGCATTGTTGATACTTTTGTATTAGATTTATATCTGCTCATACATTACACTAGTTTTATACATCGGTGGCTAATTGGGCTGCGTATCGATTAGCGTGGCAACTGTGTATAGAACTTTGCCAAGTATAGTTTTTATAGGTGATCGATGTTTTAATGAATCTTTTTCCTTGCAAGTGGACAAGACTATTATAGAATAGTATTGGAAGCAAGGGTCGAACCCACAGAGACAAGTGATCACGAACAGTGCAATTTATTGATAACAATTTATTAATCTAAAGGGGGTTTTTATGTTTATTTCTATTCTAAACTACTATTTATATTTAGATGTTTAACTAATTAGCAGTAATTACAGATATGAAGATCTTATGGTGGGTGGCAATCTAGGATTTTGGATTTCAGTTGTATCTCCTTTATGTTCAATTCATAATAATTATAATTCAATATCTTGGGTTCGTTCACTAAAGATAGATATAGTCTGTTGAACAATTGGTTCAACCTCCATCCCCGCAAAATTCATCCATACTATATCCTAAGCACATGAACTTTAATCTAGCTGTCACCTAGATTTATGATCTATCTGTCACCTAGATCATGTATGAACCTGGTCCTAACTTATCACTCTCGTGCATCGATAGGTCCAATTTATTGTGATGGTGAGCCAGTGTACGACATATGCACATTGGTCATGCATTTATCCGCACCTCTAGGTCTTTATTATTTGTGATTACATTCATTTGTTCAAAGCAAAATAATATAGGGATTGATAATCAACACAATCAACAAGAATTTGAATGAACATACTGATGAATTAAAACATAAATTCGATACAAGTTACCTCCCACCTCCTAGATTATGGATAATTTAGTTCATCATAGACAATGAACAGCACTTGGAGATGATTGGAAACATGATTTTGATCTTCAATACTTGTATTTACACAATCTAATTATGATATACAATCTAAAAACTACCTAAAATCTACCTAAGACTGCTTCCAGCCGTTTTTCTCCTTATTGCTCTCGGGATCCAACTTCTATATATACTCGAGAGTTGTAATTCAATCGAACCACTGTGTGAAAATCCGAAAATCATGCATTCTGACCACCTTGCGGTCGCAAGGTGTTGAGTACCTTGCGTCCGCAAGGTCTCCAGTGTGTTTGGCCTTGGAAAGCTTGACTTTGCCCGTACTGCCTACCTTGCGGTCGCAAGGTCTGATGTACCTTGCGTCCGCAAGGTCTTCAAAATCGACAGACTTCACTTTTTCTTCATTTTTCTCTTTTGGCCCTTCTTGAAATTTGCACTTAAAACCCTTGAGTTTGGCATATTTTCACTAATAACTCTGAAACTTACAAAACTCACCGAAAACATATATTAGTAGTCAAAATACAAAACTCCCCAAACTTAAACTTTGCTCGTCCACGAGTAAATAATAAACTTATAAATACAAAAGCATAAAAAATAACAAAATTAAAATCTTTTTGGAGGGTGACACTATTTACACTCCTCTATAAACCCACAAACTCAAGGAGACTCTTTCGAGTGACTCGACTAAGCAGATAAATACAAAAGCAGGACAAAAATTAAACTAAAAATAAACATAAAATCTTTTTGGCTTCAATCTCAAGTTAAAAGTGTATGGCATGCAAAGTAATCTCAATTTGATGCTCACCACATATATGCAGGCTTAGTCCTATAAAACCAACTGATATTTTATTAAAAATGGTATTACTTTTAATTTCTCCGTGTGTGTGTGATCATCAGTCTTAGAGAATATCTTAACTAAAACAGTTTTATTAAGCTAAACACCACATTCATATGAAAATCAAAGTTTAATAGAAAATCATGCTTTATGAATTATGAGATCTACCATCCAAACCTGGTCAGTTACAGATAGAAAGGTCTCAAGGATTTCTAAGACTTACACATCCATCCCATGCACTTCTATGTATGACATACAATGCTCTCCTATCCCAATTACTTGTAATAGCTAAGATTATGCTAACACAGTGAGCTTTAGGGTGAATAATAATGAACATGAAGTGTGTGATCAATTTCATATGACTCACTTGACAGTTAAAACAACATAAGCATTGGCAAGAAGATCATTAGGTCTTTATTTAGCTTGTAATGTAAGGCCAAGGTGTTGGGGGATTTGATGGAAGGGATTGGAATTCAAAGTGAGAGAGTAAGACTACGCTTTTATCCCTCATACTTCCAAGCAAAAGGAAGTTTTCCCTATTTAGGCTAGGACCTGCAAAAACCACAAGTGGAGGGGTGCTTTTCATTACTTTTCAGTTTTCTTCTTCCCCCCCCCCCCAAACTTGTTTTGGGCAATATATTCTTCTAAAAATATCATTCTTATCAGCTTGATTTTTCTAACATATTTTTCTCTTGAAAACTATGCTTCCATTTGAATCTTTGTTACACTATTCTTCTTCCGTTTCATTTTTCGTCGATACATATTTTTCTATTATTATTTTTTTCTTTCTTCTTCTCTTTTTTTTTCGACGACAGAAAGAAGAAGTCTTCAGAAAAATAGCCTAACTGAAAAGAAGTGGTCCTCCAAAAATCAATTTCCCCACCCACATCCTACTCTCTCAAAGGGTAGGCTAAAAGTGTATAGGCTTTTCGGGTCAATTTAATGTGGGTAATAGAAACGATGGCGAATGGGGGTTTAAATAGTGTGCTTAACACACTCCATTCTTTTTCATTAGGCTCAACGGGGACACTAGGGATATTTTTAGTATAGGTCAGGGAATATTTAGGCTCTAACGATCCAAAGATGGCCTAAGTCATTTCTTAATGCCAAATGCCCATGTAGTTTTTAAAGCAAGTAAGACAACACAAAATATCATATCAACTATGAGAATTGGGGGTTGAATGTTTAGCATCATTGGATTTCACATAAGCATTCGCTAAGACAGATGGTCGGCACAATTGAGACTAATATGCATACACGGTTTGAAAGTGTTCTTGAGATATATAAATGAGAAAAATCCAAGGGATCTAACTATCATGCAATTGACCCTAAGTCACAATTTAATGCAAAAATCATGTTCGCATAGCTATGCATCATATTCTTGTGCATATCTAGTTGTAATGAAGCAGGTGTTATAAACTTTATAAAACTATTCTAATCAATCCATAATTATGACTGGTGTGAGTGCATAAAGAATTTGGAGAAAAGTAAAAGTTTCGCAAACACAAGTTTGGGTGAAGATCCCATAGGCCATGCCAATCCCTCAGTTGTTAATGAAACAGTTAACCCTCAACCTCAGCCGTCTTCCACAAATATTCCCGACGACCATGCCAATGAAACAATTACTCCTCAACCCAAGCCGTCTGAGTCGTCCTTATCTCCAAACAGATTTGTTGTGCTGGAAACAATTGACGAAGAGGGTAATTTATCTGACAATTCAAGTGTTGAGGCTCTTAATTTGGAAGCCCCCAGCAAAAAGAAAAGAGGCCGCAAAGCTTCAGTTGTTCCTCCCACTGTTCGTGCTACGCGCTCTCAAATGCATGATAAAGCCCAAAACTGTGATTCCACAACTGTTTCCCATGACGATTAACTGTCTTTTTTGGAATCTCCGTGGAGTGGGCAACGACTCAACGGTATCTCGTCTTAAAAAGTTGATAAAGCTTCATAACATCTCCCTTTTGGCTATTAGTGAACCAAAGATAGACTGTATTAAGCTTCCTTTTCTTGCTCACCGCCTTAAATTTCGATATTTTTTTAGTAATATGGCTGATAGTATTTGGATTTTGGTGAAGTCTTCTTTCTCCTGTCAGGTTGCTCGTGACTCGGTTCAACAGCTTACAATTCAAGTTAAGCATCACACGTGGCCTCAGCACGCTTATATATCTTCAGTTTATGCTAAGTGTTTGGCTTCAGATCGTCAGAATCTATGGAGTGACATCATTGATATGGGCAGTGAATTTCAGGATTCTCCCTGGTTGGTGGGCGGTGATTTTAACATTATTTTGGCGGCTCATGAGAAAATAGGGGGCCACGGTTGGGATAGGCAAGGATCTTCAGACTTTCAAGCTGCGTTAAACGCGGCTGGTCTCACTGATTTGGGGTTTAATGGTAGTAGATTCACATGGTGTAACCAATGAGATAGTCCTGCCACCATTTTTCAACGTATTGACAGAATGGTTTGTAATTTCAGTTGGTCCTCCTTTTTTGCCACAACAAAGGTTGATCATCTCAATCGCACTTGTTCCGATCATTCCCCTCTTCTTGTCAGTATTGATCAGCACTCTCAAGCTAGGTCCTCTCAATTTCGTTTTCAGAACATCTGGTTATCTCATCCAACTTTTATTAGCACGGTTGAAACACTTGGGCAAAGACTTCGAATTCTCGCCCATGGTGAACTTTGCTTTAAAGCTTCGGGCAGTGAAATTTGCTTTAAAAGCTTGGAACAAATCAACTTTTGGAAACTTATTTCAAGCCATCAAAGATGCGGAAGATGATGTTTTAAAGAAGGAGTTAATTTATGAGGCTCAGAATTCTGAAAATAATCGAGAAGCTCTCCATCTCGCTCAAGCAAAGCTGAGATCTAAACTTAAAATGGAAGAAGACTATTGGCGGAAAAAATCTTACCTCAAATGGCTTAAAGAAGGGGTGGGCAACACTAAGCTTTTCCATGCTTCGGTTAAGCAAACTCATAACAGGCTGACTATTCACAAAATTTGCGACAATCATGGTAATGAATTGCATACCGAGGCTGATATTCGGGCTGCTGCTTCAGCCTTTTTTCAAGATCAGCTCTCTTCTTCTGTAACCTATGATTCTGATCTAATTAATGTCATTCCCAGCTTGATTTCTAATGATCAAAATAGGCTGCTCGAATCTCTTCCTACAGTTGAGGAACTCAAGTCGGTTGTTTTTTCGCTTAGTGGGGATAGCGCAGCAGAGCCTGATGGTTTCAATGGCAAATTTTATACTCATTGTTGGGACATTATCTCCCAAGATCTTCATGCGGCTATTTTAGAATTCTTTGCAGGATTTGATATTCCTAAATCCTGGACAAGTACGTCCCTCCTTTTGCTCCCAAAGTCGGCTTCGGTTACTTCTTTTAAGGACTTTAGGCCTATCAGCCTATGCAATTTTTGCAACAAGGTTCTTACTAAGCTTCTTTCCACTCGGCTTGCCAGTATTCTCCCCACCATCATATCGGAAAATCAGAGCGCTTTCACTAAGGGTCGTCTTATTCAGGATAATATTCTTCTTGACCAAGAATTATCCCAGCATTTGAGGAAAAAAGTTAATGGCTCCAATGTAATTATCAAACTTGATATGGCTAAAGCATTGATCGGGTCAAATGGGTCTTCTTAATTAAAGTTCTTCGCAAGTTTGGTTTTAGTGAATTTTTCATTGATATGATATGGCGCTCAATTTCCAATAATTGGTTTTCGGTCATGATTAATGGAAGTTCAGCGGGTTTTTTTTCCTTCTACTCTGGTATTCGCTGGTGATCCTCTTTCCCCAAGCTTGTTTATAATTGCCGAAGTCCTCAAGGAGGGGTCTCAATGGTCTCCAGTCGCAAGCACCCTCATTATGTTTATTCCACTTCTAGTGGTTGTCCCATGATTTCTCACCTTGCCTTTGCGGACGATGTGATGATTTTCTGTAATGGTAATAAGCATTCTTTATCTAAGCATCGGGATCTTCTTTCTTCTTATGAGCATTGTTCAGGTCAACTTATTAATGCCCAAAAGAGCTGCTTCATTGTTTCCTCATCTACTTCAGCAACCGGTATTATTAACATCCGGCGTTATATTGGTTTTCCTCGTGGTTCCGTCCCGATTTCTTATCTTGGCTGCCCTATTTTTGAGGGACGGAAAAAGAAGAGTTTGTTCGATCCGCTTATCGAAAAACTTCAAGCCAAAATAAATTCTTGGGCTAGTGCTTTCTTGAATCAAGCAGGGAAGGTTACTCTTATTAATTCGGTCCTTCATTCGATCCTCATGTATCAGATTGCAATATTAGACCCTCCAGGTTACACCATTCGGCTCATTAATCGAATTCTATCTAATTTCTTCTGGGGCTCTTCGGACAGTAAGCTCAAAGCTCACTGGATTGCTTGGGACAAATGCTGCCAGCCTACTAATGAGGGAGGGGTAGGTATTCGAGATATTTCCGATATGGTGAAGGCCTATTCTTTTCAATTGTGGTGGCGTTTTAGATGTCAATCTAGCCTCTGGGCCTATTTCATGCTTCGAAAATATTGCGGTTCTGATCATCCCCGAATTGCCTCTTCGACCGGTTCTCGCATTTACAAGCATGTGTTCTCGCTCGCCATACAAATTTAAAACCACATAGCCTGGATTGTTGGTCAAGGAAACTGTTCCTTGTGGCATGACAATTGGTCCCTATCAGGTTGCCTTACTCAACCAGCCGATTGTCCTTTTAATCAAGTTAAGGAGATTTTTGATTCTCCTACCCAGCTTCTTCTTAATTCTCACAGTCGGGTGAGCTCCACTGTTGTTGGCTTAATCCAAAAGCTGGGTATCACTCTCAATAATGGCCCTGATTGGCCTTGTTGGACTGCTAATGTCCATGGCAAGTTCTCCCTTGCCTCTGCCTGGGATATAGTGCGTTCTCCTTCGCCCCAAGTTGCGTCGGCCAAATTTATATGGCATAAGAATCTGCCCAGACACATCAGCCTGTTCATGTGGAAACTTTGGTTGCACAAACTTCCTCTAGATGAGAATATTATGCCTTTGGGTATTCAAATGGCCTCAAGATGTTCTTGTTGTAGGCAAGGAGAATCTGAATCTTATGATCATGTTTTCTTAAACAGCTCGGTGGCGCATAGTGTTTGGTCTTTCTTCCATAATCTGGGCTCAGTTCCTCTTCATTGCAATTCTGTTGCCCAAGCTTGTTTCAGCTGGTGGCTTCATGGTTCTAACTCTTCCATATACATTATTGCTCCCTCTATAATTTTGTGGGAATTGTTGAATTTTAGAAATCGGGTCGCTTTGACAATATTCATTCTTCGGCTGATTCTGTTATTGTTCGCGTTAAGCATCTCATTACTCACAGTATGCAAGCTGTTGGTTTCCTAGTTTCTTCTTTATCCTTTAGCTCCTCTCTTCCCCGGCCTAAACGTCTTCGTTTGCGCTCTATTCGTTCTGTCTCTTGGATTAAGCCACAAGCTGATTATCTCAAGCTCAATTCTGATGGAGCATGTCGCGCGAAAGTGCCGTGGCGTGCGTAATAGTGCCGGGGTAGTTCGTAATATGCGTTGGCCTATGAGGATATGACCGGTTTTGAGGATATGCCGTGCTCTATTTAATGGCATTTCCTGGTTCCAGTCTAATGCGGTTCAGAATGGGATTATTGAAATCGACTCTAAGGTTCTTTTTGACTGCCTTTCGGGTTTAGCCTCATCTCCTTGGTCTTGCCGTTATCTAGTTCAAGCTATCAAAAACATTATCTCGTCTTTGCATATCTCTATATGTCACTGCTTCAGAGAGGCAAATTTCGTAGCTGATGCCCTGGCAAATTTTGGTTGTGATTCTGGTCAAGATCATTATTTTTCCTCTTTAGATTCTCTTCCAGGTCGGGTGCGTGGTCTTGCTATTCTGGACAAGGAAGGCACTTCTTATATTAGGTCCTCTTAATTTTTCTAGATGTGTATCTCCAAGTTGCTAAATTATTTTTCTTCTTTGATTCATCTGCTTTTTCGATGTATTTCGTTTCGAGGTAAGGCCCCTCTGTCCCCCCGTTCAAAGGGTAAGGCTGGCTGTCCCCCTCAAGTTTGTGCTATTTTTTCATTTTAATAAATTCTCGCAGGTGCCGCCCTGCTTTCCTTAAAAAAAAATAAAAAAAAAATAAATTCCAGAGGGATCTATGGGCTAACTATGCGGTTCATTGCTTTAACTCCTCATTGACTACGACTAGCATTACCACACCTAGACTTGAGGATTAAAATTTTGAAATTTTTTTAAGTTTTTTTTTAATTATATATTTTTTAAGAAATTTGGAGATGATGACGATGACTCTTTTGATAGGAACCTAAAGGTCCTTACTATTATAGTATGCTGTTCATGACAACAACTCCGAAAATAAGAAAAAATAAAAACAGGAAAAGTAGGGTGAAGATTTAGATGGTCATCGTATAAAGAAATTTTTCTTCACCCTAGAAACATAGGTCAACTCCACTCCTCCTTAGGCTAGGACCTGCTAGGACTTTAAGCTTAAAATCCCCCCCCCCCAAACTTAATTTCTAATTTGTCATACGAGAGAATTGATGGGGATGGACAAATATCAAAAGGACATAGCGGGTCCACCTAACGAAAGAGGATGGAACTTGAGCCTCGACTCACGCTGAGTCGGGCGGAAATAACGAATGAGGATGTAACTCGGGGATCGTTCCAGGAGGCAACCCATAATAGGCGGAGACATTTTGTCCCACCGTGTTAAACCAACCAAATAGCCACTCTTGATCGGCACAAATTTGTGCCAACTGTTGATTAGCCATTTGGTTTTCTAAGGAAACCTCTTCTAGCCTATTGGAGATCCCAACGAGCGGGTCCTCCTCCTCCTCTTCGGGTTCCTCCCCTTGAGGAACCCTCACTCTCGGCTGCTGGTGGTGCTCAAACAAAATGGCCCTAGTAATGGCCGGACCAGCCTTCAGCCTCTCCGCGTGTTTGGGCCATCTCACGCCTGCCCTCCTACACAACTCGGTAATCAAATGCGGGAACACGAACCCCGTATTCGTCCTACCTCTAATAAGGTTCTTGATTTGGCCGTTGATCAAACGGCCAACATCAACAGACCCACCAGACATAATGGTGTAGGTCAAGACAGCCCTCTCCCAAGTCACCGTATGTTGGTGACTGGAGGGCATGAGACGTCCACAAATAAATTTGAACACGGGCTTGGCCGTGTTCTGGAGGAAGGACTCCTCCATGGTGCGTGGACCAAAGGGTGGATTACGGTTGTAGGTCCACACCACACCAGGGAGGGCGATGGTCGCATTGACCACCTCGACAGGGATAGTGGGGGGTTGGAGGTGTGTGCTAAAATCATCGCCACCAACCGCAAAGTTGGAGGTGCCGAAATAGTTGTTAATGCTTTGGGACGAAAAATCTACTACGGCGTCCCTAACATTAACGGTGTCTAATACACCCCCATCTATGCCAATGTTGCCATTGGCATAGAATTCTCGGACAATGGGCACTATGGTTGCCCCTTGTGGAGAATCTATCAAACGCCCCCACCTACGAGCTATCAAATTTGGACGGAGGCCAAATTCTTCAACCTTGAATCCCCTCTCGGGCACCAAGGACTTGGAGAGTTTGGCCGTATATCGTTCTAAGGCCTCGTAGGACACAAATCGGGTAAGGTCAAAATTTTGTTTCTCCTCCTGAACAGGGCCGGAGGACGAAGCACCGGTATTTCTACACTTTCAAAACATTTTGTTTGAGTAAAAATTAAAAACTAAAGTTTTACAAATAAAATAAGTTTTATAGTTTTAAAATAAAAATTAAAAAGCTAATTCTAAAGCATGCAAAAAAATTTATCTACGTTAAAAATTATCTAGCACCCTAGCATGCAAATATTTGACGTAAGAAATTAAAGAGGGTGATAGTGTTACTTGTTTGCAGCCTAGATGAAGAGTGTAGCCGGAGTGTTTGGGGCAGCCGGGTATACCGCTTAAGATTAGCGGGTTTGTATGGAAATTGTTTTGGGGTGCAGTTCCAGTTGATTTGGTGCTTCATATTAAAAAAAGTTCCTATTGTTTCCAAGTGTGTCTGTTGTTCCTCTTCTACGGCCCAGGAATCTATCTCCCATTTATTTCTTTGGTCTGAAGTTGCTCAGGATATTTGGCTGCGTTTTGCAAATGCGTTTGCGAAAGTCCCTCTCTATAATTCGATAGCCCACCTTTGTGACATTTGGTTGAAAGGTGCCTCGGCTAGAACTCAAGTAGGTCTATGCCGTATAGGTATAATGCAGTTTACTTGTTGGGAAATCTAGAAAGCCCGATACAGAGCGGTTTTTGATAATATCCCTATGTGCAAAGTGCAGATTTACAGAAATATTATTCAACATCTTCAAGACATGTTTTTCAACTTTGTGCCCAAGGCTCCTAGCAATCGTTTGGGGAAGCTCGGTCTGAATTTTTTGAACATTTCTATTTGTCATCCTTTGATTCGATACGGCCAATGGATTCGTTGGGAAGCTCCGCCGGATAATATGGTTAAATTAAACACTGATGGTTCAGCTCGAACTGGGGTCTGTTCGGGGGAGGTGTTATCCGAAATTCTAAAGGTCAGTTCATAGCTGCTTTTTCCAATTTTTATGGTCCGGGTACCAATATCAAAGGGGAGATTCTTGCCTTACGTGATGGTCTTCAGTTGTGTCGTTCATTGGGTTTTCATTCGGTGATTGTAGAATCTGATTCTCAAGTGGCTGTGCAAGTGATCCAGAATAGATGTCGTTCTCCTTGGGCCTTTGAATATCTTATCCGTCAATGTATCTCTTTGGTTGGGGGCTATAGTATCCATCATGTCTTCAGAGAACGTAATAGAGTTGCTGACAGTCTGGCGGCGGAAGGTCATTCCCATCAGATGCATTTCCTTTTTGAGCATACAGTCCATCTTCCTATTTTGGTTCGTCAATCCCTCCGTCAGGACTTGATAGGCATTTATGATTATAGGAAATCTTAATTCCTTTGGTTGTATCTGTTTTAGAGGTCAGGCTCCTTTGTCCCCCCTTGTTTTGGTAAGGCTGGTTGTCCCCCTCATGTTTGTATTCTGTTTTTTATTTTAATAAAATGCCGTAGGGTGCCGTCCCTGCTTCCTCCCAAAAAAAAAAAAGCCGGAGTGTTGAGCTTAGATCGGCGTCGGCAACGGAATGTCTTTTTCTTTCTTCAAAAATTCTTCACTTCAATGGGGTGCAATGGTGAATGTGATGGAGGTGGAAGATGAAGAGTTTGGAGAGGGAGGAGAGGATCTCGTAATGTGTGTCGGAATATGGACCGATCTGCCGGAATTTTTGGAGGAACTGGGTGGCTGCTGCTGTTGCTTGAGGGAGGGAGAGAATTTTCTGTGGTGATTTGTGAAGAAAACCCGGCAGTCTTTATATAAGGGGACCTTGCGGTCCCAAGGTCTGCCATACCTTGCGTCCGCAAGGTCGGCAGTCAAAGCGGTTGGCCTTCTTGTCATTCCCCACGTCTGGCTGTACGTATTCACGAGACTTGCATTTACTGAGGGCCTTGCGGTCACAAGGTCCTCCACACCTTGCGTCCGCAAGGTGGGCAGATTTCTTCCCACTTGATTTTCTTTCTTCCTTTTCAGCAGTTTTGCAGTTTAGCCCTTCTGTTAACTTCTGTTATGTTTTGTATCTTTCCTGTATGCAAAAACTTGACAAAAACTCTAGACTAAAAATATTAGTAACATATAAATACAACACTAAGATGTTTTTCTCCCCCAAACTTGAATTTTGGCATATTTAATTAAAAATTAAATGTACAAAAATTAAATTTAACGGTGAAAAACATATTTAAACTAATTATAAAATAAATAACATTCAAAATAGTGGGTTGCCTCCCACATAGCGCCTTTGTTTAACGTCTTTGGCTCGACCAAACTGCAAGCCTAATCTCGGGGTGGTTCATTGTCAGCCAAACGGATTAACTCAATTGTTCGTTCAACTGACATCGGCTCTAAATATGGCTTGAGTCGGTGTCCATTAACTTTGAAAACTTCATTATTTTTAGGGTTTTGAATATCAACAGCTCCATGAGGATAGATTCGTACTATTATAAAGGGACCAGACCATTTAGATTTTAATTTTCCGGGAAATAACCTTAATCTAGAATTAAAAAGTAACACTTTCATCCCTGGATGAAACATTTTGTTAGCTAACCCTATATCATGATATTTCTTGGTCTTTTCTTTATACGTTTTTGCATTCTCATATGAATTCAACCTATGTTCTTCTAATTCATTTAATTGAAACAATCTTTCCTCTAATCTAAATTTAATTATTTAAGAGCCCAATAGGCTTTGTGCTCAATTTCAACTGGTAAATGGCAAGCTTTTCCATATACCATTCTGTATGGACTCATGCCTATGGGTGTCTTAAAAGCAGTTCGGTATGCCCATTAAGCATCCTTAAGTTTAGATTCCTAATCCTTGCGATTAGGCCTAACAGTCTTTTTCTAATACTGCTTTTATTTGTCTATTGCTAACTTCTACTTGGCCAGATGTTTGAGGATGATAAGGTGTAGCTAACTTGTGAGTTACACCATGTTTTCTAAGGACATTGTTGAACAACTTATTGCTAAAATGAGTTCCTTGGTCACTTATTATGGCCTTAGGTACTCCATACCTAGCAAACAAATCTTCTACGAATTTAACCACTGTTTTTCCATCATTGGTCTTGGTTTCTACTGCTTCAATCCATTTAGATACGTAATCTATTGCTACTAAAATATACTCACAATTATTTGACACTGGAAAAGGACCCATGAAATCAATACCCCAGACATCAAAGATTTCAACAACCAAATTAATATGCAAGGGCATCTTGTTTCTCTTTCCTATTCCACCTATTCATTGACATTTATCACAGGTTCTGTAAAATAATTGACAATCTATGAAAACAGTAGGCCAATATAAACCTGATTGCAGAATTTTTCTAGCAGTTTTGTTTCCACTAAAATGACCTCCACAAGAGTATCCATGGCAAAATTTCATAATACATTGTTGGTCTTTTTCTGGAATACATCTTCTTATTAAAGAATCTGAACATATTTTGTATAAATGTGGTGCTTCCCAAAAATAATTTTTCGTTTCTGCCAAAAATTGCTTCTTTTCATAATGATCAAAATCCGGATTAATGATATCAGACACATAGTAGTTGACAAAATCAGCATACCAAGGGTCTGAATCTTTAATGACTAAAAGTTACTTATCAGGAAAATTGTCATTTATGGGAACAGGATCATCAAGAAATTGACGTTCAAGCAAGGGTGAAAATTTTAATCTGGACAAATGGTCGGCTACGACATTCTCAGTTCCCTTTTTATCTTTGATAGTAATGTCAAATTCTTGTAACAATAACATCCATCTAATTAATCTTGGTTTAGCATCTTTCTTACTTAACAGATATTTTAATGCAGAATGATCAGAAAATATAATCACCTTTGATCCTAACAGATATGATCTAAATTTTTCTAAAGCATATACTACTGCTAAAAACTCTTTTTCTGTAGTTGTGTAATTCATTTGAGCATCATTTAGAGTTCTACTAGCATAGTGGATCACATGAGGCTTTCTATCTATCCTTTGTCCTAACACGGCTCCAATTGCAAAATCTGATGCATCACACATGATTTCAAAAGGAAGAGACCAATCAGGGTCGGATAAAATAGGGGTAATAGTTAATTTTTCTTTTAATAAATATAAAGCTTCTAAGCATTCTTTATGAAAAATAAATTCTGTATCTTTGGCTAGCAGAATACATAGAGGTTTACAGATTTTGGAAAAATCTTTAATAAATCTTCGATAAAAACCAGCATGCCCAAGAATACTTCTAACACCTTTAACTGAAGTGGGAGGGGGTAGTTGCGAAATAACTTCAATTTTAGCTTTATCAACTTCAATGCCTTTATTTGAAACAACATGCCCTAAGACAATTCCATTTTTGACCATGAAGTGACTTTTCTCCCAACTTAAAGTCAAATTTGCTTCACAACATCTTTTCAGGACTGATGTATGATTTTCTAAGTAATGATCAAAAGAATTTCCAAAAACTGAAAAATCATCCATGAAAACTTCCACACACCTTTCAACTAAGTCTGAAAATATAGAAATCATGCATCTTTGAAAAGTAGCTGGTGCATTACACAACCCAAAAGGCATTCTCGTAAAAGCAAAAATACCAAAGGGACATGTAAAAGTTGTTTTCTCTTGGTCTTCGGGTGCAACCGGGATCTGATTGTACCCAGAAAAACCATCAAGAAAGCAATAATATTCATGACCGGCTAATCTTTCAAGGATTTGATCAATAAATGGCAAAGGAAAGTGGTCTTTTCTAGTTGCCGCATTTAATTTTCGCAAATCAATGCACATTCTATAACCAGTTATTGTTCTTGTAGGGACTAATTCATCTTTCTCATTTTTAACCACCGTAATTCCTGACTTTTTAGGAACTACTTGAACAGGACTAACCCATTTACTATCTGATATATGGTAAATTATACCCGCATCTAAGAGCTTAATGACTTCTTTTCTTACAACTTCTTCCATGTGTGGGTTAAGCCTCATTTTCCTTTCTCTTGAAGGTTTACTACCTTCTTCTAGATGTATTTTATGCATGCACATAGATGAACTAATTCCTTTTAAATCAGCTAAAGACCATCCTAAAGCTTCTATATGTGTCCATAAAACTTTTAACAAACTAGCTTCTTGCTCTTCTGTTAAGTCGGCTGCTATAATAACAGGCAAAGTGTTACCTTCCCCTAAAAATGCATATTTTAAATGCGGTGGTAATGACTTTAATTCTTCAACTTTAGGAGAATTAATGGAGGGCATAAATTCATAATTTTCTGCTTTAATAATTTCTTTTATTTTAGCCTTCTCATTCTCCTCTTTACTATCTTCTTTATTTTCTTCCTCAATATTCTCTATCTCAATTTCTTCAAAGAGAGATTTCAAAATCTCTACTTCATCTTCCTTAATTTCATTACTTGCTTTCTCTACTTTTTCAGATTTATCAGAACTATTTTCTGATTCCTTCTCTCTATCTTCTTTATCTTTCTTTTTACTAGCTTCTAACTTTTCTCTCTCTTGTCTTTCTTCCTCTTCTATTTCTCTTTCAATCTCATCAATGTCAATTTTTGTGGGAGGGATAGGACTATCATCATATACTATGAATCTATCTCTCTCATAATCTTCCTCTTCTTCAAAAGTTTCAGTTGATAACTTTTCAATTTCATCTATTGAAAAACATGCACTTATGTCACTAGGTCTATTCATAGCATCGAAAACAGAGATTTCAACAGTTTCTCCTAGGACTGACATTGTGAGTTTACCATTTTTCACATTAATCATTGTATTGGCAGTAGCCATAAATGGTCTGCCTAACAATATTGGGACTTCATTGTTTATGCAAATCTTCCTTTCCATCTCTAGAACCATAAAGTCAACTGGAATGATTAGTTTATCAACCTGAACTAGGATGTCTTCCACTATATCCAGGGGATATTTAACTGAACGATCAGCTAATTGTAATTGCATAGTAGTGGGTTTTAGTTCTCCTAACCCTTACTGTTTATAGACCACAAAAGGCATCAAATTAATACATGCTCCTAAATCTAGCATTGCTTTCATCTTTTTAGAGCTTCCCAAGGAAACTTGGATATTAAAGCTACCAGGATCTTTTAACTTAGGGGGTAATTCTGGTTGTAAAACAGAACTTACGTTTTCAGAAACAATAATCTTTTCATTATTTTCAAACTTGTGTTTCTTAGAGTGAAGATCTTTGAAAAACTTTGCATAAGCTGGAATATTCTTAATAACATTAAGCAAAGGGAGATTAACATTCACTTTGGATAACATATTATAAATTTCCGTAAATTGTTTGTCCATTCGGTTTTTCATAAGTCTTCTTGGAAACGGAATTGGAGGAACACAAGGTGGTGGAGCCACATAAGGTTCCTCTTCTTCTTGATCTAACCCTTTTTCAACTTCTTCTGGATTATCTTTATTTTGAACCTCTTTTTCTTGTTCTCTATTTGGAACCTCTGATTCTACTTCTACTTCTTGATTACTTGATTTATCATTCTCTTTATTACTAACACTATCTTTTTCGATTTCCTTTTCAATTTCTTTTTCAGAATTTTCTACTGTAATAGGCACTTTAGAAGAAGGATCAGGATCACTTACCTCTTCACCTATTTCTTTACCGCTTCGCAAAACGGTGATTGACTTGGCTTGCTCGGTTTGACTAGGGAACTTCCCTTCTTCTCTTTTATCAACTTCAGAATTTGCAATATGCTTCTTTAGATTTTCAATCTCTTCGAGCATATATTTCATCAATGCTGCTTGCCCTTTACTTGCTCCATCTTGTCTTGGAGCTTCTTCTATTCTCAACTGATTTTGATTTGGAAATTGTTGTGGTTGAGGCTGGAATTGTTGAGGTTGCAAAGGCTTATTTCCTCCCCAAGAAAAGTTAGGATGATTCCTCCAACCAGGATTATATGTGTTTGAATAGGGATTATTCCTTGGCCTTTGAGGGTACATATTCATAGCATTAGCCTGTTCAGAATACATAGCACTTAATGGACAAAAATTTGTAGCATGAGAATATAATCCACATAAAGCACATGCTTCTTGAATTTGCCAATTTTCAAATTGAGCTTGTGTATTTGAATTATCTTGAATCTGATATAGACCTCTACTTTTTCCGCTAGCACTTTTCTGTTGAGAATTAATACTTAACATCTCAAATAATTCCTCTAGTGCTTCTGGTGTCATTCTATTAATAGAACCATCAACTGCACTATCAACCATTGTTTGTAAGCCTAGCGAAAGACCATGATAAAATTGAAGCACTAACACATGTTGAGCCAAATTATGATGAGGACACATAATGATCAGATTTTTAAATCTATCCCAAGACTCATGGAATGTTTCACCTGGTTCATTTTGGAATGACATGATTTGTTTTCTGTATTCAGTAAGAGATGCATGCTTATAGAATTTACTCATAAACAAATCATATAATTGAGCCCAAGTATAAACACTACTAGGTGTCAAGTTCATAAACCATCGCTTTGCCAACTCTTTTAATGCACTGGGAAAATATTTCATTTTAATTTGATCTTCAGTCAACCCTCCTAAAGGAAAGGTACTCATCATGTATTCATATTCTGTTAAGAAACTGACAGGATCTTCGTGAGGCATTCCATGAAAAGATGGTATTGCATTAAAATAATGACCTTTTAACTCAAAATTCCTTACAGCATCTGGCAAGACTAAACATGATGTAACTACATTTAGTGAAGGTCTACTAAAGTCATTAATAGTTCTTTGATTTATCACTACTTCCATATTTCTTCTTGCAGGTTCTTCTTCTTCTTGATTCCTGTTGACTGGGTCAACTGGATTTTCAGGATTTCTATTATTATTATTATTCTCTTCCATTGGAGAATCAACCAGAGGATCCTCTTGATTCAATTGATTTTGATTATCAGGCTGAGAAGCTTGACTTTTAAGATCTTCTTGATTTCTTCCAATAATATTAATATCTTGATTTAATTCTACCAATTTAGGATTCAAAGATCGACGACCGTGCATAAAAATAATTTAAAGCAATTTAGAAACAACTAACTATTTTGAAACAAAATAAAATCTTTTTGTATTTTTTTTATTTTTATAAAAACTGAAAATTAAACTAACAACTAAATTAAATTAAAAACTACACTACCAACAAACTAACTATGTGAACTAGCTTGTCCCCGGCAACGGCGCCAAAAACTTGATCGATGTTTTAATTAATCTTTTTCCTTGCAAGTGGACAAGACTATTATAGAATAGTATTGGAAGCAAGGGTCGAACCCACAGAGACAAGTGATCACGAACAGTGCAATTTATTGATAACAATTTATTAATCTAAAGGGGGTTTTTATATTTATTTCTATTCTAAACTACTATTTATATTTAGATGTTTAACTAATTAGCAGTAATTACAAATATGAAGATCTTATGGTGGGTGGCAATCTAGGATTCTGGATTTCACTTGTATCTCCTTTATGTTCAATTCATAATAATTATCATTCAATATCTTGGGTTCGTTCACTAAAGATAGATATAGTCTGTTGAACAATTGGTTTAACCTCCATCCCCGCAAAATTCATCCATACTATATCCTAAGCACATGAACTTTAATCTAGCTGTCACCTAGATTTATGATCTATCTGTCACCTAGATCATGTATGAACCTGGTCCTAACTTATCACTCTCGTGCATCGATAGGTCCAATTTATTGTGATGGTGAGCCATTGTACGACATATGCACATTGGTCATGCATTTATCCGCACCTCTAGGCCTTTATTATTTGCGATTACATTCATTTGTTCAAAGCAAAATAATATAGGGATTGATAATCAACACAATCAACAAGAATTTGAATGAACATACTGATGAATTAAAACATAAATTCGATACAAGTTACCTCCCACCTCCTAGATTATGGATGATTTAGTTCATCATAGACAATGAACAACACTTGGAGATGATTGGAAACATGATTTTGATCTTCAATACTTGTATTTACACAATCTAATTATAATATACAATCTAAAAACTACCTAAAATCTACCTAAGACTGCTTCCAGCCGTTTTTCTCCTTATTGCTCTCGGGATCCAACTTCTATATATACTCGGGAGTTGTAATTCAATCGAACCACTGTGCGAAAATCCGAAAATCACGCATTCTGACCACCTTGCGGTCGCAAGGTGTTGAGTACCTTGCGTCTGTAAGGTCTCCAGTGTGTTTGGCCTTGGAATGCTTGACTTTGCCCGTACTGCCTACCTTGCGGTCGCAAGGTCTGATGTACCTTGCCTCCGCAAGGTCTTCAGAATCGACAGACTTCACTTTTTCTTCATTTTTCTCTTTTGGCCCTTCTTGAAATTTGCACTTAAAACACTGGAGTTTGGCATATTTTTACTAATAACCCTGAAACTTACAAAACTCACCGAAAACATATATTAGTAGTCAAAAACCTCGTGAAGTAACATAATTTAAGTCATAGAAGCATATAAAATCGACGTATAAAATACATCGATCAATAGGATTTCACAGGTTCAGCGGAAGACCTCTTCAAGGCTTCACCGAAAGACCTGCTTCAACATACAACGGCAGACCTTGTCTACACTCGGTCAATCATGACGTGTCCAATCAAGAAATTTTTAATGGATTAATTTAAGTTTATCTTTATCAAGTTTGAATTTAAATTGAGACATTCCCTGACATCTCAGACCATTTTCCGAAAGCGGGGAAGACTTTCGCAGCGAACAAGAAAGCAGGCAGACTATCACCTACTGTCTGTAACAACTCTCACAGATCTGACTTCCAGATTGCCCAACTTCCAGTCTCTGCAAAAGATCTCTGTACCCATTCCCTGCTCGATATCTGTGAAGACGAAATTCTTGAAAGACAACTCCATGCATTTAATGCATTCAACCTAATAGAGTTGTTAAGTCTTCGTTTTCTCCAACGGATCTCCAGAATGCTCCTGCTATAAATGCTGCCATTAAAGACTGAAGAAACACACTTGATGAAATGCTCTGAAAATCTACAACAACTCTAAGTCATTATACTCAGTGCATTCAAAGATCCTGAACAGATCATGAAGTCCTCGTCAACAACAAGAAGCTGTGCATCAACATTTATTTTTGTACTTCTTGTTGTTTTCATTCTAAGATATTCTTCTGCACGAATTAAATATCCTGTTTACACAGATATTTAATTCCTTAACCCCCAAACACAAGTCAATATTTTGTACACGATCCATTGGGAATATTCTTTGTAATACATCTAGTGGAAAACATAGTGCACTATTTAAATCCAAGGTTGACTGCCTTGGTGGTGGACGTAGCACTTTTTATAGTGTGAACCATCCCAAAATACTTGTGTTAATTCCTTTACTGTTTGTCTACTTATTGAACTGCTTATTACTTTGTTTATCTTTATCCTTTATGGCAAACTTTAATAACCTGTTAAGGTCTACTGGTAGTCCTTATTGGCAGACTTGAACCAGCTTCCTTGAAAGACTTCCGCTACTTAAATCTTTTCAAATAGATTGTAAGTACTTTTCAAAGAACTTACTTAAAATTTTTAAGTGTATAATAAGCTATTCAACCCCCCCCTTCTAGCTTATTATTATGCCCGTTGGGACCCACAATTGGTATCAGAGCTTTACTCTTTGAAAACTAGTTTTTCCGAGATTAAACTCTTGAGAGATTCGATCCAATGGCACAAACACACTACATGCTGCCTACATCAAATGCGAACCACGTACCAATATTGGACGAAGGTCATTTCGATGTTTGGAAGGATAAGGTAATGCGTTTTATGAACTCAATTGACAACAGATTATGTAAGTGTGTTATTGCAGGACAACATGTACCAATGAAGGCCAACCTTCTAGCCTCCATCGCTGGGAATCCTGCCGAAGTTCCCAAAGAAGAATCAGAATGGAGAGAGGACAACAGAAACTGGTAGAGCTTGATAGTAAAGCAATCAATATCATTACTAGCTCTCTAGACACAAGCACATACCAGCAAGTGATCTGATGTACTACTGCAAAAGAGATGTGGGAAGCTCTTGTGGAATACTTGGAAGGAGACCAAGACACAAGAGATAACAGAAAATACACATACATCCAGCAGTTTGACTCCTTCAAAAAGGATCCAAAGGAAACCTTAAGACAAGCATACGATCGCTTCAGTGAAGTAATTAATAGCTGCTTTTCTCTTGGTAAAACCTATGACAAAAATGAAATGAACATGAGGTTTCTAGGCTCTCTAGGTAGCTTATGGCATGTTAAGACCACTGCTATGAAAAAATCCAAAAACTGAAACGAGATGACTCTTCGTAGTCTCTACGCAAGTTTGAAGGTTTATGAGCTCCAAGGAAATCAAGCTCTAGAGCAGGACAAACAGTTCAGAACTGTGTCCTTGCCAGCCATGATCCAAGAAGAAACCACTGTTGAAAACAAACCTTCCACTTCCTCCAGTGAAAACGATTTTCTCTCAGATGAACAATTTGCTATGTTTGTAAAACGTTTTCAAAAATTTGCAAAATATGGAAGGAAAAACACACACCAACAGCCTTTTAGAAAGACTGGTGAAAACTCATCTAAAGAAGAGCTTGTGCGTTACAATTGTAGAAAACCTGGTCACTTTGCCTCCAAATGTCCAAAGCCAAAATTTGAAGCATACCGAAGACCTACTTATAAAAAATTTCAAAAACAAAAAGGTATGTTGGCTGAAGAAATAGAAGACAAACAGGTTGCTGCATGGTTTGAGACTGATTCAGAAGAGGAAGAGGTTGATTGTGAGCAAGCTAACATATGCTTAATAGCTCATGATTCAGGTCCCACCTATGACTCTGAAAATGAAGTCGAAGTCTCACCTAGTCCCTTAGATAAAAGTGATATCAACTGTGAGAACTTCAGTAAGGAAGAACTTCTCAAGGATAATCAAGTTATGTTTGAAGAGTTCAATTCCTTTAGAGTAGCCTATGTAAAACTCGCCAAGAACTGTGAGAAACTTACTCCTGAGAAATCTCTGATGGCAGCTGAGATTCAAACTCTCAATAACTGTCAACAAGAAAGTATCAAGCTCAAAGGAGAAAACAAATTCCTTTGTGACAAAATTGAATGTCTAACTGAGCACATCAAAGGACTTGACCTAGAGAAAATTGTCTTACAAAAGAAAATTGGCTCCTGGAACAGCTCCAAGGATGCCTTCGAAGAAATCCTTTCAAGCCAAAAATCTTGTAAAGATAAATCTGGCATAAGATACTCGGATGAGCCCAGTATGACATTCCCATCAGTCACAGAGAAAGGTGAATCCTCCGAGACTGCTAATGATATCTCCTTCTCTAAACAGACATTCGGAAACAAGGGGAAACAAGGCCTTGGTTATTCAAGTGTTCCTTATGTTTACCCCAAAGCTCAGAAACGGAAAGCCAAGATTACTGATTCAGATGAGAAACCTGAGAAAGTAACGGTAGAGAAACTAAAGTCTGCTCAAGCAACAACTCGCTAAGGCAAAGTCCGGCGGTAGACCTACTAAATCTCTACCGGTGACTATCAAGTTTGTCTATGAAACAGGCAAGACACCTGTACCTGTTGAAAGTAAACTTAAAGGTATTCTGCCGAATCCTCCTAAAAAGGTAATCAACAAACAAGCCAAAGCTAAGTCTGGTGGTAACATACCTAGGAAGATCCAAAAGAAACCAATTAAGTCTACCATCAACAAGCAAGCTGAACCAAGAATGGATGTTAAGAAAAAGGATAATCATAATCACTCTTCAGCTAAAGCCACTGACAGTTTTCTATGGAACTTCCATTTATGTCATTCTTGCAATTGCCTAGGCCATATGGCCCCAGAATGCCTGCTAAGGTTCACTCCAAAATCTGAGAGACCTAGTTCTCTCAAGGTTAGGCAGGTATGGGTCCCAAAAGGTTGCTAATCCTTAGGACCCAAAAGAAAATAAAGGGGACCTTGTTTCTTTAAATCTTTTTCAGGAATGCTTCATGGCTATAGATTCAGAAAATAAAGACATCTGGTACCTAGACAGTGGCTGCTCAAGACACATGACAGGAAACAGAAGTCTACTCACAGAAATAGCTGAAGCCACAGGACCCACTATTATCTTCGGAGATAATGCAAGAGGAAAGACAATTGGATATGGCTCAATCACTAGAGGAAGTATCTCCATCAACAAAGTTTCTCTAGTGAGCGGCTTAAAGCATAATCTTCTGAGCATATCCCAATTCTGCGACAAAGGATTAATCTGCCAATTTAACTCCAACCAGTGCCTCATCAAAGATCGTGAATCCTGCTCTACAATACTGACCGACAATAGACAAGGAAACGCCTATGTCGTGGACTTAAATCTTCTAGGGAGATTTTCCAGCCTTTGCCTAGTTGCTAACAACGTTCGTGACAATAGTTGGCTATGGCACAAGCGTCTCAGTAACCTCAACTTCAAGCACCTCTCCAAGCTCTTCAACTTCTGCATATGGATCTCTTAGGACCAATCACTACAGTCAGTATTTTTGGTGACAGGTATACACTTGTAGTAGTTGACGACTACTCTAGGTTCACCTGGATTGAAACAATGACTTCAAAAGATGAGACATACGATCTAGTCACCGCTCTTTTCAGAAGACTTCAAACTCAAAAGCTTGAAGACATTAGTGACATAAGATCAAACAATGGCACTGAATTCAAAAACAACGATGTAGAAAGATACTGTGATGACCATGGGATCGGCTACAACTTCTCTGCTGGCGGAACTCCTCAACAAAATGGTGTAGCTGAACGGAAGAACAGAACACTGATTGAAGCAACAAGAACTATGCTAGCAGAAGCAAATCTTCCAAATTACTTCTGGGCAAAAGCCGTCAACTCTGCATGTTTTACCCAGAACAGATCCCTGGTAAACAAGTTTCATAACAAAACTCTATATGAAATATGGAGAGGAAGAACCCCAAACATAGGATTTTTTAAAATCTTCATCTATAAATGTTTTATTCTTCATAATGGAAAAGAATATAGAGGAAAATTTGATGCAAAATCAGTCAAAAGAATTTTTTTGGGGTATTCCAAATATTCAAAAGATTTTCGCATTTTCAGTAAAACTCATTTAAAAATCTTACAATATGTGCATGTTTCTTTTGATGAATATGACTTGTTAGAGCCTAGAAAGGCTCCAAATGTTGCTAATGATTCTAATAATGTTGAGATAGGTACAAAAACAGCATCTACTTCCACTCCTCTTCAGAATCCTGCAACAGCAGATCCTTCCTATACCGCTAACCCTTCACCGACAGACTTCAAATCTGCCGATACTAGTTCCAACTCTTCTGTTGACCCAGAACCCATCTCTTCTGTCTTACCCCCAAACACCTTTGCAGATCACTCATCCTTCTTGTTCACCAGAAAATGAAGGTTTCGAAGATCCTATCTCTTCTAAACCAGATTTTGACGAATCTCCTTCTCAACCTACTCCAGAATTCTTAAGGAAAGAACCCACCAGAAGTGATCTTCCTCCAACCATTATTGAAACAAGAGATCATCCTATTTCTCAAATCATTGGTGATCTCAACTCAGGAGTTCGTACGAGGAATAGAGTTCGAGATGAGACTATATTTGCATATGCATTCGTATCAGAAATCGAGCCAAAGAAGATTGATGAAGCTATTGGAGATCATAACTGGATTGAAGCTATGCAAGAAGAGCTGAACTAGTTTGAAAGATGCAAAGTGTGGAGCTTAGTTCAAAGGCCGACTGATCATCCAGTTATCGGCACCAAATGGGTTTTCAGAAACAAAAAAGATGAAGATGGGAATGTCACCAGAAACAAAGCTAGATTGGTTGCTCAAGGCTACCGACAGGAAGAAGGAATTGACTTCGATGAAACATTTGCTCCTATTGCTAGATTAGAGGCAATCAGACTCTTTCTAGCCTATGCATCGTTCATGGACTTCAAAGTGTATCAGATGGATGTGAAGAGTGCCTTTCTGAATGGTGATCTTCAAGAAACGGTATACGTTGAACAACCTCCAGGATTTGCCATTCAAGACAAACTGGATCATGTCTACCGACTCAAGAAAGCTCTCTATGGCCTAAAGCAAGCTCCCAAAGCTTGGTATAAAACTCTTTCCAAGTTCTTAATAGAACAAGGATTCGCGAGAGGAAGGATAGACACTACTCTGTTCATCCTCAAGCACAAAGGTCATTCTCTTCTGGTACAAATCTATGTGGACGACATCATCTTTGGATCGACTAACCAAATCCTGTGCAAGAGATTCGAGAAGCTGATGCAAAGCAAGTTCGAGATAAGTATGATGGGAGAACTTACCTACTTTCTAGGACTGCAGATTCAACAGACTTCCGAAGGAATCTTCATCAGCCAAACCAAATATGCAAAGGAACTCATCAAGAAATTTGGTCTTGATTCAGCTAAAGGATTTGAGACTCCAATGTCTACCGACTGCCATCTTGATAAAGATGAAAAGGGAAAGCAAGAGAACATGACCAAGTACCGAGGAATCATAGGTTCACTTCTTTACCTTACTGCCAGTAGACCTGACATTATGTTTGCTATTTGTGTTTGTGCAAGATTTCAGGCAGATCCAAAGGAATCACATTTGTTTGTTTTTTTTTTAGGAAACGGGGGCGGCACCCTGCATATTTTTATTAATAAGAAAAGAAAATACAAACTTGAGGGGGACAACCAGTCTTGCCCTTATAATGGGAGGACAGAGGAGCCTGACCTCTAAAAAGGAAATACAATCGACAGGAGAAAACTTAAAAAGAAAACAAATCAAACTATCTAGAACGTCTAAGATATGGAGTACCATCTTTATCCAGAAACATAGCACCACAGATACGAGGGGGAAGATCTTGAGCAGAGACAAAGATGGAATTAGATGAGGAATCACATCCCAAATTAGCTAGAAGATCAGCTACACAGTTAGCTTGTCTGAAGCAATGAACAATCTGAAAATCCATATCTTTATGAATGGCTAACACCTGATTGATGATGAACCAACACCGCCAAGGAGGTTTATGACCATTAATAAGACAATCAACCAAAGTCTTGGAATCTAGCTCAACAATTGCCTTACGGAAACCAAAGTCACGGAGTAATTTAACACCATGCAGAAGAGCTTTAGCTTCAGCTAGAGTGTTGGTACCAACCTCATAAAAATCAGAGAAGGCAAAAATGAAGCTACCATTGGAATTGCGAATGATACCTCCACCTCCACTATAGCCAGGATTACCTCTAGAAGCCCCATCTGCATTAAGTTTAACTATATTTGAAGAGGGAGGAATCCAACGGACCAGTTTAAATTTAGGACTCGAAGGCAGCCCGGAAGCACTAAAGTTGGTGGCGTTATAGATTTGGAGATCAGCTCTAATCAACTTGGAAAGGCCAGCAAAAGAGAGACCCGATTTTTCATATAGGAGTGAATTCCTATTTTTCCAAAGATTCCAAAGGATGAGACATGGCAGAAGAATAAGGGCCAAAGAGCTAGGAGAATGAAGCCACCAAACGTATCATCAGATATGTTTCATCAACAACAAATCTAGGCATCTGGTATTCCAAACACAACAACTTCGATCTAGTTGGATACTCAGATGCAGATTATGCGCAAGGTGAGCGTAGAAGCAGTGGGACTTGTCAATTTCTTGGAAATAGACTTGTCTCATGGTCATGGAAGAAACAAGGATCGGTTGCAAACTCCACCACAGAGGCAGCATACATTGCTGCCAACAGCTGTTGCTCTCAACTTCTATGGATGAAGCAACAATTAGTGGACTACAACATCAAGACTGCAAATTATCCAATTATGTGTGACAACAAATCAGCAATTTCAGTCTCCAAAAATCTAGTGATGCACTCGAAGACAAAACACATTGATATCCGTTATCACTTCCTCAAAGATCATGTGGAGAAAGGTAACATCAGTCTGAAATATGTTCCAACTGAAAATCAATTGGCTGACATTCTCACAAAGCCACTGGATGCCACCGGGTTTGCTTATTTAAGGAGAAATCTTGGTATGATTGATCCTACTGCTTAAAATTCAATATCATAATTTTTTTTATATATCGGTAGACTTAGTCTTATACTGACCGGAAGACGTAACTTTCCCTTTAACGGAAGACTTAAAGGTTAGTATCTTTACTTAGTCTATTTTAGTTAAAGAGGTTTCTAAAGCAAAAAGGGGGTCAAGAGTAAAATATTTTTACTTAGAAAATATCTTAAGTTCCCGCTTTTGAACTAATATTTATTCTTTAAATAGACCTTGAACCGCCCTTTCCAAAACTTTACGAAACCCTTTTGTCTAAAATATTTCTCTCTCTATTCAAACCCTCTCTCTCTCTCTCTCTCTCTCTCTCTCTCTCTCTCTCCCCGTTCATCTGCTCTCTTCATTTCCAAATTCTTCTTGTTTCTTCTTCTCAACAACAACAATGGTATGTTCTTCTCTACTCTACTACTTGCTATTTATTGTTTACTGTTTCGTATTTCATCTCTTAGGCAAATTGTTTTTGAATACAAAAGGTCGCTTTCGCGTAACTAACAGTATCCGCCATTTTTGTTCTTCAAAACCTAGAAACTAACAGTCTTTTATATGCTTTGAATACTTATTCTTTTTAGAAATGTTCTATTATATGTTTCTCTGGTTTGCTTACCCTAAACATTCTAGGGTTTCAAGTTTTCTTTTCGAAAAACTTTCAATAATCTCAGAAAAACTTGAAATCTTTGCTTGTTTAACATATGTGGTAAAAAGCCCTAATTTCTGATTGCATTTCTTTCAGGCAAAATCATCGAAATCCAAGTGTGACAGCAGGAAGGAGCTAGACCCAGAAAAGGACATTCCTCCGAGCTTGGACGTCAACCTTCTAGGATATCCTACTTTTACCGCTGCTCACGACGTCATCGTAGCCCTGGACCCGAAACTTTATATACTCGGCATGTGCATAGACCTCCAATCTGTCTGCGCAATTGCTGCCGGTGTCAAGGCCTACGAAGACATGAACGCTTCGGGGATTCTTCCACTCTTCTGCCTCAACGACAAGAGCTACTGTATTTTCTTGGCTGAAGAGTTCTACCAAAGGATGGAGCTCAAAAATAAAAATGCTCTGCGTGGATGGATTAGAGGTTGTCTTATCTCCATTACCGCCAAGACCATCTCCACCATTATTGGTGTGCATTTCGGTGGTGCTCTTGAATCAACAATTGTTGAGGCTGATCATGCTTGGGAAGCAATGAGGGGAGTCGATCCCCCAAGGGAACCTCAAGGGAAGATGCTGAGGTATCTCTTCCCATTGGACGTTTACTGCTCAAGCCACCTGATCGACAAGGGGCTGCTGTTCAAAAGTGGTGCACACGATATGTTCACAGCACAACAGCTGAATCTTATAAGTGTCGTCTACCTTCAGACCCATCTCAACTTCGGCACTATTATCTTCAACGAACTCAAGCAGTTGGTGGAAAGAGTTAAGAACAACCCCACCTACAAACGGCCATTTGTCAGGTTGATCAATGCTCTCCTTCGAGATACAGAGAAGGTCAACTCTTCCATCAAGGAAGATGAGCTTATAATGGTGTCCAAGGACAAACAGCTGACCGCTTCGTTCTTCAACAAAAATACAGAATACGAGAACAAGTGAAGGCTGCAGAAAGGTCTTCCGCCCGTCTCCATCGACAAAATTGCTAAGTCTGTGCCGATCATAGTTACACGCTTCAACATGGACGCGTATGAAGCGGCTAGCAAGACCTTCAAGAAGGCTTCTGCTAAATTTGATGACTAAGTTGCTAAGACCCTCCATCAAAAAGCCAAAGATTTGGCTGATGAGGCAGAGCAGCTATTACGGTCCAAGCAGAAAGCTAAGGCCAAAAAGGCTCGGGCGGAAGAAGTAGCAACTGAGGTGCAGCAGGCTAAATGGATAAGGAAGGAGCTGAAGGAAAGCCAAAAGGACAAGACTGCCGTGTGCTCTTCCTTTGCCGCCGGTACGTCTCCATCACCTTCCCCAGCCCAACCAACCCAAGCTCAACTAGCACTAGCCAAACCAACTCCCTCCTCTACCCAGCCTTCTCCTAAAACCAAATGATCACCCTCACCTTCACCTGCACCCTCACCTAAACCAAAACGTAGGCGACTACGTAAAACCTTTGAAGACCAGCCACCTGCAGACATTCCCGCCTCTACCAATGAAGCAGCTGAGCCCCCTATTTAGTTGCTAAGGAAGAAAAAGAGGTCTGCCGGCACCAAGTCCTCTACCGCCAGCCAACCCTCTACCCGCGCCCAACCATCTACCGGTGCCCAATCCTCTACCGACACTCAACCCCCTACCGCTGAACAACCCTCTACCGTTAACCAACCCTCTACCGTTAACCAAACCTCTACCACCACACCAAGCCAACCTATTCCTACTTAGTCATCTACTAAGAGGACTTCACCCCCTCCGGAGGAGTCTATCCCTCAGGAGGAGCCTACCCGAACCCCAACTCCTCCTCCTCCTTCACCCTTCAACTACTCTCCTAACCCATCTACCCCTACCTCACCTCATCAAACTCAAACCACTTCATCAACACCATCATAACCAACCCAACTCCCTCCTACCAAACCAATAGACTCTGCTGCTGCCAAATTCCTGTTTGAACTTTCATCAGTAGCAGATCTATTCTCCCCTGAACAACCATAACCCCAACCTCACCTTCATAAACCCAAATCCCTCTTCTATCCTGCCCCCTCTTTCTGGTTCTCCACCGACCCTTTACCCGAAACTTCAATAGTCAGTGAAAATTATGACACTGACATTGAGTTAGATTCTCCACCAACCCCTCCCCCCTCCCCACCTCAAAACATCTCATCTTCTACCAACACCATTCCAACCCAAGACTCTACCTCTTACAACTCTGTCATTCCACCTCTCCAACAGCCCTTCCGGTCCTTGTCCCCTGAAGCTACCTCCTCTGCCGGTACCGCTCACATTCACATTGGCCCGGCCAATGCTGAAATTTTGTCTCGGCTGGACGCTATATATGAAAGGTTAGGTGAACTCACAAGCATCACTACCGCCACCGTTAAAATTTCCACTGCCGCGTCCAAGGCCAACGACCGGACTGCTGGTCTTCTTTGCCAATTCCAAGAAGATGTGTGGACCCGTTTTGGACAGATGAGACATGAGTTTACAGACGTCAAAATCAACATTGAAGCTCAATGCGGCGAATGTGTCCAGCTCTGCTCATCCCTCTTCTATGAGTTGTTCCATGCTATCACACTTCATCTCGGCAACAGCCGCCCACCTGTCCTCGAGCTCAACAACATAGCTCGCGACTCTGCTCATGACATAATGAATGCTCGGCGTGATCGTGATCTGGCCATCACGGAGGAGAAGCAAATGAAGTCTATCAACCGAATGCTTATGGAAGAGAACAACCGTCTTCGTGAAGAGCTCGACTACCGTTCTCGTTCCACAAGACTTCCCACAGATGCCGATGACGAATACGTTCGAAGAACTGAAGAGCTAGAGCGACAGAGAAGGGAGAAAGAAGCAGCAGACAAAGGAAAAGGGAAAAGACCGTGGTAAATCTGTATTTGTTCTTCCCTTAACCTTTGTATCTATCTTTATTTTGAAAACTCTGTAAAAATTAAACTTCTCGTTTATAATACAGAAGATTAATTGCCTTTCAAAATTATCTACTGTTTACAATTCTTATTCTTTCATTTATAGTATCTGCCTAGAATTTAAACACTCAGTTAAAATTTATTTGAACTGTTTTGCTACTAATCTATGTGTTGTTCTATGATTTCCTTCCTTTTTGTGCACATAGATTAGTCTTTACACTTTAAGTGCTCTACTATCTGATAGAGGCATGTCTTTTGTTATAAAATTAAGAAATTCTATTAGACATGCTATTTTCTATCATATAGTCGGTTATAGCCCTCATTTGTAGTAATGATGACCAGATTTAAATAGGACGAGATTGTTGATACTTTTGTATTTAGATTTATATCTGCTCATACATTACACTAGTTTTATACATCAGTGGCTAATTGGGCTGCGTATCGATTAGCGTGGCAACTGTGTATAGAACTTTGCCAAGTATAGTTTTTATTGGACTTCACAGGTTCAGCGGAAGACCTCTTCAAGGCTTCACCGGAAGACCTGCTTCAACATACAACGGCAGACCTTGTCTACACTCGGTCAATCATGACGTGTCCAGTCAAGCAACTCTTAATGGATCAATTTAAGTTTATCTTTATCAAGTTTGAATTTAAATTAAGACATTCCCTGACATCTCAGACCCGCCGAAAGCAGCTTTCCGAAAAGCAGGAAGACTTTCGCAGACTGAACAGTAAAAGCAGGAAAGCAGACTATCACCTACTGTCTGTAACAACTCTCACATATCTGACTTCCAGATTGCCCAACTTCCAGTCTCTGCAAAAGATCTCTGTACCCATTCCCTGCTCGATATATGTGAAGACGAAATTCTTGAAAGACAGCTCCATGCATTTAATGCATTCAACCTAATAGAGCTGTTAAGTCTTCTTCTTCTCCAACGGATCTCCAGAATGCTCCTGCTATAAATGCTGCCATTAAAGACTAAAGAAACACACTTGATGAAATGCTCTGAAAATCTACAACAACTCTAAGGTGCCGTTTGGTAGGCAGGATTAAAGCCAGATAGTATTAATAAGCCAAGTTGTCTGATGTTTGGTATGCAATAAGTGGTCGGGACTAATAGCTCGAGTTATCCGGATAAAGTCATTATCCCCTCACTATTAATACCATGAGGGAGGGTGGTATTATTAGCGCCCTCACTAAAAAAATTGGTATTAACATTTGTAATCTCAAAACTACCCCCACTATACAAGTGAGTATTAATAGCGAGGGCACTAATAATACTTGGATTAATAATACTGCTTATCCTTGTCCAACTACCAAACAAGCCCTAAGTCTTTATACTCAGTGCATTCAAAGATCCTGAACATATCAAGAAGTCCTCGTCAACAACAAGAAGTTGTGCATCAACATTTATTTTTGTACTTCTTCTTGTTTTCATTCTAAGCTATTCTTCTGCACGAATTAAATATCCTGTTTACACAGATATTTAATTCCTTAACCCCCAAACACAAGTCAATATTTTGTACACGATCCAATGGGAATATTCTTTGTAATAGATCTAGTGGAAGACATAGTGCACTATTTAAATCCAAGGTTGACTGCTTTGGTGGTGGACGTAGCACTTTTTATAGTGTGAACCATCCCAAAATACTTGTGTTAATTCCTTTACTGTTTGTCTACTTATTGAACTGCTTATTACTTTGTTTATCTTTATCTTTTACAGCAAACTTTAATAACCGGTTACGGTCTACCGGTAGTCCTTATTGGCAGACTTGAACCAGCTTCCTTGAAAGACTTCCGCTACTTTAATCTTTTCAAATAGATTGTAAGTACTTTTCAAAGAACTT
The DNA here is from genome assembly GCA_013146195.2 of Codonopsis lanceolata. Taxonomy (NCBI): domain Eukaryota; kingdom Viridiplantae; phylum Streptophyta; class Magnoliopsida; order Asterales; family Campanulaceae; genus Codonopsis; species Codonopsis lanceolata. The sequence goes on along the minus strand of CM028382.1, from coordinate 29,539,996 downwards.
ACTTAAAAGTTTTAAGTGTATAATAAGCTATTCAACCCCCCCCCTTCTAGCTTATTATTGTGCTCGTTGGGACCCACATGCACATTGATCATGCAGTTATCCGCTCCTCTAGGCCTATATTATTCACAATTACATTCATTTGTTCAAAGTGAAATAATGTAGGGATTGATAATCACCACAATCAACAAGAATTGAATGAACATAAATATAAATTAAAACATAGATTCGATACAAGTTACCTCCCACCTCCTAGATTAATGAAGATTTAGTTCATCCTTGAAGATGAACAACACATGGAGATGAATGAAGTCATGAATCGATCTTCAATACTTGTAATTACAAAGACTAATTATGTTATACAACCTAAAATCTATCCTAAAGCAATAGAAAACTGTTTCCAGCCGTTTCTGGTCGTCCTAGGCTCTGGCTACCGACCTCTATTTATACCGAGGAGTTGTATTACAATCGTATCTCTTGTGAAAACACGAAATTTTGCATTCTGACTACCTTGCGGCCGCAAGGTATGGGGCACCTTGCGTCCGCAAGGTCCTTGGAAAATCCGGGGTTGGTCTTCTGAAGTTTCTGTCCACCTTGCAGAGGCAAAGTCTGATGCACCTTGCGACCGCAAGGTTCCCAGCTTGGATTTCTTCTTTTCTTCTTCAATTTTCATTCTGACCCCTTCTTGGAATTTTCACCTAAAAGCCTTTTGATTTGCATATTTTCACTAAAAACCCTGAAACTCATAAAAATCACTGAAAACACATATCAGTAGTCAAAAGCCTCGTGAAATAGCATAATTTAAGTCATAGAAGTATAGGAAATCGACGTATAAAATACATCGATCAAATACCCCCCAAACTTAAACATTGCTCGTCCACGAGTAAACAATAGTTATAAATAAATAGAGAAATAATAAAACGAAAATCTTTTTGGAGGGTGACACTATTTACACTCCTCTATAAACCCACAAACTCAAGGAGACTCTTTCGAGTGACTCGACTATGTGGATAAATACAAAGACTAATAAATACAAAAACAGATAAAAACTAAACTAAAACAAAACAAAAATATTTTTGGCTTCAACCTCAAGTCATAATAGCATGGCATAACAAAGCAGTCTCAGTTCGATGCTCACCACATATGTGCAGGCTTAATCACATAAAACCAACTGACTTTTACTTAAGACTGCTACTACTCTTAATTTCTCCGTGTGTATGTGATCACCAGTCTTAGAGAATATCTTAACTAAAACAGTTTTATTAAGCTAAGCACCACATTCATATGAAAATCAAAGTTTAATTAGAACCAATGTGTCATGAAGTATGAGATCTACCATCCAAACTCGGTCTATTACAGAAGGAGAGGTCACCAAGGATTTCAAAAACTTATACATCCATCCCATGCACTTCTATGTATGACATACAATGCTCTCCTATCCCAATTACTTGTAATAGCTAAGATTATGCTAACACAGTGAGCTTTTGGTGAATAATATGAACATGAAATGTTTAATCAATTCTATATGACTCACTTAGCAAAGAAAACATGCACAAACATTGGCAAGAAGATCATTAGGTCTTTATTAGCTTGTAATGTAAGGCCAAGGTGATGGGGGATTTGATGGAAAGGGATTGGAATTCAAAGTGAGAGAGTAAGACTACCCTTTATCCCTCATACTTCCAAGCAAAAGGAAGTTTTCCCTATTTAGGCTAGGACCTGCAAAGACTACAAGTGGGGGGTGTTTACTGTTACTTTTCAGTTTTCTTCTTTCCCCCCCCCCAAACTTGTTTTGGGCAATATAACTGTGACAGCCCGACCCGGACCCTAATGCGAGATCCCGAGTCGTGCCGTCCAAATAAGCAAGATACAAGCATGCGCAAGTATGATAATAAAATTCATGTGGTGCAACATCGCATACAAATAACAACTCGGCTACACTTGGCCGGAAAATAACATAAAATAAACAAGTCATCGGCGACGTTACAGCCGGAACCCAACAACTACTCCTACAATTATAACACATGCATATAATATCCTCAACGGCCACAACATGCCGAAGACAACAAAAACAATAATATTTTAAAAAAGCTTAAGCGGAAGGAACTGTAGTGAACCAATAACATATAAACTAGCTCGACATATATAAGTCGGCATACAAAAGATTATAAGTATCTAGTGATTAAGTTATACTACAACAACAAAACCCAAAGACAAGTCTAAGTGACTTGCTTCCCAACGTCCTTGCCAAAACAAAAGTCTAGCTACAAATCCTAAAAGAACAACCTCTAGCTCGCAAGAATCAAAACGCGAGTACGTCGAATCTAACGAAAACCGTCTCCTTGGCTCGGAAAATAAATCATACAAGTAGGATATGATATAGTCACGGCCTCTTCGTAGCTCCTGCAATAAACTGTGTTAGCTGGTTCGTGCCATTGATGTTTTGTGAATTCATCGACTTATATCGAGAACCTACTCGATTTAATTAGCAGCCAATGGCGCACGTATTGATACGACAAAGGGGCTACTTCCCCACTGCGTCCCACAGTGGAGGCATGTGTGAGGTCCCAGGTGCGGCGATCCATAGCGAGCACGAATCTCACAATTCGTGAAGGCGATACATCGTCCCACCCTGACGTAACAAACAAACCAAATAATTCCAGCTGGACTCAATGTGATGCACAAGTAGATATTTACTCGTCATAAACCAATTAAGGATCGAATTCGACAAGAGCGAACTCATCCGACCAAGTAGGTTATTAATCTCTACCATAAATCATGTCAAGGCAATTAATTGCTCAAAACCAATCATTCATAACAACTTGTTGCAAACAATTAAGCTAAGCTCATATTTGAGTAAACCCAATCAAACGATGTCCAAACTTCGTAGGGATTGAAATTAGTGTCAACATGTTCAAATCTTCCCTATAGTCGACTCCGTTGAGTCTTTTCTATAAATTCCCAATTTTGGAGAAATTGAAGCTATGTGCTTCATAACCCGACCTAGGCCATTTGTAAGTTCAACTAGGTTATAAATTCACCAAGGCATTGAAATGTGATTCATATTCATCATAAGGTCCAATTTTGAGGATAGAACACATAACAACATATCAACATATCATGTAGGCTTAAATTAGGGCATTCTCATGTAGCACTTCTTCAAGCAACATGTAACACCCCGCTCCTTCGTTAGCTCGGTTTGCGTGCTGTACTTGCACTTCTTCCTTTATTGACTGTATGATTGGTTTGCGAGAGGGTCTAGATACGTATGAGAGACCACGTTAAGACCAAAACATTATTAAGAGAATCCACATATTTGTTGACTTTCTAAAGTCACAAGTCGTGACTCGACGATAGTCGGAATGCGACGCGATTGAGGGTTTGCTTGCGTTTTGCGTTCGTGACCTCGGTTTGGTCCTAGACCTCTTTAAGATGGTTTATTAACATGTTTAGATGCATTAGACTTCAAGTTGGAGGTGTTCCTTAAGTCTATCGATGATTTTGGAAGCTTTGGAGATAGCGTTTGTCTCTATCGCGTAGTTCGGGAATCGAGTCGCGTAATCGTCTCTCCTTTGGGATTCTTATTTCCCTAGTTGTTATTCAACTTTCTAGAAGTATTTAAGCTTCTTAATTAGCCCTTAGACTTGCCTTAAAAGTCTCCCTTCATTGCTCGTTCGATTGCGAGTTCGTTCGTCGTTCCGGTTGCACGTTGTTGCACCCCTTCCCGGTTTCGCTCCGAGTTGTCTCGGGAGTTCTTCGGATGTGCTTCTGACTTGTTTTGAGTTGGGTTAGACCTTAGAATGGTTTCCCATAAGTTTGGGACCATTTAGGACATGTTTAGACCAAGTTTTGAAGGTTCAGAGGCCCGGGCGCCCGCCTGGCCATAGTGAGGCGCCCGCCTCAAGTACTGAGAGTAATTCTGATTCAGCCCAAGCCTCTGGAGATGAGGCGCCCGCCTGGAGAGATGTGAGGCGCCCGCCTCAACATCAGATCACATTACGGGATTTTTTTTCCCCTATTTTGATGCTGAACGATTTATACACCCAAACCCCTATTCAAACCTTTTCTAAACCTCACTTAAACCACCCTAACCCTCCTTACTTATACACTAACATATCTAACAAGTTTTAAGGGTTGATTAAGAGAGAATTAGTGATCATTAAGCCCAAATCAGATTTTTAAGACACCACATTGTGGTGACACTTGTCCCACTCAATTTTAACCCCCTTTTAAGCCACAATCTGAGAGTTTGACTCTCATTTCTCTCCTCCCTTCTCCAAAAACGGGATTAGCTTCCTCCATGGTTCCTCCTTGAGTTCTTGAGGGTTTCTACTTGGTTCCCATAGCTCCCTTCCTCCATTGTTGAAGCCAAGCCATAGGATTGAAGAGCTTGTTGAGAGGAGCCTTTTCAACCGATTAGTTTTCTTCTTTGCTTTCTTGGGTGTAAAATACTTGTAAGTTACCTCTTCTCTCTTTGATTTTGTACTCATTGATCCTAAGGAAAACAAACTCTATGCTATTTGAGGTCAATGAGTACACATACTTGCCTTGTGTGATTTTTACTTGTGATTTGAGCATGTGAACTTGTTAATAGCATGTGTAGGATGACTCCTATGATTATTGAAGTATATTGTTACTCTTCATCTTATGTTTCTAGGATTATGAGCTTGCTAGAAATCATGTTTACCTTTTATTTGGGTTTATTATGTTAGTAGGCATAAGTTTGGGAATTTGGATGTGTGATCTCACTAGATAATAGGAGTATGACCATTTATTTGAGATTATGTGATTTGTAAATTGGGTATAAGATTTTGTTGAGTTCTATGGATTTAAATCTTGGGAATCTAGTCCGAACGATTTTTGGAAAATTGTTATAAATATGAATGATATGTTAATTTGGGGATTTATGATATATGTATTCAATGATGTGTGATTTTAAGACTCAATGGAGTTGTTTTAGGATTCAATATCATGATGGTGAGCCTTAGGTTAAAACCCTACGATGTTCGGGTTTGGTTGGTTTTGATTGTGAGCACCCAAGCATCTTAAATTGTGTACCATTTTTGACACCCACGATATAGAGGTTTATTGGGGATTTATTTAGGGCGTGCTCATTAGGGCACGGAGCATTAGAGATCAACCTATGATCTCGTATTACTTTAAGAAATGATTATTTGAATGAGTTCTCTTTTAGGGAATTGGGTCGCGTGCACATGAAAGCACTTGCGAGGTTATGACTACGGCTTAGTTTTGATACCCGTGAGATTGGCTTTGAAGAAGTCGAACATATATGACCGTTGGGACTATGGTTGAGCCCGGTGTACCTTTAAGTGTGGATAAATGCTAAGTCCGGATTTATGATTGTTTTTAGACTAAATAATAGTCTTTAGTTTAATCCCGAGTAGAGGGCTATAGTAGACCTCACATTGTGATTTCTTGAGCTTATGCTACGTTTGATTGGGTTGTGACTTGAGGGTTATGAATACCTCAATAGGTGGTTATTGGACTAAACGGATAGGTTGGTTGGATTTGTTAAGTATGTACAATATATGCATTGTTAAATTGGTGTGTAGAACTTTATGTCCTACTTGATTTGATATGTCCGCTATGATCGGTCTTGGTTCTTGTTTGAGCATGAGAGTAATTATCTACTTGTGCATTTCATAAAAGCCCAGCTGGCATTATTTGGATTTGGTTTTTATGTTAGGGTAGGACGATACATCGCCTATACGAATTGTAAGATTCGTATTCGCTATGGATCGCCGTACCTGGGACCTCACACACCCCTCCGTTGTTGGCCGCAATGGGGAAGTAGCCCCTTTGCCGTAACAATACGTGCCGCATTGGCTTGCTAGCTAAATCGAATGATTCTCGATAAAAGTCGATGACACCACAGAGCATCGATGTTGCACGATAAAGTATAACATTGTGTATCGCAGGAGCAACACAACGACACGATTTGGGTATCTTCTCTATCCCTTATGTGGCTTACTATGAGCACTTATATGAAAAATAACGTGCTATGTGATTTATGAAGTTTATGATACTTGATGACTTAGTACAAGTTATTGTTGGTATACGATTAAGATGCCATGATTTTATATATGCTTGTGCATTATACCATGCCACGCCATGCTATGCCATACATTGCATTTAGTAACTTACTGGGTCATTATGACTCATTTCGTGTGTTTGTTTTCCTTAGTTTTTGCAGTAAGCTCGTTAGTACGCGTTGAAGCTTCGGGCGCTTCATCGATAACAGGTGGTCTTCCGGGCGATAGCTTGGGGTTATTAGTATTATTGTATTTATTATCTTGTGAGACACGGATGTGAAGTTATGTAAACTTTACTTGGGTAGTTATGTTAGTATTTTATTGTCGTTATTTTGGGAGCCGACTTGTTTGGTCGAGCTGTTGTATTTATTAGAAGTTATTCTGTTGTCTTTCCGAGCAAGGTTTTAGCTCACATGTTCTAGTATTATGTTATTGCTATTTCTGTCCCCGACAACTTTAGTCGAGAGACATTGGTTTAGTGGTTAGTATTTTATATCTTATTCGTTTAGTTGATTTGTTCCTCCGGCATGTTATAGCCGTAGAGTTGTTGTTTATCAGGTTGGGTTCTTGTAGCTTCGCCGACCTTAGGTTGCCGATGGTTTGTTGTCCGTGCGCAATGTTGCGTCCACGCGAGTAAATAGATTTGTCGAGATAGTCGTCTCTCAGCCTTGTATTCCTTAGTTTATAATTATAGGCTTTGGTCCCACTTATGATTCGCTTCCGCAGATTTTAGTTTTTGGTTATTCGGTTTTGCCGTTATGGCTTTACATTCCTGTTTAGAGTTTGTTGGTTCAACTCTTGACTCGCACCACTACGCTTAGCGGGTGCTTGTCCGTCTTTTAGCTTGTCTTGACGGCACGACCTTGGGATTTCGCATTGGAGTCGGGTCGGTCATTGGTATCAGAGCTATAGGTTAGCTATTTCGCCAGGATAGGTTCCTTGGCCTTGTTTGGGTTGGGTTTATTGTTGAGTTATTAACGCTGAGTGTTCTTTGTAGGCGTATTATGTCGGGAACTTGGCGTGGAGCTAGTTCTATTATACCTTGTTCGAGTACAGCTCGTGGCGACGAGAGGGGAGAGAATGTTAACGATCCGCGTGTGACTCCTCAACAGATGTTTGGACTGGAAGACGGTTCTACTGTCCTTGAGAACTTCTTGAAGTTTAAACCGGAAAGTTTTGATGGAGAGCCAGATACTATTAAGGCGAAACATTGGCTAGAAAGCATGGAGAGGATCTTTGCAGTTTTGGGTAGTACATCAGAAGAAATGGTTACCTTAGCGGTGTTTAGATTGGATGGTGCGGCCGAGCATTGGTGGCTTGAAATACGAGATCATTGGAGACAGCATGGAGTGCCTCGAGTGTGGGAAAACTTTGTCAAGGAGTTTATGGTACGGTTTAGTCCGGTAGTAACTCGAGAAAGAGGAGAGATGGAATTCCTAATGTTAGAACAAGGAGATATGACCGTGGCTCAGTATTCAACAAAGTTTATGGAGTTGGCTCGTTACTGTAGTTACTTGGTGCCAGATGAGGCTAGGAAGACCGAGAGGTTTGTGAAAGGCCTGAAGACAAATTATCGTAGGCAGCTTATTCCGTTACTACTTACGGATTACCAAGGGGCTGTGGATCGTGCATATGCGATGGAGCTGGACATCGAGGAGTACGCTCAAAAGAAAATATCAAAGACTAATAGGGGCCCTGAGGATAAGAGAAGGCAGTCAGCACCTCAAACAGTTAGTCAAGGAAAGGTGCGTTCGGGTGGCCGGAGTGGTGTTACTAATTCTACTCGGAGAAGACGAGGTGGCGAGTTGACATGTAACTTTTGTAAGAGGACAGGACATACCGAGGATAGGTGCTGGGGTACAACAGGAAAATGCTTTGTTTGTGGCGGCGATCATGTTCGTAAGGATTGCCCGAAGAGGAGAGTTGGTCAGTCTGGGAGTACTAGTCAACAATTCAGTGGCTCCAAGAGAGATGGTGACGGTCAGCCTAGAGTTTGAAGCAGTGCACGCGTGGCGGTTGGCCATCGCGGAGTTTTGAGACCTATCCAAAATAGGAAGGTATATTCTTATATATATATATATATATATATATATATATATATATATATATAAATTATACCGTTGCTACTATTACCGTTATTATGAGTACGCGCTCTAATCGTTAGCTCATGTGCATTCATACATACATTATATGGTGTATTGTGTAATATTGGTTATTTGCTCGATCGGGAATAATACCCCAATGTGAGATCGATATATGATATGGTTCGTTTGTAAATTACCGGTAGGTAATCGTACGTTGTGTATGGATTCTTGTTTAGTATATATATATAAGACTATGCTATATATAGAGTTGTGGTTTTGTGTGATTGTATATAAAGGCCATAGTATGTATATGTATATATATGAATATATATATCTAAAGTATGAATTGTATATTGATACTTATCGGTCTGGTATGACGTTTGTATATTCTATAAAGATATGTTTTATGTAATGGATAATATAATACCATATTATTGTTAGTGGTTGTTATGCGAGTAGGATCTACACTCGACTTGTGAGAAGGTTAGAGTGCTGCGATTTATCAGTTGATTTCGGTTGCACGGGAGAAATTGACGCTTCACCGTGAGTATTGAGACGTTAACGTTGCGATAGGATGCTTAGTATATGCATTGGTTGTAGACTTGGTCTAGAGCTTAAGAAAGGATAGTTTTGCGGAGTATGGACATTACGGGCATTAGTAGCCTTGTCGATTCATGGTGATTACTAGAAAATCATCTTGATTGGGTGTACTATGCACGAGTTTTGTGATAGCTATAATTGTTGTTTGCCAAGGTAATAGACCTTGTTACTTGGCCTGAATTTTTATTCAGTTACGTGCATTAGTTGTAGGAAACACCTACTTGATGCATTTCCATAGTAGTATATTAAATTCTCATCTCATAATTTCATGTTCATTCATTAGCATAGAAGACTGTTTGAAGGATGCTCAAAACTTTTTACTCATGAATCTTTGCATCCTTACGACGGAAACTTTTGAAGCTAATTCAGTAGGTACCCTGAATTGGTGAGCAAAAGGAATTCGTCGTTGGACTAGATTGGTAAGAATTAAGTTAGAAATTGACTATACCCGTTACCAAATGGAATGGACAGAAATGGAATGAATTTTCAAAACATTTCATTAATGTGCTCTTATGTGTTGTTACACGCGATAGGAAAATCGCGAGTATGATTTACATGGTTTGAAATGCCGATTTGATTATCTTTGATTTGTTTGCGAATTGCTCCATAGGCAATTATTAATTCTTGTAATTTAGAATCTCTTGTGCTTGAATTTCCTTATGTGCCCCGAGACAAATAGTTTCGGTAGTTGAATGTGTTCTTGCGTTGAAATTTGGAATTTTGGCTTACATGTTTGGCCTAGTGTGGTTCGTATGTGTATTCGTGACTCAAGTATGAGTCATATTGTTTCCAATCGAAGGTGTTTGATGTTGTTATGCCTATTGAGAGTTCGTAGACTTTTGAATTTGGATTATTATAGTTCGACCCTTGTATATATTGTGGTAGTGGACTCGGAGATTCGAGTCAAGGTTGGTTTGTATCATGATTTAGAATTCGGGACGAATTCTTTTTAAGGTGGAGAGGGTGTAACACCCCGCTCCTTCGTTAGCTCGGTTTGCGTGTTGTACTTGCTGTTGGTCCCGAAGTAGGCTCAATCTAGGCTAGAAGGGGGGGGGTTGAATAGCCTAGATATGCTTTTAAAAAACTTTTCTTCTAAGAACGCTTCTTAGAGATTTTAGAGAGTTTGAAGAAAAAATGTTAAGGCAGCGGAAACAGAATATATTAAGGATTAGCAGGACTGCTGTTAAGGTAGTGCAGAAACTGTAACTGTTAAACACAAGCAGTTAAGAGGAGTAATAAGAACAGTTCAGACAGTACACAGGAATTTGAAGTGGTTCGTACTGTGAATAGTACTACATCCACTACCAAAGTGGTTAGCTTTGGATTTTAAAAGTGCACTTGTTTATCCACTAGGTTTATGATGTAGATCTCTAATGGATCGTGTACAAAATGAATTTTTAACCAAGTGTATAAAGGTGAGAGAGACAATCAATGAATAATTGTTCTCCACACGTGCAGAATTAAAAGAACAGTTAAAAGACAAACAGAATGAAGCTGAGAGAGAATTTAAAATAGCAGATCTGCAGCTTCAGAAAGTTTGGTGAAGTGTTAGCCCTTGTCCTTTGATCTCTTGAATGCTTGAGTGATGAAGATGAAGCTTGAGAGTTTTTTTAATGCGCAAGAGTTGTTTTCAGATCTTCAACACTTGAATATATACCAGGAAGAGATCTTTTGACCGTTGGATTAAAATCAGAGATAAATCAGTCCAACGTTCCTTTGCATTGAATGCAATTTGGCGCTTAGGGTGAAGAAACAGCCACAGTCATCAGAGATGCAGTGTGCAGAGAAGACATTACTAAACAGAGTAATGTTTCAGAATGCAGGCTTTGCAGCTTGGAAAGTCTTCTTAGCCAAAACGGGTAATGTCTTGGTCTTGATTTGGGATGCAGCAGTTGTCATCATGTAGAGTTGACTTCTTAAAAAAAATCTGGTGAAGACATGATGACTAGATATTTTCAAAAATATCTAAATAGGTGTACACGTGTCATTGTTTCTTGATTTTGGCCAATTTTGATTTTCCGGTATTTGAGCAGACTTCAAAGTCTGCTGGTTCTTCAAGGGCTGCTGTAGAAGCTTGCTGTTTCGCGCCTAAGAACTAACACTTAGAAACTATTCTAAATAAAATGATTCTAAGACAGTTGCCACACTAATCGGTACGCAAACCTTTTAGCCTACTCTACAATAGAATCAGAAGATGACTCAACCAAATCTAATCATAGGAATCAACACTTGCACTTCTTCCTTTGTTGACTGTATGATTGGTTTGCGAGAGGGTCTAGATACGTATGAGAGACCACGTTAAGACCAAAACATTATTAAGAGACTCCACATATTTGTTGACTTTCTAAAGTCACAAGTCGTGACTCGACGATAGTCGAAATGCGACGCGACTGAGGGTTTGCTTGCGTTTTGCGTTCGTGACCTCGGTTTGGTCCTAGACCTCTTTAATATGGTTTATTAACATGTTTAGATGCATTAGACTTCAAGTTGGAGGTGTTCCTTAAGTCTATCGATGATTTTGGAAGCTTTGGAGATAGCGTTCGTCTCTATCGCGTAGTTCGGGAATCGAGTCGCGTAATCGTCTCTCCTTTGGGATTCTTATTTCCCTAGATGTTATTCAACTTTCTAGAATTATTTAAGCTTCTTCATTAGCCCTTAGACTTGCCTTAAAAGTCTCCCTTCATTGCACGTTCGATTGCGAGTTCGTTCGTCGTTCCGGTTGCACGTTGTTGCACCCCTTCCCGGTTTCGCTCCGAGTTGTCTCGGGAGTTCTTCGGGTGTGTTTCTGACTTGTTTTGAGTTGGGTTAGACCTTATAATGGTTGCCCATAAGTTTGGGACCATTTAGGACATGTTTAGACCAAGTTTTGAAGGTTCAGAGGCCCAGGCACCCGCCTGGCCATAGTGAAGCGCCCGCCTCAAGTACTGAGAGTAATTCTGATTCAGCCCAAGCCTCTGGAGATGAGGCGCCCGCCTGGAGAGATGTGAGGCGCCCGCCTCAACATCAGATCACATTACGGGATTTTTTTTCCCCTATTTTGATGCTGAACGATTTATACACCCAAACCCCTATTCAAACCTTTTCTAAACCTCACTTAAACCTCCCTAACCCTCCTTACTTATACACTAACATATCTAACAAGTTTTAAGGGTTGATTAAGAGAGCATTAGTGATCATTAAGCCCAAATCAGATTTTTAAGACACCACATTGTGGTGACACTTGTCCCACTCAATTTTAACCCCCTTTTAAGCCACAATCTGAGAGTTTGACTCTCATTTCTCTCCTCCCTTCTCCAAAAACGGGATTAGCTTCCTCCATGGTTCCTCCTTGAGTTCTTGATGGTTTCTTCTTGGTTCCCATAGCTCCCTTCCTCCATTGTTGAAGCCAAGCCATAGGATTGAAGAGCTTGTTGAGAGGAGCCTTTTCAACCGATTAGTTTTCTTCTTTGCTTTCTTGGGTGTAAAATACTTGTAAGTTACCTCTTCTCTCTTTGATTTTGTACTCATTGATCCTAAGGAAAACAAACTCTATGCTATTTGAGGTCAATGAGTACACATACTTGCCTTGTGTGATTTTTACTTGTGATTTGAGCATGTGAACTTGTTAATAGCATGTGTAGGATGACTCCTATGATTATTGAAGTATATTGTTACTCTTCATCTTATGTTTCTAGGATTATGAGCTTGCTAGAAATCATGTTTACCATTTATTTGGGTTTATTATGTTAGTAGGCATAAGTTTGGGAATTTGGATGTGTGATCTCACTAGATAATAGGAGTATGACCATTTATTTGAGATTATGTGATTTGTAAATTGGGTATAAGATTTTGTTGAGTTCTATGGATTTAAATCTTGGGAATCTAGTCCGAACGATTTTTGGAAAATTGTTATAAATATGAATGATATGTTAATTTGGGGATTTATGAAATATGTATTCAATGATGTGTGATTTTAAGACTCAATGGAGTTGTTTTAGGATTCAATATCATGATGGTGAGCCTTAGGTTAAAACCCTACGATGTTCGGGTTTGGTTGGTTTTGATTGTGAGCACCCAAGCATCTTAAATTGTGTACCATTTTTGACACCCACGATATAGAGGTTTATTGGGGATTTATTTAGGGCGTGCTCGTTAGGGCACGGAGCATTAGAGATCAACCTATTATCTCGTATTACTTTAAGAAATGATTATTTGAATGAGTTCCCTTTTAGGGAATTGGGTCGCGTGCACATGAAAGCACTTGCGTGGTTATGACTACAGCTTAGTTTTGATACCCGTGAGATTGGCTTTGAAGAAGTCGAACATATATGACCGTTGGGACTATGGTTGAGCCCGGTGTACCTTTAAGTGAGGATAAATGCTAAGTCCGGATTTATGATTGTTTTTAGACTAAATAATAGTCTTTAGTTTAATCCCGAGTAGAGGGCTATAGTAGACCTCACATTGTGATTTCTTGAGCTTATGCTACGTTTGATTGGGTTGTGACTTGAGGGTTATGAATACCTCAATAGGTGGTTCTTGGACTAAACGGATAGGTTGGTTGGATTTGTTAAGTATGTACAATATGTGCATTGTTAAATTGGTGTGTAGAACTTTATGTCCTACTTGATTTGATATGTCCGCTATGATCGGTCTTGGTTCTTGTTTGAGCATGAGAGTAATTATCTACTTGTGCATTTCATAAAAGCCCAGCTGGCATTATTTGGATTTGGTTTTTATGTCAGGGTAGGACGATACATCGCCTATACGAATCGTAAGATTCGTATTCGCTATGGATCACCGTACCTGGGACCTCACACACCCCTCCGTTGTTGGCCGCAATGGGGAAGTAGCCCCTTTGCCGTAACAATACGTGCCGCATTGGTTTGCTAGCTAAATCGAATGATTCTCGATAAAAGTCGATGACACCACAGAGCATCGATGTTGCACGATAAAGTATAACATTGTGTATCGCAGGAGCAACACAACGACACGATTTGGGTATCTTCTCTATCCCTTATGTGGCTTACTATGAGCACTTATATGAAAGATAACGTGCTATGTGATTTATGAAGTTTATGATACTTGATGACTTAGTACAAGTTATTGTTGGTATACGATTAAGATGCCATAATTTTATATATGCTTGTGCATTATACCATGCCACGCCATGCTATGCCATACATTGCATTTAGTAACTTACTGGGTCATTATGACTCATTTCGTGTGTTTGTTTTCCTTAGTTTTTTCAGTAAGCTCGTTAGTACGCGTTGAAGCTTCGGGCGCTTGATCGATAACAGGTGGTCTTCCGGGCGATAGCTTGGGGTTATTAGTATTATTGTATTTATTATCTTGTGATACACGGATGTGAAGTTATGTAAACTTTACTTGGGTAGTTATGTTAGTATTTTATTGTCGTTATTTTGGGAGCCAACTTGTTTGGTCGAGCTGTTGTATTTATTAGAAGTTATTTTGTTGTCTTTCCGAGCAAGGTTTTAGCTCACTTGTTCTAGTATTATGTTATTGCTATTTCTGTCCCCGACAACTTTAGTCGAGAGACATTGGTTTAGTGGTTAGTATTTTATATCTTATTCGTTTAGTTGATTTGTTCCTCCGGCATGTTATAGCCGTAGAGTTGTTGTTTATCAGGTTGGGTTCTTGTAGCTTCGCCGGCCTTAGGTTGCCGATGGTTTGTTGTCCGTGCGCAATATTGCGTCACGCGAGTCGTAGATTTGTCGAGAGATGGTCGTCTCTCAGCCTTGTATTCCTTAGTTTATAATTATAGGCTTTGGTCCCACTTATGATTCGCTTCCGCAGATTTTAGTTTTTGGTTATTCGGTTTTGCCGTTATGGCTTTACATTCCTGTTTAGAGTTTGTTGGTTCAACTCTGGACTCGCACCACTACGCTTAGCGGGTGCTTGTCCGTCTTTTAGCTTGTCCTGACGGCACGACCTTGGGATTTCGCATTGAAGTCCGGGTCGGGCTGTCACACAACACATAAAATAAGTATTTCTAAAATGTTCATAATCTTAAATAAACAAGATGAAAGAGTATTACAATCTTTGATAGACATGAAATCATCCTATACATGCTTCTAACAAGCTCATACTTTCAAAACACAAGGTGAAGGCATAAGAAGCATATATGTGTCCTCATTGACCTCATACATCATAAGCTTTGTTTCCTTAGGGTCAATGAAAACTAAAACAAAGAAGAAGAGAAGTAACTTACATGTATTCTACACCCAAGAAAGCAAGGAAGAAATCTATTCGGTAGGAAATGATCTACTCTTCAAGCTCTTCACTTCTATGGAGGTGGCTTGAGCAATGGAAGGGAGGATCATGGAAGACCAAGAAAAAAGCTTCAAGAAGGCATGGGAGAAGATTGAGGGAGATGAATCCCGTTTTTGGAGAGTGAGGGAGAGAAATGAGGGTCAAACTCTTCAGATGTGGTGTATATTGAGTTTAAAACATAGTGGGACAAGTGTCAACATGTTGTGGTCTCTTAAAATCTGATTTTTGTGGCTTGATTGATCACTAAGCACTCTTTAATCCTCTCTGAAAACATGTTACTAATGTTAGGACACAAGTAATGAGGGTTAGGGAGGTTTAGGTGGGGTTTAGAAAGGGTTTTGGATAGAGGTTTAGGTGTAAAAATCGTAAAGCAGCAAAACAGACAAAACCAGATTCGGGGGACCTTGCGGTCGCATGGTCCGCTAGGCTTGCGACCGCATCCTCTTTGGCTACACAACACACAAATTTCTAGTTATCTTGCGGGGGCAAGGTCATACCACCTTGCGAGGGCAAGCCCGGCAGACCCAAAATGTCTCAGAATTAAACCTAAAAGACCTCCAAACACTTAGCCAAATCAATGGGGTTTCAAACCCCAACAAAAATGAGTCTAAAACACAACACAAGCACCCTCAAACAACACCCGAACAATCCGAACAATGGAGGGAAAGAAAGAGAACTATCAAGCAATTCAACCGGCGATTTAACAAGCATGCAAACATGATTATAAACATGTTAAGAGCTTCATGAATGACTTATAAATTATTCTAAAACATTTATAGACTAAGTAAACATGCTCACGTTCAACAAGAATGCATGAAGGCAAGCACACAATCCTCATGCAAGAATCTGGGGTGTTTTTTTTTTTGGAGAATCTGGGGTGTTACACTCTCCCCTCCTTAAGGAATTTAGTCCCTAAATTCTTACCAAGTTCATCAAACAAATGTGGATGCTTCTCGTGCATCTCTGCCTCCATTTCCCAAGTCGGTTCCTCAATGTTGTGATTTCTCCAAAGGACTTTAACTAAGGGAATTCTCTTGGTTCGTAGCACTTGCTCTTTGGTATCAAAAATCTTCACGGGATTTTCAACATAAGACATATCCGGCTCGAAGGTTATCTCCTCATATTCAAGTACATGGGACTCATCTTTCAAATACTTTCGCAACATGGAAACATGGAAGACATTATGAATCTCTGAAAGTGAAGGTGGTAATGCAACTCGATAAGCGAAAGACCCAACCTTCTCAAGAATCTCAAATGGGCCAATGTACCTCGGTGTAAGCTTCCCTTTCTTGCCGAATCTCTTCGTACCCCTTCTTGGTGACACCTTCAAGAATACGAAATCTCCCACTTGGAACTTAAGATCCCGTCTTCGATTATCCGCGTAACTCTTTTGTCGACTTTGAGCGGTGCGCAATCTATCTCTAATCAACTTCACGCTCTCAACCGATTGTTGCACTAACTCAGAACCCCAAAGTTTTGCCTCTCCAACTTCGTCCCAACAAATTGGTGATCTACACTTACGCCCATACAATGCTTCATACGGCGCCATCTTAATACTCGATTGATTGCTGTTATTATACGCAAACTCGGCTAAAGGTAAGTGAGAATCCCAGCTTCCTTTAAAATCCATGGCACAAGCTCGAAGCATGTCCTCCAAAATCTGAATCAACCGCTCAGACTGACCATCCGTTTGAGGATGAAAAGCTGTACTAAATTTCAAATCTGTTCTCAAAGCCTCCTGCAACGACCTCCAAAATCTGGATGTAAACCTCGGGTCTCTATCGGACATAATGCTCACAGGTACGCCATGAAGTCTCACGATCTCTTGAATGTACAAGGCTGCCAACTGAGTCAACGAATAAGTGATCGCAATCGGGATAAAGTGTGCAGACTTAGTCAATCGGTCAACTATAACCCAAACTGCTTTAAATCCTCTCCGCGTGTGCGGTAACCCCGTCACAAAATCCATAGTAATGAACTCCCATTTCCATTCAGGAATCTCAAGTGGTTGTAGAAATCCCGCAGGCCTTTGATGTTCAGCCTTAACCTGTTGACAAGTTAAACATCTTGACACATACTCCGCAATTTCCCTCTTCATGCCTTTCCACCAAAATTGTCGTTTCAAATCCAAATACATCTTCGTGCTCCCTGGGTGAATGGTATACCTCGTTTTATGAGCCTCATCAAGAACTAGCCTCTTCAATTCATTATTAGCAGGGACACAAATTCTTCCTCGAAATGTCAAAGTACCCTCACTATTAATCACAAAATCAGGTGATACATTCTCAGCCAACCCATCAATAATTTTCTTCAACTCCGGATCATTCCCGTGCGCTTCTTTAATCTTCCCAAATAAAACTGGCGTAGCACGAACATTTGCAAAAATTACACCTCTATCATAATTGCTAGGACCCCAATCTCGTAAATCTTTCAACATCTTCCATTCTCTAACCATCATACAAGACATGTGAACTTTCCTACTCAAGGCATCCGCTACTACATTTGCCTTCCCTGGATGATACAAAATGGTACAATCATGATCCTTTAATTTTTCCATCCATCTCCTTTGCCTCATGTTCAACTCCTTTTGGGAAAATAAATACTTCAAGCTTTTATGGTCAGTGAAAATCTCAAACTTAGCCCCATACAAGTAGTGCTTCCATTTATGCAACGCGAAAATAATCGCAGCCAACTCCAAATCGTGCGTTGGATAATTCTGTTCATGGGTAGACAACTTCCTCGACGCATAGGCGATAACTCTACCATTTTGCATCAGCACACATCCCAAACCTTCCTTAGAAGCATTGCTATAAATCACAAAATTATCTTCTCCATTAGGCAAGGCCAAAATAGGTGTTGTCGTCAACCGCTTCTTAAGCTCTTGGAAACTAACCTCACATTTTTCGCTCCAAACAAATGGCATATTCTTTTGTGTCAATCTAGTCATAGGAGTTACAATCCGAGAAAATCCCTCAATAAATCTCCGGTAATAACCCGCTAGACCCAAGAAACTCCGAACCTCGGTAACTAAACTAGGTCTCTTCCAATTCATCACCGCTTCAACCTTAGAAGGATCAACGGCTATCCCGGCGCTAGAAACTATATGCCCCAAGAATGATACTTCTTCAAACCAAAAGGCACATTTACTAAATTTCGCATAAAGTTGTTTTTCCCGAAGAATAGACAAGACAATTCTCAAGTGTTTCTCATGCTCCTCCCAAGATTTCGAATACACTAGGATATCATCAATAAAGACTACCAAGAAACAATCAAGATAGCTATAAAAGACGCGATTCATCAAATCCATAAACACCGCTGGTGCATTTGTCAACCCAAACGGCATCACTACAAACTCAAAGTGCCCATATCTAGTGCGAAAAGCCGTCTTTGGAATGTCTTCCTCTCTAACTTTCAATTGATAGTAACCCCATCTCAAATCAAGCTTAGAATACACAATCGACCCTTGCAATTGGTCAAAAAGTTCATCAATATGGGGTAGTGGGTATTTATTCTTAATGGTCACCTTATTCAATTCCCGATAATCTATGCATAACCGCAAACTCCCATCTTTCTTCCTCACAAATAAGACCGGTGCGCCCCAAGGCGACACACTCGGTTTAATAAAGCCAATCTCTAAAAGTTCTTGCAACTGAATTTTCAACTCCTTAAGCTCCGCGGGCGCCATCCTATACGGTGCCTTAGAAATTGGTGAAGTCCCCGGAATAAGCTCAATACAAAATTCTATCTATCTATCGGGTGGCATACAATGGTCGGTAGAAAATACATCGGGAAACTCACATACTACCGGAACCTCTTCTAATTTCGGCGAAGACTTCTTCTTATCAACAACGCATGCAAGATAGCCCGTACACCCTTGTGACAATAATTTTCTAGCCTTTAGAGCAGAAATGAAATGCAAGCCACTCAATGCATGATCACCCACAAATGTAAATTCAAGCACACTCGGCATAGAAAAAGTAACCCACTTTTTATGGCAGTCAACTAAAGCATGATAAGCACATAACCAGTCCATACTGAGAATCACATCAAAATCACGTATAGGTAGAACTACCAAGTCCGCATGCAAAGTGTGGTCACCCACCAATACATCACAAGATTTAAACACTTCAGATGCGAGCATATATTCCCCAAGCGGGGTAGACACTTCAAGCAAATATGGCAAAGGTTGAGGCAGCACACATAGATTCTCAACAAAGTGCAAAGCAACATAAGAATGTGAAGACCCTGGATCTATGAGAACTCGAGACTTATGATCAAATATAGAAAGAGTACCTCCTATCACGGGCGTAGAGCCCTGAACCTCGCGCTGATCAAGTGCGAACACATGGCCCTGCACCTTAGGTTTACCATCCCCATCTCTCTTAGCCCCAAACTGCTGACCGGCGCTACCCGACTGATTAGCCTTAAGCTTTGGACAATCTTTCTTCAAGTGAGTCCCATCACTACAGTAGTAACACTTCCCAGTTTTTCCCCAACACCTATCAGCTGTGTGTCCAGGCTTCTGACAGAACGAGCAAATCATAGTCTCGTTACATGATCCTTGCTGCCCCTGAGTAGAAGAAGTGTTGTTGCCTTGCTTCCCTGACTGTGGCCTACCTTGGCCTCCACCTCTCCTATCTCTGTTTCCTTGGTATCCCCTCCTATTACCTGAATTATTCCCTTGATTAGCATTCTGAATAGACTGTCGTGCATTACCTGAATTATTCTTGCTCCGGTGCTCCTCAATATCCTGCTCCACCTCATAAACTCGATCAACTGCACTCCGACAATCAGTGAGCTTAAGTGCTAGAATATGCTTCCTAAATTCAGTCCTCAACCCCTTAACAAACTTATGCTTTCTCCGTGCTTCAGTAGGAATCAAATACGTGCAATAACGGCTCAATTCGGTGAACTTCGCGGAATACTCCGCTACAGTCATGCTACCCTGCTCAAGATCATAAAATTCTTTCTCCCTCTTGTTACGAACCACATCCGGCACATACTCATTTTTAAACTCCCTTTGAAAATTAGTCCAAGTGATTGGAACTTGTTGCATCTCCCAACTTTCCTTCAACACATTCCACCAATGCTCGGCGGCTCCCTTGAACTTAAATGTCGCTAGCATGACTCTCTCCTCATCGGTGCATCCCAACATAGATAGCAGTTTAATTATCTCTTCCATCCATTACTCAGCCTCCCTAGGCTTCGGCTCCCCAAGAAATGTACTAGGTTTCAACTTAAGGAATCTCTCTAAAAAAGTGGTGTCATTCCTCGGTCTCGGTGGTGGTACAACTTCCTCCTGTCGAGGTGGTGGTGGTGGTGCTCCCTCAGCTTGACCTCCCTGGCCTGCCCCTGCCAGAAAAGCCATCAATCTACGGTGTAACTTTGCCATATCCGGTCCTACCGGATTCTGTGGCGGCAGTACCTCAGCCTCAGGCTCGGCCGGACCTCTCCTGGGCCTACCTCTACCACGGCCATTGCCATCCCTATGATTCTCCATCGAACCCCTACAAGAATTCACTCGACGTTAGAATCAACACACAATTAACCAACCCACCTAGGCCATGGAACCTATCCTGGCCGACAGCTAACCTATAGCTCTGATACCAAGTGTGACAGCCCGACCCGGACCCCAATGCGAGATCCTGAGTCGTGCCGTCCAAATAAGCAAGTTACAAGCATGCGCAAGTAGGATAATAAAATTCATGTGGCGCAACATCGCATACAAATAACAACTCTGATACACTTGACCGGAAAATAACTTAAAATAAACAAGTCATCGGCGACGTTACAGCCGGAACCCAACAACTACACCTACAATTATAACACATGCATATAATATCCTCAACGGCCACAACATGCCGGAGACAACAACAACATAATATTTTAAAAGAGCTTAAGCTGAAGGAACTGTAGTGAACCAATAACATATAAACAAGCTTGACATATAAGTCGGCATACAAAAGATTATAAGTATCTAATGATTAAGTTATACTACAACAACAAAACCCAAAGACAAGTCTAAGTGACTTACTTCCCAACGTCCTTGTCAAAACAAAAGTCTAGCTTTAAATCCCAAAAGAACAACCTCTAGCTCGCAAGCAACCAAACGCGAGTACGTTGAATCTAACAAAAACCGTCTCCTTGGCTCGGATCTAAGGAAAACAAAACAAACAAATAGGGTAAGTCGTAAAGACTTAGTAAGTTACTAAAAATGCATGTTCATGTTATAGCATGGCATTTATCACCATTATGGTACATGATCATCATATAGCACTTAGCACATTATTCACGTAAGTGCGGAAAATAAATCGTACAAGTAGGATATGATATAGTCACGGCCGCTTCGTAGCTCCTGCAATAAACTGTGTTAACTGGTTCGTGCCATCGATGTTTTGTGAATTCATCGACTTATATCGAGGACCTACTCGATTTAATTAGCAGCCACAGTGGCACGTATTGATACGGCAAAGGGGCTACTTCCCCACTACGGCCCACAGTAGAGGCATGTGTGAGGTCCCAGGTGGGGCGATCCATAGCGAGCACGAATCTCACAATTCGTGAAGGCGATGCATCATCCCACCCTGACGTAACAAACAAACCATATAATGCCTGTTGGACTCAATGTGATGCATAAGTAGATATTTACTCGTCATAAACCAATTAAGGATCGAATTCGACAAGAGCGAACTCATCTGACCAAGTAGGTTATTAATCTCTACCATAAATAATGTCAAGGCAATTAATTGCTCAAAACCAATCATTCATAACAACTTGTTGCAAACAATTAAGCTAAGCTCATATTTGAGTAAACCCAATCAAACGATGTCCAAACTTCGTAGGGATTGAAATTAGTGTCAACATGTTCAAATCTTCCCTAGAGTCGACTCCGTTGAGTCTTTTCTATAAATTCCCAATTTTGGAGAAATTGAAGCTATGTGCTTCATAACCCGACCTAGGCCATTTGTAAGTTCAACTAGGTTATAAATTCACCAAGGCATTGAAATGTGATTCATATTCATCATAAGGTCCAATTTTGAGGATAGAACACATAACAACATATCAACATATCATGTAGGCTTAAATTAGGGCATTCTCATGTAGCACTTCTTCAAGAAACAAATAAAATAAGTATTTCTAACATGTTCATAATCTTAAATAAACAAGATGAAAGAGTATTACAATCTTTGATAGACATGAAATCATCCTATACATGCTTCTAACAAGCTCATACTTTCAAAACACAAGGTGAAGGCATAAGAAGCATATATGTGTCCTCATTGACCTCATACATCATAAGCTTTGTTTCCTTAGGGTCAATGAGAACTAAAACAAAGAAGAAGAGAAGTAACTTACATGTATTCTACACCCAAGAAAACAAGGAAGAAATCTATTCTGTAGGAAATGATCTACTCTTCAAGCTCTTCACTTCTATGGAGGTGGCTTGAGCAATGGAAGGGAGGATCATGGAAGACCAAGAAGAGAGCTTCAAGAAGCCATGGGAGAAGATTGAGGGAGATGAATCCCGTTTTTGGAGAGTGAGGGAGAGAAATGAGGGTCAAACTCTTCAGATGTGGTGTATATTGAGTTTAAAACATAGTGGGACAAGTGTCAACATGTTGTGGTCTCTTAAAATCTGATTTTTGTGGCTTGATTGATCACTAAGAACTCTTTAATCCTCTCTTAAAACATGTTACTAATGTTAGGACACAAGTAATGAGGGTTAGGGAGGTTTAGGTGGGGTTTAGAAAGGGTTTTGGACAGGGGTTTAGGTGTAAAAATCGTAAAGCAGCAAAACAGGCAAAACCAGATTCGGGGGACTTTGCGGTCGCATGGTCCCCTAGGCTTGCGACCGCATCCTCTCTGGCTACACAACACACAAATTTCTGGTTATCTTGCGGGGGCAAGGTCATTCCACCTTGCGAGGGCAAGCCCGGCAGACCCAAAATGGCTCAGAATTCAACCTAAAAGACCTCCAAACACTTAGCCAAATCAATGGGGTTTCAAACCCCAACAAAAATGAGTCTAAAACCCAACACAAGCACCCTCAAACAACACCCGAACAATCCGAACGAAGGAGGGAAAGAAAGAGAACTATCAAGCAATTCAACCGGCGATTTAACAAGCATGCAAACATGATTATAAACATGTTAAGAGCTTCATGAATGACTTATAAATGATTCTAAAACATTTATAGACTAAGTAAACATGCTCACGTTCAACTAGAATGCATGAAGGCAAGCACACAATGTTCATGCAAGAATCCGGGGTGTTACAATAACTATCTAAAAACATCTCATAATTTTTCTAGCAACATATTTTTCTAACATATTTTCTTGAAAGCTATACTTTCATTTGACTCTATTGCACTCTTCTTCTTCCGTTTCATTTTTCGTCGATCTATTTTTTTTCTTTTCTTTTTTCTATATATATATATTTTTCTTTTCTTTTTTTCGACGACGGAAAGAAGAAGTCTTCAGAAAAATTGTCTTACTGAAAAATGGTCCTCTATAATCAATTTCCCACCCACATCCTACTCTCTCAAAAGGTAGGCTAAAAGTGTATAGGCTTTTAGGGTTAAGTTAATGTGGGTAATAAAAACGATGTCGAATGGGGGTTTAATGTGTGCTTAGCACACTCCATTCTTTTTAATTAGGCTCAAAGAGGACGCTAGGGATATTTTTAGTAAAGGTCAGGGAATTTTAGGCTCTAACGATCTAAAGATGGCCTAAGTCATTTCTTAATGCCAAATGCTCATGTAGTTTTTAAAGCAAGTAAGACACACAAAACATCATGTCAACTATGGGAATTGTGGGGTTGAATGTTTAGCATAACTGGATTTCACATAAGCATTCGCTAAGACAGATGGTAGGGACAATCGAGACTAACATGCAGACACGGTTCAAAAGTGTGCTTGAGATATATTAGTAAGAAAAATCCAAGGGATCTAACTATCGTGTAATTGACCCTAAATTGCAATTTAATGCAACAATTATGTTCGGATGGCTATGCATCAAATTCCTGTGCATAACTTGTTGAAATGAAGTAGGTACTATAAACTTTATAAAACTATTCTAACTAATCCATAATTATGACTGGTGTAGGTGCATGAAGGATTTGGAGAAAAGTAAAAGTTTCGCAAAATCAAGTAAATTGCAGAGGGATCTACGGACTAGCTATGTGGTTCATTGCATTAACTCCTCATCGACTAGTATTACCACACCTAAACTCGAGGATGAAATTTTTAAATATTTTTAAAATTTCTTTTTTTTAATATTATAAAGAAAATTGGAGATGTTGATGACACAATTGATGATGGGTCCCCATGGAGTGAATCCACGAGCATCCAATATTATAGTATTCTGGTCAAGGCAACATCTCCGAAAACAAGAAAAATTCAAAAGCAAGAAAGGAGAGTGAGGAGGCGACACGATAGAGGAAAAAGAAAATTTTCCTCAACCTAAAAACGTGGCCCAACTCCACTCCTCCTTAGGCTAGGACTTGCTAAGACTCTAGGCTTAGAATCCCCCCCCCCCAAACTTAATTTCTATTTTGTCCCCAAAATTGAGGAACATATGAGAGGTTTGATGGGGAAGGACAAATATCAAAAGGAAATAGCAGGCCCACCTAACGAAAGAGGGTGAAACTTGGGCCTCGTGCCAAGTGGCAGCCCGTAATAGTTTGAGACATATTGTCCCACAGTGTTAAACTAGCCGAATAGTTGAGTCTGGTCGGCACACATTTGTGCCAACTGCTGACTCACCATATCAGTTTGGAGGACGACTTCCTCCAACCTGTTGGAGATTTCTGCCAAAGGATCCATCTCTTCCTTGGGTTCCTCCACGTGAGGAACCCTCACTCGCGGCTGCTGCTGGTGCTCAAACAAAACTGCCCTAGTAATGGCAGGCCCACCTCTAAGCCTCTCCGCGTGTCGAGGCCATCTCACTCCTGCCTCCTTACACAGTCCAGCAATCAAATGCGGGAACGCGAACCCCGCATTTGTAGTACCTCTAATCAGGGTCTTAATTTGGCCGTTGCTCAGGCGGCCGACATCAACAGACCTGTAGACACCCCAATTTCGTACCCCTTGTATGTGACTGACATAAAATATCAAGAACTGTTAAAACTTAACAAATGTCAAGTTATAGGAGTCAAAAATGCGAAAGGAAGAAGCGCGAATGCGCAGTTGAAGCTGCAGGGGTAAAAGTGCACAAAACTGGAAGTTGGAAAGCAGCACGGTGCCGCACCAAGGGTTGCCTTGGCCGCACCATGCCCTCTACTGTTGTCTCTCTCAGAAGCCGAAATGTACAATCCCTGCAGCTTGGAGTACAACTCACCAATGCTGGATGAAGAAACTGAGAAATTCCCAGCGTGTCCTACTCCTCCAGTATAAATAGGAGGCCCCGGCTCCCAGTTTCATTCGCTCATTTCCTCCGCGATTTTTAATCGCAGCGAAGCTCTGTTAATATTTCACCGATACTATTAGTACGAGAGGTGCGAGATAAGTCAGTGGAAGCCCCTAAAGTCTCCAAACCTCGTCCAAACTCTGCCAAATCAAAAACCCATAGGTTATAAGTGATCCCTAGCCTAGTTGTTAGGTATCCACCTCACTTCCCCGGTCCAAAAATCCCAAAGTAGGCCGTTACTCTGTCCGAGTAATGAGCTGAAAAGTCAAAAACTAAGTCTAGGTTCCGCCCAACCAAAAAGGCCAAAACCTACCCAAATAAGCTGTCACTCTGCCCGAGTTGACAAGCTCAAACTCTCAAAAATAAAGCAGTCATTCTGCCCAAATCAAAACAACAACCACACAACAACAACAAAAGACTCCCTCTCCCTGAAGGACAGAGCGAGCACACCGCCGCTCTAAAAGGTAAAACCTTTAAGAGCGCCGTTTATTTCTATTTATTTATTTTCTGTCTTTTATTTATTTTTAAAAGTTGTTATTTAAATCCGGCACAATGTAGCCAATATAAGCCGTTGTGCTGCCCGGAATAGAATAGGAAATATTATGTAAAAGAGCCGTTATAATGGCCAAATATTCTTAAATGTGTTTGTAATTATTAGAAGGAAACGGCTGCGAGTCCGTAAATAATGTAGCCACGAATGTATTTGTTTAAATTTCCCTGTCATATTAATACCTTATTTATTTGCGAGATAAATATGACGATAAGCATACTTCAGCCAAAAACCATTTTCGAGACTGAAAGGGCGAGTTGGGTGCCTAGCACCTTCCCAACTCGTAACTTAGTCTCCGAACCCGTTTTCTTTTTCTCTGGTTTATTTTTCTTTTCTTTGGTTTTGCTTTATTTGCCTTAAAATAAAGATGGCGACTCTAAAAACTTTCGGATTCAGTGGGGCCTCGCAACATTCCCTCTTTGCACTTTCCCGTTCTCCCCTAAAAAAGGGAGATATGAGAATGGAGGGGTGATGCATTCCCATATCCTAATATCCCCTAAACAAGGGATAACTTGATGCGGGAAACCCAAAGCTCCCATAGTAATCTGAATGGGCCATAAGGCTATTTTCAATAAATCCATAGTGGGGGCGTCGCAATATCCTTTTTTGCACTTTTCCGTTTTCCCCTAAAAAAGGGAAAATAGGAATGAAAGGGTAATGCATTCCCATATCCTGATATCCCCTAAACAAGGGATAACTTGATGCGGGAAACCATCAGTTCCCATATTGGATACAAAATCCACTCAAGGCAACCGAGGCACATTCCAACGTGCTAATATAGACAGCACTCCTGTCGTACTTTTGATTTCGTCTTCCCCTAAACAAGGGAGGGTGGAACGAGAGTAGTGGTGTCCCGCATCCGCACGTATGCGCACCCCTATCCAAGGGCGCGCGGGGCGCGCCGGGGCACGTCCCGGGAACCTCACAGTGGCGACTCCGCTGGGGAGTTATTTTATTTTAAATAAAATGGAGGGCTAGACTCGTAAAATAAAACTTTTTTGTTTTTATTTGTTTCTGGCTGCAGTATGCTTGTCATATTAATTTACGCATTTGAATAAAGTGTTCCCATACGGCCGTGGCTATATTTGTGGATATGATCCTCCATCTTGCAGCAGTTTCGTTCCGATAACTGTTACAGGCATGTTTAGGAGTATATAAAAAAAATTTAAAAAAAATTCGAAAGTCAAAATATATATATATATATATATATATATATATATATATTACAATAATATCGGCAGACAACAAAAGAGGGCTTTATATATATATATATATATATATATATATATTATTTTATTTATTATGTTCTTTTTTAACTTTATTACGTAGTTCATTTTAACTTTATTATACGCATTCATTCTGCATTCATTCTGTCATTTTCTTTTGGGGACATAGGACCAAAATTTGTAATTAATAGGGACAGATAGTTTCCCCACTTTTCTTTCTATTTCTTAAAATGGTGTGTTTGCTTGCTTGCGCTCAAAAATAAAAAGTCGAGAAAATCCACACATAACAACAAGACATGCCATATATGCTTTATTTTTCTGTTTATATATATGTAAAATAAATAAAAGGTTTTACTGCTTTCCAGATACCGCACACACGTGCACGCATGTAAATATATTCCGAACTGTTACCCTACACCATGGCCAGCCTACCCCCTGCATAAACCAACGTTAGAATGCATATAGTTTTTCAGGACACTTCTCAGACCGATCGGTTTTTGCATTTTTGGGTTATGAGCCAGCCCCTGTCAAAAAAATATATATATGTCAAAAGAAAAAATGCGCAAGTTCAAAAAATATACATAATATAATAAGTGCGCACAAATTAAAAGAAAAAAAAGAAAATAATATCAATATAAATAAACGAACATGGGCTGATTTATAATTCTCAGATGCTAGACCTAGACCATTTCGGATGGTGGATCCTGGAAAGATTATAGGCCCTTCATCTGGGACCAGTCCAGTCCTGGGGAGTCGAAAGGCTGGTGGAATACGTTGGTCCTATACAATGGAGAAAGAATCCACTGTCCCAGGGAAAGTCCTGAGACTGACAAAATAAAGCAGGTGCTTATCCGGTCAATTGTAAGGAACAAAAAAAATTTTTAATAATAAAATACTAATAAAAAATTTGTACTCAAGCCCGACCTCCGGCCCGCCTTCGATACCTCCAAAACCCCATTTTCCTCAAAAACCTGGCCCGAATTTGGAAAGGCAGAGATAATACTGGCCAGTTGATAAGGGAAACTAGTGCAGAAATGATGTGCGCAAAACGCAACTCAGGCAAGAATACCCGGTCGTATCAAGTAATAAAATGTACCTAAGTACTAGTTATCGATCCCATAGGGAATGCGCGTAATCCTCACTCCAACTAAGTACCAAAATTAGGCTAACTAACTATATTTGAGCGAAAATAAAATGAATTAAAATCTAAAAATATAAACAACCTAAGAAAGCAATTAAATCTATACTATTGCGGAGGTGGTTTGGCAACAACAAATCAAGATAGAAATATATGAACGCATTATTTCTAGTCTAGCTGGTGTTTAATTTAATCCTCTTTCTGCTTTTCTTTAACTCAAGTTTTGGTAGTCGGGTGCACTATTTTATTCGCTACGGGCTCTCGCAACGTATAGCAAATCTAGCTACAACTCCTAGCTACGGGCTCTCGCTTCTTATAACATAGGAGAAAATAGTCGCGTGTCAAAACAAGCACCCTATGACTATCTACGCACGATCTCCTCTCGGTCTCACGTAACGTAAACAATTATTGTGATTTTCAGAATTAATAGGACGGGCTCTCGCATCTTATCCTATAATTCTAATGATCATCTAATGGTTCGCTACGCCATTAAAAGCATGAAGATCACACAATAATAACCAAACACATGAGTAATACTTCGCAAAAAGAAACTCTCTATATTTTTCTACAATTCATGTTGGTAGCCGAGACAAATAAAATTGGTTAACTACGGGCTCTCGCATCTTATAGTCAACCCTAATCTCTCCGACCTCGCGAATGGCTAAGGTGATTCGATCGCGTGTCAAACCTAGTCTCATTTTGGCTATCGGTGTGTGTCACAAAACACCAACTATTAAATTTATTGGTCCGAAATAAATAGGTAGCCCTCGCGGATCCTAAATATTTCTAAAATCATTTAATTAGTGATCAATTAATTAAAGGCATTAAGTGCACAAAATAATAACCAACATGAATGTGTACTAAATAAAGAGATAAATTAAATTAAAACACTACATTTAACATAGAAAAATAATTGCATTCCATAATTAAATTAAGCATAAACCAATTCTTCAATTATAAAATTAATCAACCCAATAAATTATAACAACTATCTAAAATAGAGATAGGAAGAATTAAACCGAGCGAATCGCGTTCCGGGGTTGAAATCATTTGTAAATGCGTCGTTGGCTCTTGAAATGATGCTCCAAACCTTCGTTGACGAACAATTGAATGGAGAAAATGGGAGAAATTTTGGAAAAGAAGGGGCTGGTGCCCCATTTGGGAGCAATGTCCCAAATGGGGACTTGTTCCAAACTGAAGGCCGGTTGGGGGTATTAAGGGAGAAAGCCACAAAGGGAGCAATGAAGGCAGGGGTAAAATGGGCAAAACAATGGAGTTTTAGGGGCAAGAAAGGCAATAAAAAGGCGCTGGGTCGCGGCATGGAGATGGGCTGAACCGGGAGAAGAAACGCGGGTCGCTCCAGGAATGAAACGGGTGAGGCTGTGTGAGAGAAGTGGGCTGGCACGCGGGTAGAAGGGATGGAAGGACGCGGGTCATACCCGGATCCGGGAGAAGACCGTGGGTTGGCTGAGTGGAGAGGAAGCGCCAGAACTTGACACGTGGCGCCAGCGGTGGGCCGACAACGCGCAGGGGCCTGTTTGGAAATTGCTGCTGTTTCCCTGCAATTTTGATGTGTTACTCCGGTGCCCCTAAAGACTCTGAAGTTGGCGCCGCCTTCCTGATTCCTTCCAGCTTTGCATTTTCATCCTCCGTTAATATTTTCAGCCTCCGTTAGCCTGATTTTGCCTTGGATCTCTTAACGGGCTTAACGAACATTGACCAAATAATTTCCAAAACAACTTTTAAGCCCTGAATTGTCTCGAACTTCATGCTAAACACCGTATAAAAGCTCGATTATGCTTGGAAACCTACATTAAGCACAAAAACACAAATAATAATATTTCCAAAGCATAATTAACTCAAAAATAGCACAAAATAACAGAAAATTCCTGGGAAAATTCGTGGAAATCTTGCGCTTATCAAGAAATCAGATAAGAGGGTATCAGTTTCAGATCAGACAGGGGCAGAATCAGTTCAGTGGGCACGGATCCGAGCAGTATGGCAGAAGAAAGTGAACAGTCAGCTATGGGTACAGATTCAGGGGCTCCAAGGTATGTTCCGCCTCCGGCAATGTAGGAATGGTTTGACCAAAGGTTGGGTGCAGCGATGAGTCAAATGGCTAGTCTGGTACAAAGTCTAAAATCCAGTGGTGAGGTGAATTCTTCCCCTACTATTCCCCAAGGAGCATCCACATCTCTGGTGCCTCCAAACCCAACTCCTCAGCCAAACACTAACCCACCAAATACCACCGCTATCCCAAATCCCAATCCTCCACCAAGTCCCTACTACCCAAATATATACCATTACCCACCTTATCCACCATATATTCCCCCAAACACCCAGAATCCTAATGACCTCCCTTTTCCTATGACTAACCCACTCCTAAATAGCCCACATATGAACCCAAAAAGCTTTAACCCACCAGGCCAGGTTACCACATATTTACCTCCTAATGATCCTGGTCGTCCAACTAAAACCACCAATAACCCCCCAACCCAAGCTCCATATATTACCCAAAACCAACCAAACCAAAATCCCTACATTGTCCAAAACCCACCAACCCAAGACCTTCATCCAACCCAATACCCATATCCAGCCCAGAATCCTTATAATGTCCAAATTCCACCTGCCCAAAATCCTTACCAAAACCTTCAACCAAGAAATAACCCAGCTTTCCCAAATCCAGCCAGTATATACCAAAAGCCAACTCCCCCAACTCCTCAATAAAGGGGAATTTTCTACGCGGGCCCTAACATTGCAACCATCAGCAATACTTCCCTCAAAGTTCAAAATGCCCGACATAGAAAAGTTTGACGGGACTGGATGCCCTATATCCCATTTGAAGTCTTATTCCACTGGCATGCAGTCACGGGGAGCTAGCTTTGAGGCTATGGCTTCCAATTTTCACCTCACCCTGGTAGGAGCCGCCAAACAATGGTTAATGCTGTCTGACAGCAGTACCATGAATACCTGGGACCAGATAGCCGAAGCATTCCTCGAAAGATACAAAGATAATACCAGTCCTGAAAATAGGAGGGACCTTGAATCGTACACCCAACGGGAAAAGGAAACCTGCGCCGAGTTTGCAGTCATGTGGAAGAGAAAGCTGGCACATACCTTTGATAGACCTGATCCGGCCGAGTCATGCCGAATGTTCATCAAAAACCTCCAGCCCATTTACCTGGAACATATGCGGTACCTCCCCTATACCAATTTCAAAGAAATAGTGGAGATAGGAGCCCGTATTGATGTTGATATACGGATGCCAACCGAAACCAATACGCCTCCTAGTTCTTTCCGTTACTCCAAAGGAAAGACAACCGCACAAACACCGGCACTGGTCAATATGGTAGGGAATGCCTCAACCCCATTTTCTACCCAAAATTATAGCTCGCTCCATGGTATTATGGGTCGGACAGTTCTATATCAATACATGGGGAGCAAATAATGGCCCGGCCGAAACTTCGGGGAATCGAATGGTAAGCCGGCATTTTGATGAAGCTACAAGCTCCCGATGCTGTGATACTGCATGGGCTAATGGCACAAGAAGTGTTGAAGCCTTTGGAAAATTATAAGCCACGACCCCCCGGTGACTTGGAACCATGCCCGATCGTGAATATCATCGCTCCTGGTCACCTCACCGACAAATGTTACACCCTCAAAAATGTTATCCAGGACCTAATAGATGATAAGGTTATTGAAAAACCTCCACCCAGACCAAATATAATCAATAACCCTCTACCTCAAATCAATATGATTGAGGTTAATAAAATCCCTTTTATGCCCAAGTTTGAACTAAATAAACATCCACTTCCATATATCCTCATTCCTATTCCTCCACCCTTATCCATAAAAGAGCCTAGCTGTAATATGCTCTCTTGGGACACCATCCTTGGTAGCCAAAACACCTGTAACATTGAAAAATCCACTTGGGTTGGTGGAGATGTTAGCCACCTTACCCGATCTGGCCGAGCCTACCGGCCAAACCCCGAAAGAGGTGACCACTGCGGAAAAGATCAAGTAATGAATCTTGGGGCTAAAAAACGGTGGAAGATTCTTTATTGGCTCAGATGAAGAAAACCCAGGCCAACATCTCCATCTGGGGCTTACTATGTGCTTCCAAGACCCAACGTGATACGCTGGCTAAGTCACTAAGCCAGGCGGTCGTTCCTATTGAAACCTCCCCCAACGAGCTCACTTAGATGATCGGGAACATTCATTTTGGGAACGTAATAATGTTTACCGATCTAGACCTGCCAAGGGAAGGAACTAACCACATTGATGCTCTTCACATCACTGTGGGAATTTTGGAGAAACGGGTTCCCCGAGTTTTGATAGATAATGGGTCTTCACTGAATGTATGTCCTGCCAGTACACTAGCCAAGCTGGGAATAAAGATATCAGAACTCACTCCTTCCTCGCAGACAGTTAAGGCATACGACAACACCAGTCGATGTGTCTTGGGGGTGGTCACTTTAATGTTAACTGTTGGGCCCTTAAACATGCCAGTTGAGTTCGAAGTCCTGGATATACCAGCACCCTTTTGCTTGTTGTTGGGACGCCCTTGGATTCATGGGGTAAAGGGGGTAGCCTCTTCATTACACCAGCGTGTCAAGTTCATCCACGATGATCACATAGTAATTATTCTGGCCGATAAGATCGTGGAGAATAAGGAAAGCAAGGATATCCCAATCCTCGAGATAGAACATAAAGACACTGGTATTTTTCTCATTGGCTTTGAGGTTATCCCCCAAGCTGTGGTCAACGCCATTAAATATGGCCGAGAAACTGACATCATTGTAAAGAAAGTCACTTCCCTAGGAAACATGGTCCCTTTAAACATGTTTCGAAAAATGAATTATATGCCTGGTCTAGGTCTCGGCAGAAATCAACAAGGACTAGTTAATTTAGTCCAAGATAAACTTAAGGAATGTATCCCTCCTTTCGGTCTAGGATACACGCCTACTCAGTGAAGTAGCAGATCATGAAGCAAGTAAACGTGAGAAAAGAAAGGCGAGAAGAGAAAGGCGTCCTTATGAATATCCCCCTCTCCAACCCTATAGAAGAACCTTAAATGGTTATTTTGTATGCAAGGGGGAAACTGAAGCCTATCTCATGTTTCCTAAACCTTGGATAGACCAGAATGGGAAAAGGTGCCTTGGTTGGGAAGTCTTTGATGATGTCAGTATTCTCTCAGATGATATGGAACAGGTTACCCAGAGCCCCGTAGCACCGCTTATAAAACTGTCACCATTGAAAATGCTTGGTCTATAGACCAAGATGATTATGCTTTGGCCTGCTAGATGATGACGGTCTAGAGAGGCGACTTTGGGTATGATAGACGAGACACTAATTATGAAAAACTTTCTGGCGAGTTCGAGTCTATTTCTAATAAGCCTCTGCAGTGGTACACCACGACCGGTCCGCTCCGACACTGCGGACTTGATAGACCGCTTCGGATATACTATCCCCGATCGTTTCCCTAGCTTTACGGATTGGTCATCTACCAATCCACTACCTATAGTTGAGGATCTTAAACCCCAGGTCCTCAACAATGTTATAACCCCTGTACGATGTGCTTTTAATAATAATAATATAGATGTCTTTGCTTATTCCTTAGTTGCACCTACTTTAAAATACGCATTAAATAATAATAATTATGATAATGAGTCATTTAATAAAATGGACCCAAAATATAAAAATTATCTACTTGAGCTTGCAAAGTCGGTCGAGTACCGAGGAAAGCCATTCATCGGCCAATGCCAGAAGACTTGTCCACCATCAACTTTGGCTAGATAATGAAATCAAAGAAATCGAGAATCGGTTACCTCCAAGGTCCGGAGAAAGAAAGGCACTCATTGATCTCCTCAAAGAATTCGTAGACATCTTTGCACGGTCCTATAAAGATATGCCGGCTAGATCCACTATAGTCGAGCAGGATTCCCACATGCAGGATGCTCGCCCGATCAAACAAAAGCTCCGCCGCATCAAGTCGAGAATGGTCACTACAAGTCAAAGAAGAAATCATGAAGCATTTGGCGTCAAGTTCATTCGGGTAGTTGAGTACCCAGGCACAGGCTACAATCAATATAGTGACCGTTCCCAAGTCAACGGGAAAGTCGAGAATCGTGTAGACTTTCGCGACCTCAACAAGCGTCGCCCAGATGACTTCCCCCGCCCAACATTGACATTGTGGTAGATCTTTGTGGCGACTCACAAAGTCGATCCTTCGTCGACGACATGCTAGGCTACAACCAAATCAAAATGGCAGCAGAAGACCAGGAGAAGACCTCATTCACCACTCCTTGGGGGACCTACTGTTACACTGTCATTGCATTTGGACTAAAGAATGCCGGAGCCACTTACCAGAGAGCTTCCACCACCCTCTTCCACGACATTATCCACAAAGAGATGGAGGTCTATGTCGATGATATGATCGTGCATTCCAGCGACGCCTACGGTGCTCACATTAAAGATCTTCGGAAGTTCTTCGAAAGACTCAGAAATCACCAGATGAAGCTTAACCCCACCAAGTGTACATTCGGGGTTACGGAGGCAAGATCACAGGATTCTTAATGTGAGCAAGGCATCGAGATCGAGCCAGCAAAGATCAAAGCTATCTTAGAAATGACACAGCCAAAAACTCCCACTGAAGTCAAAGGCTTCCTAGGCCGGTTGCAGTACATCAGTCGTTTCATCAGACAGCTGACTACCACCTGTGAGCCCCTCTTTAAACTCTTGAAAAAGAATACCAACCAAGTCTGGGACGCAAAGTGCCAGCTAGCCTTCGAAAAAATAAAAGCCTACCTTACCAATCCCCCTGCGCTAGCTCCACCCCACACACATAAACCCCTCCTCATATACTTAACCGTCACAGACACCTCAGTAGGGGCTATGCTCGCCCAAGAGAAAGAAGATTCCTACATTGAAAATGCCATATATTTCATAAGTAAGAAGTTACAAGGAAGCGAGCTAAACTATTGGCCTTTGGAAAAAGGCTGCCTTAGGCCTAGTCGGGCCACTCGGAGGCTCAAAACCTATCTCCAGGGAAGGTCCATCAAGCTCATATCCAGCATGGACCCTATCAAATACATCTTCGGTAAGCCGTCACTATCCAGCAGACTAGCCAAGTGGTCCTTTCTTCTTAATGAGTTTGACATAACTTATGTCACTCTCAAGTCTGTCAAAGGGAGCGTCATTGCAGACCAC
Source organism: Codonopsis lanceolata (assembly GCA_013146195.2). NCBI lineage: Eukaryota > Viridiplantae > Streptophyta > Magnoliopsida > Asterales > Campanulaceae > Codonopsis > Codonopsis lanceolata. The sequence continues at coordinate 29,504,460 of CM028382.1, read as the reverse complement.
TTAGCCGATCTACCTCTGAAGGCCGAAGATGCAAGCGAGCCGGTTTCCCGGATGAAGGTATCACGGAAATCAGCGGCCGGGACACTGTTGGCGATGTTATTTGGAGCCACAAACAAATGAGGCTTTGGCATAGGAATCCGTTGCATCGATCCGTCCGAATCTCATACTCCGCTGGCTATAAGGTTGGAGTTTGAATGTTCAAATAATACAGCGGAGTATGAAGCCTGTATTGTTGGTCTAGAAGCAGCTCTCCAAAGGGGAGCTAAAGATCTCGAAGTCTACGGAGACTCGGCCTAATCATAAACCAAGTCGAAAGAAGGTGGAGGACCGGGATCCTCTGACTCAATCATGCCAAGTTAATAACGATCGCCGCTTGGATTTGGTTCTATCTCGATCCATTATCTACCACGAGATAGGAATCAATAGGCCTCGCCGACGCCTAGCCACTCAAGGCCATCGTCATTTGGTCAATTCTCGCCGAAACTAAAGTCCACCATTTATAGTCGGGAAGAAGGTCACTCCGGATACTGCTTTCAAAATCAACGCAGCCTCTGAAGCAAACCACGAGCCCTGGTATGCTGACATCTTAAATCTGCTCCAGAACAATATTTATCCTCCTGGCTTAGATAAAAGAGGAAGAGTCTCCCTACAAAGACGGGCTCTCCCACTCGTACTCGCCGGTGGCAACAGATAAGAGGCACTATCAAGGCCTCAACCTACTATGTGTCAATCGTGCCAAAGCCGAGCAAATTATGGATCAACTACATGGTGGTACCGTGGCCCCACATGAACGGCCATATGCTATCAAAGAAAGTCATCCGACTGTGGGTACTATTGAGTACGCTCAAACCGATCAGATCCTGGTGGTGCGACACAGACAAATGTCAATGCTTTGCCAATCTACAAAGATGTGCCCCCACACGCCTTATACAACTCCACGCCCCCTCGGCTTCTCAACATGGGTATCGACGCCATAGGCCAAATTCACCCGGCGGGATCCAGCCATGAATACATCCTAGTAGCCGCCGACATTTCACTAAGTTTGTAGAAGCTCTTCCTACAAGGTCTTAAACGCCTCGAAAGGTGTCCAATTTATTCGGCCAATATCATATACCGCGCATGGGTACCTTTCGAGATCATCTCCGACAACGGCTCTCATTTTGAAGGGGACGGAACCGCCTGGCTGGACGAAGTTCAAGATCCAAAGAAACAAATCCTCCCCTATCGGCCACAAGCCAATGGTGCTTGAAGCACCAACAAAACTCTCGAGAACATCATCGAAAAATGGCCGATACAGAAGAGACCGGCCGAAAAATTACCACTAGCCCTCTATGGCTACCGTGACGTCACCAGACACCCATCAAGCTACCCCTATTCCCCGGCATATGGCATGGAAGCTGTACTACCAATAGAGGTTGAAATTACATCATTAAGAGTTATGATGGAAGCCGATATAGCGTGTTGATTGGGTCAAAGGGCTATTTAAGAACTGCCCTAATTGATGAACGACGCCTTAACATTGGAGCATACCCGTATCAAAGGTGTATCGCCCGAAGCTAATAAAAAGTCAAATGCCGTGATATCCAAGTTGAGACCTCGGTTAAAAACCCCCAGTTATGTTGATACTAGGGGAAAATGGAAGTCTCACTGATGGGACCGTACATTGTTAATGAGATCCGATCAAGAGGTGTCGTGGCTTCTCACGAACCAGACGTGGAAGATCTTGTCCAACCCTTCAACCTCGACAAGCTCAAAAGGTACTACGCCCGAGCCATCCTATCCTATCCAGCCTAATGCTTCCTCTCCACCGCTAGGTCGAAAACCTAAAAGGGCTGCCTAGGCAAAAAATTAGCATATAAAATAATAATAATAATAAATAAAAATAAAAATAAAAGCTCGCTAGGCCGAAACCCGAAAAGGCGTCTAGGAAAAATTAGAGCACAAAAAATATAATAATAAATATATATATATATATAATAATAAATAAATAAATAAATAAATAAATAATATATATATATATATATATATATATATATATATATATATATATATATATATAATAAAACAAAAAAGAGAGGGAAGGCATTATTTGAAGCCTCACAGACTACTCAGCCTCTTCAAGACACGAGGCTTGACTCGATTTAAGAGAAAACCACGACAAAGCGGCTCATATTAAAACACTAAAATATAATTTACAGTCCTAAGGTGCAACTTAGGAATACTCATTAAGACGCCTATATTATACATTATTTGCATAGTACATATCTATATACTGCCTATACCCCTTTTTGTTTTTCCCCAGAAACAATTCCTTTTCTTGCATCCCTAGCCCCGAGCGGTCTATAAATGTCTATGGCGCCCACCAAGCCGGGCCCATATACTCCTCTCTCAGACGCAGTAGAAGCCCTAGACTCATCAAAGATGAGAGCCACCGTATGTGTCTCCCTCTTCATCATAAGATCTCCGCTTCCCCGAAAGTTTTGATTGCTGGACCCGCTTCATCATTCCTCGAGACCAAAGACCCCATACAGAGGGGGAGGAAATGCATATCTTGTTCCTGTGGGTTGCCTGCCGCCTTGCCAAACTCACCGCTGAAGCTCATGACCGCGCTCAGTAAGCATTCCCAACCAGCCTCCGAGGAGGAGGAGCAGAATTTTTTGTCCCTACGGGTCAGGCCGCCGACCAACGCCACTCAATCGCATGGATGTATTGCTGACCCGCAGTGATCCTGGCCCAAGTATCAAGGCCATGAACCGCCGAAATTCTCGCCTCCAAAGCCCAAGGAACAACCAACCCCGAACTATGACCCTCGCCTACTTCCAAAGAAAGTAACATCCACTCCATTGGTTATATGATCGGCCAAAGAAATGTCTCAAGACATACCGGATGGCGCGAGATTGCCTCAAAGAAATTACCATAACCCACGCCAAATACCCAAGAGATAGAAGCATATAATCGTAGTGGGTATGCTACCTCCATTCTTTCAAAGATCTTTGAGCCACATGCCCTGGATAGGGACCTGCACATCATCATTACCGAACTCCCTTCCTATGTATATAGATGGGAAGTATCCTGATCACTGCTT